>CM022298.1:9915136-10285136 GCA_011799875.1 Thinopyrum elongatum
CATTCGCGTCGGTGTTCACCTTCGCGAAGATTTCCACCACCTTGTCGATGCACCAGATAATATTGCTATCTCTATAGCTAATAAAATAATGCATTACAACAAGGTTGACACGCAGGTCATTTAAAGTGCAATCATATGGCTCCAGCCATCATGCCGAATCATGACACACAGGTCATGTTAATTAATTTACATCATATAGTCATCTCATACATAATCAAATTATTATGAGCACTGCTATACCACATCAAATGCACATGCAAACCCTCCTGCAAAACCAAGTTAGACGCCTCTAATCGGTTCATGCAAAAAATTGTTTTACGTGGCTTCTAAGGTTTCGAAACAAACCGAAGCTACCAACGTCCATCATCAAGTATGATAATTCAAGTCGCAAGATTAACATCGCGGGGTGTATGAAACACGAGATAATAAAATCTCGAGCCCCATACTGAACTTCTTCATACGCATGACCCCCGTGCAGATCATATCTGCATTGCCCTTTCGTCTGCGAAATTTCCTCTTTCTTTTTAACTAAGGTGGAATTCAATGAACTGTTAGCACTTCGTTGATCAATCAGGATCGCGGATTGCCAGAACTTTGAAACTCCACCATACTGTTATCAAGATCAGAAATATGCAAATTCCAGGGAAGCAACAAGAACATCGGGTAACAGATTTCATCTGCTACCCGCACAAATAATTTTCAGTAATAGAACTCATCTACTACCTAATTATATTGTGCAACACCCATACATCTCTATGTATTCTAGATCGCAACCTGCATCTACGCATAGCACGGCTCATGATGCCACTGTAGGGTAACGCAGCAGAAAACAAAAAATTTCCGACCTACGCACCAGCCCAGGACCACTATGGAGACTGCATACAAGGTTTGATCATTTTCGTTACCGACCCGTAGCGCAGCGAAAGTAGAGTCGATGAGGATCGGTGGTGCAGATCCCCGCAGCTAGGATTTACAACCTCCCAACCGCGAGGATGTATACCCTCGTCTTCCCTTCGGACAGCCCTCCGGGAGGCAGTCGAACAGTCCCCCGGACGGTGTCGCGGACAGCCCTTCGGGAGGACCTTCGAAACTCGAACGGTCACTCGGACAGCCCTTCGGGAGGACTCACAGAACTCGGACCGTCACTTGGACAGCCCTTCGGGAGGCACTCACGAACAGCCCCTCGGGCACTAAGATCGAAACTACGACCTCTCTACAGAGTTGCACACATACGGTGTCAACTATCCGGCAGGGCTTCGCCGTCCAGAACTAGTTCCCACCGGAACCCAGACAGCCTTTCGGCTCTACGAAACTCTTTTCGTGGGAGGGAGAGAGAAGCCAGATCATTGCATGGCACTTGTATGTGAGAAGGAGTGAGGCTTTAGGCAGCCCCCTCCACCCCTATTTATAGGCCAAGCCCAAGGGTGGCTTCTCCAAGAAGCCAAGGGGAAAAATACCAAAGGACCCTCAAGGTGGCTTCTCCAAGAAGCCACCCAAAAAGCACTTTCACTATTCACGACGACATTTTTCAGCGTCCGTTCAAACTGAAAATATTTATGTGGGCTTAGAACATTTCCAGTACCCACTAAAATAATTTTCAACGCGTTCTGGAACAATTCCAGTTTAGTGATTTCATCTGCGAAAAGCATATGAAGCGGTTCCGGCAGCCCCGGAACATTTCCGGTTTTTCTTCCAGAAAATTCCCAGAAGTTTCCAGAATGATTCTGGCATCCTCCAAGAATTATCAGGCATGTGCCGAAACCATTTTGACTTAATGGTATCCCCTGAAACAACTTTTCAGTTTCACCGGAACTCATCCGGTGACCTCTCTCTGCGGAACTTTTCCGCTGTCCGAAACTTTTCGGTGTCCGAAACTTTTTCGGTGATTTTCTCTCAGACTCCCTGTCTAGTATTCAGCAGATAGATGACCCTTAAGCGTGTGACCCTATAGGTTTGGTGAAGTATAGACATGACCTGGAACCCCTTCCGATCAATGATCAACATCGGAGCCGTGGACACCCATATTGACCCCTATACCCACACGAATGAATATTCGAGTGAACCTCCAGTTGCCGTGTGCTATTCCTGTTGCTTCGCGATATGTTACAAATACCCGAGGTGAGACATGTTGGCATTCCCGTGGATCAACAACTTGTCCACTATGCTAGTTACCTCGTTACCGGTATTGTTCTCTTTTCTCGTTACCGTGTTCCGGCATCCCCGTGATCAAATCACAAAGTGTCTGGCCAGACGATGATGGATACCGTAACACCGAGAGGGCCTAGAGATATCTCTCCATCGCCGGAGGAGCAAATCCCAATCTTGAGCTATCAAGTTACTTGACATACTTTCCCATGAACCCGTAAGCCGCCGTAATAGCCACCCATTTACGGATGACGTTTAACAAACCCCAAAGTTCATGAAGCAAGCATGAAGAAACTCGATACTCTCATGGTCTGAGGAATCATGCAAACGTTAACCATCTCTGTGCTATTAACCATTAACTTGTGACGAATGTATCTCATAGCATAACATCAATCGGGTCGATTCAACACAAATGTTCTTCTAACATTTGTGCCCTCAAAGTTGCTGGCATAGACATGCCTATGATTGGGAAAACATAATCATCATGCAACACTTGAGCTAGTCTTAGAGGCATGACTAGGAATACATTTTACCGTTTATTATTCCACACGTGCACATGGGTTTTCCCCAGAGCCTTTATGGATATACGGGCTCGGGAACCACAGCAGTTATAGCATGGAACATAAACCTAATTATGAACACGGAGATAAATAATAACATTTATTATTGCCTCTAGGGCATATCTCCTACATCTAGTCCATAGCACTCGGTCCTGCAGGGCCCCACACCCCCTAAGTAGCCTAGGGCTGGGGTGCGCCGGGGGGTGCGTGGGCCCCACCTTGGCCCCATGATGCCCTCCTTCGGCCGTAGCCTCGCTATATACACTCCATTATCAGATCTATTTACAAAGACTTATTCCGCCACCACCACAACAAGATATTCATGGTCTGAAGTGGAGCCCAGCCAGAGGAGTAATCTGCCCCTCTCCGGAACCCCACCAGAGGGGAATTCACCGCCGATCTTCATCAACATCATTATCCTGCTGCTCCTCAATGAGGTGTGAGTAGTCCACCCCCTGAACTACGTGTTCGTAGTAGTAGCTATGTAGTGAATCTCTCTATGTGCTTCAATTCTCTAGATCATATGAGCTGCCTTACATGATTATGATCATCTATGTAATTCTTGAGGTGGATCTTTTATTATGTGATGAATAATTCCTTTATGGTGGTGTTATCATGGTTGTATGGGTTATTTATAGATGTATATTTCTCTCTATTTTATTAGTGTAATCGTTGGCCAGTTTAGATGAACGAACAATAGAGGGAGTGATGTGCCTTAGATGGACACTACTGGAATCAGAGAATTTGCCATCAGCCAGTTCTTTGCCATCTGCTAGCTAACGGCAAAGAAGGTCTTTGCCATCAGCTTACCAAAAACAGATGGCAACGAACGAGCTGATGGCAAAGACACTATTTGCCATCAGCCACCTCTTTGCCGTCCGCTAGCAGACAGCAAAGAGGTGGAGTGGGGTCCAGTGGAGGCCAGTTTATTGCAATGGCCCACCCCACCTCTTTGCCGTCTGCTAGCTGACGGCAAAGATTCTTTGCCGTCCGCTAGCAGATGGCCAGACGGCAAAGATTCTTTGCCGTCCGCTAGCAGACGGCAAAGAAGCCACTACCTAACGGCCCTAACGGCCCACCCCCCCCCCCCCCTCCTCTCTCTCTTCTCTCTCTCTCTGTCTCTCTCTCTCTCCACGACCGCACCCCGCCGCCGACAACGGATTGAGGGAGTGGACAGTATCTGCAGATGAGGGCATGGAGTTTGTGGAAGGAGGCAACCACCTATCTGCTATCCTCCAGGGCTACCTTCTCCAGGTAAGATTTCTCTAGTGTTTTGCTTAACAAATGCATACTTAGCTTCGTACATGCTTGTTAGCTCATAAATGTCATATACTTAGCTTATTTTCCTCCAAAATGACATAATTACCTAAGTTAGCTCTAAAATGACCTATACTTACCTAAGTTAGCTCAAAAATGGCATAATTACCTAGGTTAGCACAAAAATGACCTATACTTACCTTATTTTCCTAGGTTAGCAAAAAAAATGGCATACTTACATAGGTTAGCTCTAAAATGAAACAAATAAGGAATAAGATGAAGAAAAACAAGAAAGAGGAGGAAAAGAAGGAATAGAAGAAGAAGAAGAAGAAGAAGAAGAAGAAAACTTCTTCTTCTTAGCTTATTTTCCCCAAAAAAAGACATACTTATATAGTTAATTATCCTCCACAATGACACAATTAGCTTATTTAGTCCATTTATGACATAATTAGCTTATTCGTTGCAAAAATGGCATAATAACCTTGGTTACCTCATAAATGTCATATACTTAGCTTATTATCCTCCAAAATGACATAATTACCTAAGTTAGCTCTAAAATGACATATACTTACCTAATTTAGCTAAAAAATGGCATAATTACCTAGGTTAGCACAAAATTGACCTATACTTACCTAATTTTCCTAGGTTAGAACAAAAATGACATACTTACATAGGTTAGCTCTAAAATGACACAAATAAGGAATAAGATGAAGAAAAACAAGGAAGAGGAGGAAAAGAAGGAATAGAAGAAGAAGAAGACGTCTTCTTCTTCTTCTTCTTCTTCTTCTTCTAACTTTCTTATTTCCCATTTTGCAGATTTGATTCACTTCACGGAAGCTTGCATTGATGGAGTGCTTGTGTTTACTTTCTGTTTTGATTTTGTATCGATGAACAATGTGGAACTTGCTACCTATGGATGAAACTATTGTAATATGGATGAAACTATGTATGTATGGATGAAACTTATGTGTTGGATATCATATATTTTGCTGTGAGACTTGCACATATTGTTTGCCCTGTGAAAAAATATATATATATATATATATATCATATATTTGCTGTGAAAATGCTTGGATATAACAAAAACAGAATAAAATGAGGCAATATAGGCACTTTGTCGTCTACCACCAACGGCAAGGGCTCTTTGCCGTCTGTCACCGACGGCAAAGGTGACACGTGGCAGCAACCTGGGAGCACTGGGTCTGACCCATTTGGTTATTATGCCGTCGGCTGGCAGACGGCAAAGGCGTGTGGTTCTTTGCCGTCTGCTGGCAGACGACAAAGTCTCCCGTTAGCCACCTAACGTGGCTAACGTGTACTCTTCGCCGTCCATATTGTTTGCCGTCTGCTTGGCTAGGATAGCTGACGGCAAAGGACTTTGTCGTCCGCTGGGCGGAAGCAGACGGCAAAGAAGCTGTTTACCGTAGCTTACTGTGCCGAAACTGTTTGACGTCTGCGGCGGACGGCAAACATCTTTGCCGTCCGATTTCTGGTTCTTTGCCGTCTGCCATGGCAGACGGCAAAGCAGCTGATTCCTGTGGTGGGAGTAGACCCCTAATTGGGAAGTATCCCTAGTGACAGAAAAGGGAGAAAATCTTTGACGGGTTTGCATCACTAAGGGTAAAAAAATTATGCAACTAGCTATAGATCATTGTGTCTTCAACTATGTGTCATCATGCTCCATGCAATGCTCTATTTTATTACTTAATACTCGGGTATATACGAGGGTTTCGATCACTTAGGGGAGTATTAGCCATTAGATGCAATGTATGTTGGTCTAGTGGATTTATGGACATACTACCTATTAAACATGATCTCAATCTATCGTTATCATGCCATGATTGTTTGGATTGCTCAATTCACATGCCTATGCTATTTATTTGGTGCCACCGTGTTTATGAGAGATGGTACTAGTGAACCTATGAACCCCGGTCCAATTTCCTCCATAAGAAAACCTTCAAAATCTCATTTACTTATACTTTTATTTTCAATTATTATTAATTCCGACAATACATTATCTATCATTGTCTACACATTACTTGTTGCAACTAGCAAGGCTAGTGTGATTGACAAAAACACTAGAGTTGTTGAGGGACACAAGTAGGCTCTTTATCTATTGTAGTGCTGCTCGAGGGAGAGATTTTCTTGCCCTTACCTCCTGTGTTTGATAAGCCTTGGATTACCTTCTCAAGGGAAAATTTATCACTGTCAGCAAATCTCTACACTTGGAGGCCCAAGAACAAGGTCTGCATAAGTAGTTCCATAGCAGGCATGAAGCAGCAGGCCCACCATAATTCATGGGTATTTAGATGAATACCCAAACATATGTCTAAGATATTAATATGTATTGCTATATTTGATATGAATAACAAAAATAAGCCACCAAATATTTATCATGATCTGGCTGTAGCTTAGTTGGTAGTGATTTATGCTAGAAAACGGAACAAAAGGTCTTGAGTTCAATACCTCTTATACTAGCTTTATTTTTGCCCTTTGCACCTTCCTTCCTTTTACGTTTCACTACTAGAAAAAGGGCCTTTTATCCCGGTTCATAAGGGCCTTTTGTCCCGGTTCTGGAACCGGGACTAAAGGGTCGTTACTAAAGCCTCACCTTTAGTCCCGGTTCTTACACGAACCGGGACTAAAGGCCGTCCACGTGGCCGCTGCCTAGAGCTCCACCTTTAGTCCCGGTTGGTAAAGGAAATTTTATGATTTTTTTTGAATTTTTTTTTGAATTTTTTTCCTGATTTTCAAATTTCTGAATTATTTTAACCTCTAATCTCTAATCACCCCTCATCACTGCTCAATTTAACCTCTAATCTCTAATCACCCCTCATCATTCCAAATCATCTAACTTTCCGGACGATCACCCATCCTCTCACTACCCCAGCCTGAGCACGCTTAACTTCCGGGTTCTATTCTCCCTCGATTCCAAGTCTGCACTTGTTGTTTTCCTGACAATAGTAAGATGTCAATCCTATTAACCCTCAGGAGTTTAGCTTGAGCATGAAGTCACAAATTTCACTGTTTGAGTTTGAAACTATTGTTCTCAAAAACAATAATTATTTAGTAACACTAATATTTCTTGAATAGTAGTTTGACCATTGTTTGACCACAGTTTGACCAGATTTGACCAAAATTCAAAAAAACTGAAATAATTATTTAGTTACACTAACATTCTTGAATAATTATTTAGTAACACTAATACTTCTTAAATAAGTAGTTTGACCATAGTTTGACCAGATTTAATGAAAATTTAAAAAAAACTGAAATTTGAGCATAACTTTTTTTCCTTTTAGAATTTGAGGATTCTAAAAATTTGCAAACAGGCCAAAGGCTGTCAAAATTGGATGCGGATTTTCGTGCTGAACATTTTGATATATTATACGTTTTTTTCTGACATCGTATGCAAAAGTTATAGCCGTTTTACATTTTCCCTACACTTTTTGCAAAACATGTCCAAATTTAAGTTTTTAAATTTTCCTAACTAGTAGATGTAGTAACATAACTACATCTCGAAGGATTTTAATTTTTGAAGTTTTTATCATTTTCTTTTGCTTTTTACAAAACTGAAAAGGCGATCCACGGGGGGGGGGGGGGGGGTGGGGGGGGGGTAGAGGTTTGAAAATGGGACCTTTAGTACCGGTTTGAGACACGAACCGGGACTAAAGGGCATGACACCCTTTAGTCCCGTTTCGTGTCTCAAACCGGGACTAAAGGTCTAATCTTTAGTCCCGGTTTGAGACACGAACCGGGACCACGAACCGGGACTAAAGGGCATCGCACCCTTTAGTCCCGGTTCGTGTCTCAAACCGGGACTAAAGGGCTCAGGTGAACCGGGACTAATGCCTTAGCCGAACGAACCCGGACCAATGCTCACATTAGTCTTGGTTTGTGACTGAACCGGGACTAATGTGAATATTGCCCTATGACCAAAACCCTTTTTTCTACTAGTGTTTTTGGGTAATTTATTTTGACTAGTAAATGTGTACGTGCAATGCACCTTAATATTATGCAGTATATTAATTGCACGCGGATATTAGGAAGGATATTATTTGCGTGTTAATTAAATGATTAGCACTATATTTTGTACGGTATTAATTACACGCTAAACGTGTTGAGCACTCAACATTGGAGCAGTCTAGGTCGTTGGATTGACTTGGATTGATGGCCGAGATTAGTTGGATCTGCCCCTTTGGGTCTTTTTATATTAAAATATTGATGATATAGATGTAGATTAGCATTTTTTGCTTGTGTTTTATTTCTGGACATTATTACATAACAACAAATCATTTGTTCTGTGTTTCATGAGTGTAAGATCATTTGCATTATAAAGTGCACGCTCACTTGGCGATGATACAAAACAACATTTAGAGAATAACAAAGAAAACTTAACAAACAATTGCATCTATGTCGCTAAATTTTTCGACAAGGAATTTTTTCACGGTACAAAAATGTTTAGATGTATGTTCTTTATAGAATTCGCAAAAATATTTAGTGTTTTTTGACAGGGTTAACACCATGGGTGACAAAACCCGCTCTTTATTATTTTTTCTATTTTAATATTATACGTGCTTCATAATATTTTTGAATACCCATCTCCAAAATCCTGGGTAGGCCACTGGAGTGGTGGAAGAGGTTCGGGAAGGTGGCACTAACTGACATAGGGTTGTGCTAGGCATCATGCCTAAAGAAAGTAGTTATGCCATTACCAAGCACGGAGGACTTTTGGTGGAGAGTTTGGAGGTTGGAGGTTATAATCTTCCATTGGAAGGAGGTGGTTTGGGTTTTTTTTAATATAGTGGTTATTCTCCTCGATCAGCCATTTAATTGAAGGTTGGTTTTTTTGTGTGTGTGTGGGGGGGGGGGGGGGGGGGGGGGGGGGGTGCAAGGCTTTGTAGGCAAATTTCAGGAGTAGGCAGGTGTTCTGAGTGGCTAAGTTTTTTATGCCTAAACCACCATACCTTTTACGTTTACAGATATTTTCCCAGCTAATAAGACACTTAGCACCAGTGCAAGAGTCCTCGTCTGTCCAAAAAAAGCTGTAAGTACATTTAGGCCCCCTATGGGTTTTGGTGATTAATAACAAGGCAATTAAGAGGACTAATGTTACTATCAAATTTATTTTAGGAATTAGTCCATTTGTTAAAGTGGAACCATGGATTGTCACCCCTACTTTTGTTTCTTCAAGTGGTTGTAGCCCAAGGCTCTTAGCTTAAATTTTTTCTTGGATTTTAGTGGATGAAAGATTCACATTGGGTATAAGGACAACCGTACTATCAAGAGGGGAACACGCAAATTAACTTGGGATGAACATCTTTTGAAGATCCTAAACCAAATCCCAAAGATTTCCACTCAAACTCTCTCTTCCTCCACATTTCATCTTTCCCAGTACCTCCGAATCATTTCAGTCCGGTACTACTACCCAGTGAGAAGAGTGTTTGCCAGCTGAGCAACACCAGATTTCCTAAGTTCAACACGGAATTGCCGATCTCTTTTTCCTGGTACCTCTGACCTTTTGATCCTTTTAAGCATACCTCTGTCGGCTCTGGCACCTCCGGGTTAACCTTGTCTGGCACTTCTGAGCTTATCTCAGTTTGCCTTAGCTCAGTGTTCTAGTATGGGTCCAGTACCTCCAAGCTCATTCTGTCTAGTACTTCTGAGCTGGAACTCTTTTCCAAAGCTTTCTCTATTAGGACCTGTACCTCTGATTCATTTTCTTCCGGTACTACCGAGCAGGTTCCTCCTTCATAGCAGAAATGAGGTATCTCATTGTCCGGCACCTCCAAGCAACTTTCATCTAGTACCACCGGGTATTTGGATTTCTTAAGGTGTCACTGGACAGTCTGGTACCTCCGGGTGCTTGGATACTTCCGTGGAAGTCTATTTTCCTATCTGGCCATTCAAGTTTGAATGAGTCTGGTACCTCGGGGTTTTCCATCCGGTACTTCCGGGCACGTTGAGGATTACTATTCCAATAGTCAGAATTCTGTTTTTTCTATAAATAGACCCCCACACCCAATGTAGGTGAGACTGTGTAGCGATTTTCAGAGAGTTTTTTAATGCAGAACTACCCTCTTGAGAGCCCCTCAATGTGATTTTATGTTCAAGGAATTGCTGTCGGCAGAAGATAGATAGATATGAAAGAGTATTCAAGATTGTTTAAGTTGAGTTAGGATTCGTGCATAATTACTTCTTCACTATATATTATATTATCCGGAAGCAGCAGATTTCTATGTTCAGAATGATGAATGGGAGGATAGTACTCATTCTTTTTGTTGGAGTATGTGCTTTCAGATTCGCTGACTATTGAAACGCCGTCGGCTATCATTGAAGTTCACCCGAAAGCAGTTGATACATCATCACTCTGCCAGTTCTAAGCATAATTGTTTTCGTTGAACTACTCAAAGCTGCATTCCATTTGGTGTCAGACTGTCTCAAGGTGTCACTTGCTTGCAAATACGTCAGAACTCCACATCTTCAAGGCAATGAGTTTTTTGTGAGGCTTGTTAGTTTCTACAGCAGGTTTACCATATTTAAATATTGGAGTAATAAAATTGGCCATTGCTCAGTAATTTCAGAGTGCCAATCATTTGCCAGCAACTTCCGAAGGGCCATTGAGCCCATCAAGAATCCATTTGAGCTGGCCTATCAGCTTACTTTTGGTAAAAAAGAGCCTCCGTCAACTTGACTGGTAAACTGAAGATAGCAATTGCTAGGCACCTGAAAGCAAGCAATCGCTGCATCCAGAAAGATTCATGACAGGAGCTACCCAGCCTCCTCATAGTTCAGTGAAATCTGGCCGTCCATCTCGATCTACTGGCGCTCGGTGGCCGTTAGATCTTCCGCTTGATCGATCTGGACCGTCGGATCAAGCCTGCCTCCTGTCGCAATGAATAGTCACTGTAAAACGCATGTCTCGTGCACTCTCGCGTACTCCGCGGCTTCGGACGGGTCTCGCTGACGTGTGGGGTAACTCGCGTGTGGGCCGTGTCTGTCAGCGTCTTCTGTGCGGCCCGTCGGCGTGCTCCAGCGGTCAAATAACTCGTGCCACCGCCGATAATTATCGTGCCCCGCCGAGGGCATTTTCGTCTTTTCGTGTCCTGGCCTTGTGCGTGTTGGGCGCTGATTTGCCCGTGGGTGGATGAGGCGAGGGACGGCGACGGGCTTGCCTCTTCGTGCTCCCATTCGCCCCCTTCTCAGGAGCCCCACCTTTCCCGCACGCACGCGCGATGCGTCTCGCCGCCGCCGCCATCTTTGGTCCCCGTCCCCGTCCCCAGATCCGCCTCCTCCGCCACGCCCCCCACCGTGAGCTCCGCGTCCTCCATCACGGCCCACGCCGCGAGATCCGCCTCCTCGACCCATCTTCGTTACGTGCAGCAGCAAGCCCGGCTTAGCTCCGTCCACCATCTTCGTCGCGCATGGCGCCGTCAGCCGACCAGGTCGCCGCCGCGTTGTCTGCTCCTCCGTCGACCTCACGCTGCCGCTTCCTCCCCCCGTCCCCGCCGCCCCTTCTTTTGAGCTGCCGGCTGGCGCTCTCTGTTCCCCGGGGTCGTCCACTGCGCGTCGTCAGTTCGACCCAGGAGCGGCGGGGGTAGAGGCGCAGGGCGAGGAGCACCCGCCAGAGGCGCTCGATGTGGCTCCCCCGTCACTCCTCCTTCTACGCCCACTGCAGGTGCTCCCCCGTGGCCCCTCCTTCTCCTCCATCGTGAGGCAGGGCTCGGCTGCAGCTCTACTCCAGGTTCTCCTCTCTCTCTCTCTGACTGCTGCTCCATCCATAACCGCTACTATTGTATAATATTTTTCGTTCGATTTGTTATCTCCCGGTGCTCATCTAGGTCTTCTGTTGCCCCGTTGCTGTTCTAGGGTTAATATTTGCTATTGGATTGGTGACTGCCGCGAGCTGATAACACGTCAGGTTGCTACGATCTGCCGTCCCTGTTGATCGAGGTTGCTTTGCTGGTTCTGCCTTTGCTCGGCCATCCTGTTGCAGGTGCTCATCTTATCCCGTCTTTCTCTGTCCGTATTTTATTTTAGCTCCTATATTTTGAGCATGGATTGTGCCTTAATAGATCTACTGTTATTGTTAGGCTTTGTTTTTTGTGGGGGGTTTGCTTATTTTCGGTTTTCATTGTTTGTGGCAGGATGTTTGCTGCCAAAATCTTGTGCTGCTCAGTTACTTTGTTTTACCAGTCATTCACCTATTTTGTTGATAATGGACTATCTGTTGAGTATCCTTTTTGGAACTAATCTTATATTTTTCTTCAGGTTGCCACCAAAGGAAATACAGCCAGTGGACTGGTTTTGCTTGTCAGCGACCAGAACAAGTCAGTTCTTATCTGTACATATTCAACTTTGTGGATGATTGGAGGCTCTGTGTTCATAGTTTATATGGGTCATCTTTATATCTGTGCCATGGTGGCGGTGAGAGCTTTTTAACCTACTCAGAAGATCGAGCGAAGAGAAACAACTGTCAGGGCTCAGGCTGCTGAATTGGTAGCTTATAGGGCATTCTGATTATACTATTATTTTGAACCAGAAAATTGTCAATGACTCAGCTGCCACCAATTTAATATATTTCAAATGTACATATATTCTTGTGGGAACAAGTTTCATCACTTCTTCACGGCATTCTTAATCGGGAGCTTGGTAACAGGGTAACTTCAGATCACTTGCTGTATAGGGTCGTCAGCAGCATAGTAAAGTATCAGAAGTTTATTCGCTGTTTTTCTTTATATTGCAGGTAAGGCTCAATATATCTTTCAGTATGCAAATAATTTCCATTGATGATGATTTGTTTAAAAACTTCATGTCGTTTTAAGAATTATTTTAGCTTATTACATTGTTCTAACATATTAATATGTGTAAAGAGCTTATCGAAATCAGAGTAATAGACTGTATCCTACCCATGACATTTACAGCCTGCTTGGTACTGAATATTGCAGGGAGATGGACAGTACATATGAAACTATGTAGGAAAAACTGTTTCTTGCACATTTATGAAGCTTCGTTCGCTGACGGGGTGCCGCCACTGGGAACGCCTGGATGCGATGGCTGCAGGTGGCGTAGAGGAGGAGCTGAGCCCCTCCCCCCCCATGGCGCAGGATGCCCTCCAAGAGGAGCGTCTGATGCGTGAGTGCGTCCATCCTCTCCTCCCCTTTGCTTATTCTTCTTTTTCATTTGATCTGCGTGTACGTGCGTGAGGTCTCATCTCATCTCTGCTCGTGTGCAGGAAGGCCATGGAGTAGCTGCTTGGTTCAAGGGCTTGCCATGGCTGCTCCCTATGTTGAGCGCGTGGACGGAGGAGCTGATCCTCCTCTCGCAGCCAGGCCAGATGCAACGCTGGGTATGACTCATGGCTGCCTCCTACTCCCCTCCCTCTCTGTCTCTACCACTCAGATGTGAGTTGGATTCACCTTGCAACTGTACAGGCAGTATGAACTGCAAATAAAATTGAATGGTTCAACTTAAATTTGACCAAAACTGCAGCATCCTCCATCATCCCCTTTTGGATGTTCAGTTTACTGTACGAGTCAATATGGCTTTGATTTTAAAATCAGCTTCAAAGGTTGCTTTCACAATCCTTTGATATTCAGTTTACTGTACGAGTTACTAAGGGCTTGCTGTTAATTTGCCTCAAGGTTCTGTTGCTAGGTACAATTCTTTTATTAGGCTACTCTCTCTAAGTGGGCAAATTTGTATTATTTGCAGAGGACTAGGATAAAGATTTGGTTCTGAAGGTTTTTTAATGTGCTATGTGGTATGTGATGTGCCTATCTTTATATATATATTAATATGTTCATTTTTAGCTTTATATGATTCAACTGGATATGAGATATTAATATTTCCCAAGCAACAATGACTATGGTGTTCTTCTTAAAGGTGATAATATCTTTCTGTAGACCTTAGCATCACATGTGTTTTTAAATGTATCTGCAATTAGTGTCCTTGATTTTCCTTTGGTAAGGTGTATCATGCTCATCTGCAATTAGCGTCATAGTTATTTAAGATAGACAAACCTGTATGTGATTTTTTCAGAAAGCTTAGCTCATTTTGTTTTGGAAGTGCTTTAAAACCAATTGAGATTCATGATTTGTTGATGCCTGACAGTTTCACATGCTCTTATTGTCATGGCCCTTTGATTTTACTGATGTTAAATTTGAATGCTATGGTTGTCCTGCATTCCCATCTTTTGATCCATATATTGTCTATTACCGGGTTAGCTAAATGTGATGAGGTGGGGGTGCGGCGGTCTGCATCCACACGATGCTCGGCGTCACCAGGTCGCTGGCACAGATCCTCGCGCCCATGCCGTTCAACACGCCACAGCTCTTGCCCACATATCCTCGAGCATCGGTTGGCATGCCTTTGGTAGCAGTAGCACCCATTTGATAGTTTTCTATTTATAAACTGAGAAGCTGTCTTTTACTTGAGAACTGAAGGGATTATGTTACCTAGCGCAAAGGGAATTTTCTTTGTACGTATTGATTTATTTACATGTATATGAGATACACGTTTATGGCTCATACCTGATCCATATGAACTGAGAAGCTTTCTTTTCTTCTTAGACATATATCTATCCATTGATATGGCATCTCCTTTTTATTATTATTTAACATAATGTTTTGCTAGCAGTTAAAATAATCCTAAACAATCTGGAAACGTATAGCTTTGAATAGACATATATTATTTTGCTGAAGAGTTCAGTCCATGCATGTTTGGTTCCTGTTAGTTTAGTTAGTGGCCTATATGTATTTGATTTGGCCCATGATATTTTTGTACAGCTATTGATTTGCTAGCATATATTCTAAACGTAATTTTGTTAGCTCTTATCTGGTGTTCTTTCTTACAATATCTTTTTATATGACGTAAGCTTACTCTGTTCATGAGAGTTTCTCCATGTTTATGAAGAAAAGATTTGGGTTCAGAGCACCTTTGGTTATAAGAATTTGTTTTCTAATTCTTGCTGGTCAGTCACAAAGCATTAATTTTTGTTTGCTTTACAATTTTTCAGGAGTAATGGAATGTTAATTGGCTGGTGGCAGCATGTTCAAGTATGGGAAATGATGAGCTCCTACTTCTTTTTATGCCAGCTCTCTGCCGTAGGTGATCTGCGACCTTCTTCCCCACATGTTCGTGATAATCAGTTATCCTCCAGAGGGAATTGTGATTGTGATTAGTATCTTTAGACATTGGCCATATTCGCCAATACTCACCGTCTCTTTCATTTCTCCTCATTTTCTAAATGTATTGGCCTCTGGTATATACAACTGAAATCGATGTGCCAAACAACAAGAAATAGAAGTAACAAGAAATATCTATATATTGGAAGATTTTGAATGCCATTTTATTAGAGTAGTTCTGAAATGCTGCCTCATTTTTTTTCATTCGTGTTGTTTCTCATAGTTTTAAACTAAAAGGAGGAGCTATAAAAATTGTCCTTTATCTTTCATATTTTTTTATGTTGAAGCGACTACGTAATATCTGTCCAAAGCGATTCTCTTTTAGATGTAATGTCCGATGTATTCCAGCTTACAGTAGATGACACAAAGGTGTATCCCAGGTCCAGTTCATCTGATGATGTAAATATAGTGGTTGACATGCTCAGTTGCTCCACATCTGTTAGATATTAAATAGGCTGGTTCTTCAAACTGTAAAGTTTGGCAATTAAAAAAACTTTATGGAGGTCTGCTTTATTAGTTGTATCGGATCTTCTCCTGCTTGGTTTAAATCAGATAGGGAGTTTAAACATATTCAGTTTAAATAATGACAGGCTTTTGTATTATTATTGTCTTTGTTTATCTCCTTCTGTTCTGACTAATCATGGTTTTCTTAATTAAACATCATACTAATCAGATAGGGAGGAGGACCTGGAGCGGCCGCTGCCGAGGGAGCAGCTGATGGAGGCGGTCTGCAGATGGCGTACGAGTCAAGGAGGTCCACCGCAAGCGGCTGATGATGGGTGCACCGGGGATGAGATCTCTGGTGGAAAGATGCATCCAGGCCCGGCCACCTCTCCACCACGACGTGCCAGCCAGTTCTCTCTTGCCCCTCCTTCCACACCGGCTCACCGTCTCACCCACCTGTAAGGCTCTCTCCACTCTCCCTGATCTCTATTCTTTCCATCGTCTTAGTTTACAAGGCCTGGTTTGGTACTGGCCAAGAGGTGACGAGGTACTAGATCCGCTACCATCATAGTTGCGATTGTAAAACAGAATACATCCAAAGCTGATCGAGATAGACCAGCAATCATTACCATCGGCAATGCCTTTTCAGGTTTTCCCTTGTATTAAACTGCAGGTTACGCTCACTATTGGTTCAGTGTCCAAACAGTTTCATGTCAGATTTAGTAGTATAATTAGGTGACAGAAGAAATTAGACAAAGTCCGGTTTGATCCATACACATATGGACTGATGGCGACAACTACATGTATTATTCAGAGATTTACGCCCGCTTCTCAAAACCACAGAGTAGGTCATGCCATATCGTGTGTGTGACTTGGTCGTGTCCTGTCTTCAACTAGGCACCTTCACAACCACTTGAGCAGCAGTGTAGCACCATGTCTCAGGCTAGAGCAGAGGGCTATTGTTCTTACTCATTTGCCGCCTAATTTATATGGTTTTGCTATGAACCAATCCTATTTGGCAAAAGACTGCATCACTGTATACCATAGAAGAACCATTTAGACCAGTTATCCTCGACTACCGGTATAGTTTGCTTTTGGTGTATCATCCTATCTTTGAACAGAGAGCTACTGGCTACTGTTCTTACTCATTTGCCGCCTAATTTATATGTATAACTGATTTATATGGTTATTCTATGGCATAGCAGATTGGTTCTGCTATGAACCAATCCCTAATTTATATGGTTCTTCTATGCTATCTTTTGAACTAGGCGTAGGCGTTTGTCTAAAAGAAGTGTTATGCTTTGGTGTTGTTGTAGGTTCCAGAGGGGGCAGAAGAGGAAGCCATTTGCACTCATTAGTAGATTGCGCAAGGCGGTAATTGATGCTCCTCCCTTGCCTCTCTGCTCTTGGGTGTAGTGAACTGCCTGCTATTTATAATTGTCTTTGTGCTAAACAGTTGTGTCACTTGCGAGCGACAACATGCTAGAATGTGTCTTTTTTTCTTTGATGGACATGGCTGTTGACAGCATATGACTTATAACTTACCAATTAGCATGTGAAGGAAGCGACCAGAGAGGGAGGGCGTCGCCGGCGTCGTGAACCCATGCGGGCGCAATGGGGTGTGCGCGTGCCTCCGCGGGTTCATGCCGCGGTCGCCGGAGGCATGGGCGCCGCGGGTCAACCGCCTCGGGGAGGATGGGCGCCACACGCCGCGGTCGCCGGATCCGTTGTCTGCGAGTCCGGGCGCGTCGGATCCGGTGGCTGTGAGGAGGCAGCTCACTACAGGAAAATTCGGTTTTCCCGTGTGTTAGCCTATAAGCCGACTGCTATTTTTCGGGCACCCGGCTTATGGTCCTCTAAGCCGAGTCTAGGGAAAAAAACACCCGGCAAACACGAAGGACTCGGCTTATTGTCATCTATAAGCCGAGTGTTGCAAAAAAGCTCTCGGCTTATACGAACCACACGGTATCTACTCGAAAAGGCACCTGGCTTACAGCACACACTCGGCAAAGACAAACTGCTACGTGTCTGCAATGGAGGTGGCTGACGGCGCCGTCACGGAGCAGCCTATAAGCTGTGTGTCCGAAGCAGGCACTCGGCTTACAGCACATATAAGCCGTGTGCTGTGCGCAAGCACTCGGCTTATAGGACATATAAGCCGTGTACCCGATGAAAGCACTAAAAGCACTAGGCTTACATTTTTGCGTATTTTTTGCAACCATAACATTTATGCACAATTGATTTAAGATGGTTTTCATTGCATTTATATTCACTACTTAATTAGTATTATTTTCTTACAAACCCGACTCGTTCCCTCTCGGTACCCAAAGACTACATCGGAGATGGTGTAGTTTACAAGCAGCCGTAGGTGAGCCCTACTCGATACGCGCCCAAACTTTTAGCACATCCTAAAGGGGCCATGTTATGAGACCGTGCCAGCTCCCGAGGATTTAAACGGTTGGATCAGGCATGGCGCTGAGGTAATTTTGCCCCCCCCCCCCCACCCCCCGGTGGCTGGGCCTGCCCCTCCCTCGTTTGCAAAAGGCCTACGCATGTCGCAAAGACATCACATAGGACTTTACATGCCGCTTCTGGGCATGATTTCATGTGCCGCCTTGCAGATCTGCAATTTCCGGCGCGGAAACCCTAGCAGTGCAATAATTGTCTCAAATATCGCCCCCATCCTTCACCCGCCCCCTCCGTCCTCAATTCTTGGCCATTGAACCCTCGTGCTACTCTCATCCCACCCTCATCATTCCAATCATATAACTTTCCGTACGATCACCCATCCTCTCACTATCATCTACCGGCCCTACCCCAGCCTGATCACTCTTAACTTCCTTTTTTATTCTCTCCCTTCTCTTCCAATTCTGCACTTGTTTGTATTTCCTGAACAAATTAAGATGTCAATCCATTACCCTCAGATTTTCGCTTGCATCATGAAGTCACAGAATTTCTCACTGTTTGAGTTTTGAAACTATTGTTCTCAAAACAATAATTATTTAGTAACACTATATTTCTTAATAGTTTTGACCATTGTTTGACCACAGTTTGAACCAGATTTGAGACCAAAATTCAAAAAACTGTAAATAATTAAGTTTAGTTTACCCAACATTCTTAATAATATTTCAGTACACTAATACTTCTTAATACGTAGTTTGACCAAGTGTTTTGACCAGATTTAATGAAAGATTTAAAAAAACACAATGAATTTGAGCATAACTTTTTTTTTCCTTTTAGAATTTGAGGATTCTAAAATTTGCAAACAGGCCCAAAGCTTCAAAATTGGGATGCGGATTTTCGTGCTTGAACAATTTTGATATATTATACGTTTTTTTCTTTTCTTATTCTTATCCTGCATACTGCAAAGTTATAGCCGTTTTACATTTTCCCTACACTTTTTGCAAACATGTCCAAATTTAGTATTTTAGTTAACCTTGATTCCTAACTAGTAGATGTGTAACGATAACTCTCTCGCATGATTTTTAATTTTTTGAAGTTTGTTATCATTTTCTTTTGCTTTTTACAAGTTTTTAATACATTTTCTTTGCTTTTTCGGATACAAAATTAAAAGGCGATGCCACGGGGGGCGGGGGGGGGGGGGGGTGTGGGGGGGGGGTGTATGAGTTTTGAAAATGGGACCTTTAATGTTTATACCTCCGGTTTGAGACTATCGAACCAGGTGACTACGCATGACAAGATCCCCTTTATGTCCCTTTCAGTGTCTCAAACCCGGGACGTAAAGGTCTAAT
The DNA here is from genome assembly GCA_011799875.1 of Thinopyrum elongatum. Lineage (NCBI taxonomy): Eukaryota > Viridiplantae > Streptophyta > Magnoliopsida > Poales > Poaceae > Thinopyrum > Thinopyrum elongatum. Next base: position 9,934,478 of record CM022298.1, read on the forward strand.
CTTTTAGTCCCGGTTTTGAGACACGAACAGGACCACGAAGACGGGACTCAAGGGCCATCCGCACCCTTTGTAGTCCCCGTTCGTGTCTCAAACCGGACTAAGGGGCAGGTAACCGTGACTGAATGCCTTAGCCGAACGAACCCGGACCAATGCTCACATTAGTCTTGGTTTGTGACTGAACCTGGACTAATTGTAATATTGACCCTATGACCAAAACCAACCCTTTTTTCTCTAGTGGTTTTTTTGGGTAATTTATTTGACTAGTAACAGTTGTAGTTCGTCCAATGCACCTTAATATTAGGCATATTAATTGCAACGCGGAATTGGAGGATCGTATTTGCGTGTTATTAAATGATATAGCACTATATTTTTGTCGGTATTAATTACGCGCTAAAACCGTGTGTGAGCACTCCATTGGATGCAGTCCTATGTCGTTGGATTGCTTGGATGAGGGCCGATGATAGTTGGACGTGGGTATAGCATCCTGCCCCTTTGGGTCCTTTTTTTTCAATATTTGCTGCTCTCGCATGATCTGTTACTTTTTTTGCTTGGTTTTTTTCTGCGACTTATTACCTACCACACAATCTTTGTTTCTGTGTTTTAGTGTACAGTTCATTTGCCTTAAAATGCCACGCTCCACTTGGCGATATACAACACCATTAGAGAATAACAAAGAAACCTTAACAACAATTGCATCTAATGGTTTCGCTAAATTTTTTCGACAAGGAATTTTTTTTCAACGTACAAAATGTTTAGATTTAATGTTCTTTATAGAATTTCGCCAAAATATTTAGTGTTTTTTGACAGGGTTAACACCATGGTGACAAAACCCTCCTCTTTATTATTTTTTCTATTTTAATTATTATAAGACGTGCTTCATATATTTTTGAATACCGCTCTCCAAAAATCCTGGTATGTTCCACGTTGAGTTTGGGTGGAAGATGTTCTAATTTTGGGCAGTGCACTAACTGCAAGGTTGTTGCTAGGCCATCATCCTAAAGAAAGTATTTATGCCATTACCTGAAGCACGGAGGACTTTTGGTGAGATTTGAGGTTGGAGGTTATACTCTTCCATTGTAGAGGTGGTTTGGGTTTTTTTAATATAGTGGTTTATTCTCCTGATCAGCCATTTAATTGAAGGTTGGTTTTGTTATGTGGTGTGGGGGGGGGGGGGGGTGGGGTTGGGTGGTTGGGGTGTTGGGGTGGGGGGTGGGGGGGTGGGGTGGGGGTGGTTGTGGTTTTTGTTTGGGGTTGGTTTTGTGTGGGGGTGTTGTTTTTTTGTTTTATTTTTTTTTTTATTTTTGTGTTCTTTTTATTTTGTTTTTTTTTTTTTTTGTTTTTTATTTTTTTTTTTTTGTTTTATTTTTGGTTGTATTTTTGTGTGTTTTTTTTTTTTTGTTTTTTTCTTTTTTTGTTTGTTTTTTTTTTTTTTTTGAGTTTTTTGTTTTTTTTATTTGTTTTATTTATTTTTTGTTGTTTTTTTTTTTTTTTGATTGTTTTTTTTTGTTTTTTTTTTATTTTTTTTTTGTTGTTTTTTTTTTTTTTTTTTGTTTTTTTTTTTTTTTAGGTTTTTTTTTTTTTCTTTTTTGTATGTGTTTTTTTTTTTTTTTTTTGTTTTTTTTGTGTTTTATTTTTTTTTTTTTTTTTTTTTTTTGTTTTTTTTTGTTTTTTTTAGTTTTTGTGTGTTGTCTTTTTTTTTTGGCTTTTTTTTTTTTTTTGATTTTCTTTTGTTGTTTTTGTTTTTTTTTTGGTTTTTTTTTGGTTCTTTTTTTTTTTTTTTGTTATTTTTGTTTTTTTTTTTTTTTTGTTTTGTTATGGGGGGGGGGGGGTGCAAGGCTTTGTAGGCAATTTCGGAGTAGGCAGGGGTGGTTCTGATGTGCTAAGTTTTTGTGTATGCCTAAACCAACCATACTGTTTCGTTTAAGATTTTCCCTCAGCTAATAAGACACTTGCACCATCACCTCTGAGTCCTCGTCTGTCCAAAAAAGCTGTAAGTACATTTAGGCCCCCTATGGTTTTGGTGATTATAACAAGCATTAAGAAGACTAAATGTTCTATCAAATTATTTTAGGATTAGTCCATTTGTTAAAGTGGAACCATGGATTGTCACCCTACTTTGTTTCTTCTTCAAGTGGTTGTCAGCCCAAGGCTCTTAGCTTAAATTTTTCCTTTGGATTTTATGGATAAAGATTCACATTGGGTATCAGGACAACCGACTATCAAGAGGGGACACCAATTACTTGGGATAACAATCTTTTAAGATCCTAAAAAACCAATCCCAAAGATTTCCACTCAACATCTCGTCTTCCTCCACATTTCAACTTTCCCCCAGTTACCTCCGAATCATTTCATCCGCGTACGTACTACCCAGTGAAAGATGTTTGTCCAGCTGAGCAACAAACCGATTCCTAAGTTCAACACCGGATTAGTGCGATCTCTTTTTCCTGTTACCACTGACCTTTTGATCCTTGTTAAGGCATACCTCTGTCGCTCTGGGCACCTCCGTACCTTGGTCTGGGCACTATTCTGAGCCTTACTCATTTTGCTTAGCTCAGTGTTCTAGGTATGGGTCCAGTACCCCCTCCAAGCTCATTCTTCTGTCAGTACTTCTTACTTGTGGAACTCTTTTTCCCAAAAGCTTTCTGCTATTAGACCTGTACCACCTCATTTTCTTTCTTTTCCGGTACTACGTACGAGCAGGTTCCCCTCCTCAATACAGAAATGTGTATCTCTTGTCCCGGCCCCCAAGCAACTTCATCTTAAGTACCACACCAACCGGGTAGTTGGATTTCTTAAGGTGTCACTGGACATCCTGGTACCTTCCGGTGTCTTGGATACTCCGTGAAGTCTATTTCCATCTGGGCCATTCAAGTTTTGAATGAGTCGGGTACCCACCCCGCGGTCTTTTTTCCATCCTTTCTGACGTCTTTCCGGACGTTTGAGGATTACTATTCCAAGTCCAGAATTCTGTTGTTTTTCTATAAACCAGACCCCATGCCACACCCAATGTAGGTGAGACTGTGGATGCGATTTTCAGTAGAGTTTTTTTAATGGCAGAACTACCCTCTTGAGGCCCCTCAAGTGTGATTTTTATGTTCAATGGAATTGCAGTCGGCGATAAGATAGATAGATATGAAAGAGTATTCAAGCATTGTTTATTAAGAGTTGAGTTAGGATGCGTGCTAATTTACTCTTTCACTCATATATTATATTATCCGGAACGCAGCAGATTTCTATGTTCAGAATGATGAATGTGAGGATAGTCACTCTTCTTTTTGTTGGAGTATGTGCTTTCATATTCCGCTGACTATTGAAACGCCGTCGGCTATCATTGAAGTTCACCCCGAAAGCAGTTGATACATCATCCTCTGCCATTTCTAACTAATTGGTTTTCGTTGAACTACTCAAAGCTGTTCATTCCATTATGGTGTCAGACTGTCTCAAGGTGTACACTTGCTTGCAAATACGTCAGACTCCACATCTTCAGCAATGAGTTTTTTGTGAGGCCTTGTTAGTTTTCTACAGCAGGTTTGGAATCGCGTCAGCAGGGCGGAAGGTATGTGGGAGAGGGGGGTGTGTGTTGTGGGAAGGAGGAAAAGGAGGTGGGGATGGGGGTGGGAAGTTGAGGGGTAGGGGGGGAGGGAGGATAGGAATTTGAGTGAGGGTTCAGGGGAAAAGGGATAGTTGGTTGGAGGTGGTGAAGTGGTAGATGGGGAGTATGGATGGAAGGAAGGGGACGTAGGGGGGATGAGTGTTTGTGTGTGATAGAGCGGTGGGGCCGGGGGTATGGGGTGGGTGAGGGGTGTGTGGGTAGCCCTGGAGGGGATGTGGGTGGGAGGGGTTTTGGATGGGTGGTGTAGTGAGTAGGGGAGAAGTGGGATGGGGGGACTTGGAAGGGTGGGGTTGGTGAGGGCGAGGGCGGGGGTTAAAGAAGGGATGGAGTACGATATGTAGGTGGTGGAAAGTGGCGAAGATATTTGGCGAGTCAGATGATTCAGGTCGGAGTCGTCGTAGTGGATGGGAAGGTATTGGGGGGGGTTTGGGGATGAGGTTGGGGGCAGTAGTGGGGGGAGAGCATGGGGATGGGGGATGGGTTGATATGGTGAAGGTGAGTGGATGGGGGTAAATGGGGATGGGAGTATGCTCATCTAGGGTGGGGGTGGGGGTGGTGTAAAAGGTATGGGTGTGCAAAAGTGTGGGACGGGAACTTTGGGTAGAGTTGGAGTGACTGCGTGGGTGGGGGTGCGGGTTGGGATGGGGAATGGGGTGGGTAAGGGTAGAGGGGGGGTAAAGATGAACGGGTGGGGTGTGTATTAGGGCTTTTTAGGTGGTGTGAGGTAGATATGGAGAATGAGGCAGGCTGTAGTGGGGTAATGGGATTGTGGTAGTGGGTGTTGTGTGAAGTTAGGGGGACGGAGGGGGATAGTTCGGGATAGGGGGAGGTAGTTAGCTGAAGGGGAGGGGGGGGTAGTAGTGGTTTTGGGGCGGGGGGTAGGTGGAAATTGGTGTGTGGGTTGTGGAGAGTTTGTGTAGAGAGGGAAAGTAAAGAGGGAGGGGTAAGGGTGGGGGTGGGGAGGTGACGATGGAAGGGAGAGGGTGGGGGGGGTAAGGGAGTTGGGGTGGGTGGAGGGATGGAATGGATGGAGCTAGAAGGTGTTAAGGTGTGTGTGAGTTATATGGGGGAACAGTAATGCGGAGGGGTGGGGGGTGGTGGTCGGGGGTATGGATATGGAGGGGGTGCCCATAGTTTGAAATATGTGCAGTATAAAATTGGCCATTGCTCAGTAATTTCAGAGTGCCAATCATTTGCCAGCAACTTCCGAAGGGCCATTGAGCCCATCAAGAATCCATTGAGCTGGCCTATCAGCTTACTTTTGGTAAAAAAGAGCCTCCGTCAACTTGACTGGTAAACTGAAGATAGCAATTGCTAGGCACCTGAAAGCAAGCAATCGCTGCATCCAGAAAGATTCATGACAGGAGCTACCCAGCCTCCTCATAGTTCAGTGAAATCTGGCCGTCCATCTCGATCTACTGGCGCTCGGTGGCCGTTAGATCTTCCGCTTGATCGATCTGGACCGTCGGATAAGCCTGCCTCCTGTCGCAATGAATAGTCACTGTAAAACGCATGTCTCGTGCACTCTCGCGTACTCCGCGGTCTTCGGACGGGTCTCGCTGACGTGTGGTAACTCGCGTGTGGGCCGTGTCTGTCAGCGTCTTCTGTGCGGCCGTCGGCGTGCTCCAGCGGTCAAATAACTCGTGCCCCGCGATAATTATCGTTCCCCGCCGAGGCATTTTCGTCTTTTCGTTCCTGGCCTTGTGCGTGTTGGGCGCTGATTTGCCCGTGGGTGGATGAGGCGAGGGACGGCGACGGGCTTGCCTCTTCGTGCTCCCATTCGCCCCCTTCTCAGGAGCCCCACCTTTCCCGCACGCACGCGCGATGCGTCTCGCCGCCGCCGCCATCTTTGGTCCCGTCCCCGTCCCCAGATCCGCCTCCTCCGCCACGCCCCCCACCGTGAGCTCCGCGTCCTCCATCACGGCCCACGCCCGAGATCCGCCTCCTCGACCCATCTTCGTTACGTGCAGCAGCAAGCCCGGCTTAGCTCCGTCCACCATCTTCGTCGCATGGCGCCGTCAGCCGACCAGGTCGCCGCCGCGTTGTCTGCTCCTCCGTCGACCTCACGCTGCCGCCTTCCTCCCCCTCCCCGCCGCCCCTTCTTTTGAGCTGCCGGCTGGCGCTCTCTGTTCCCGGGTCGTCCACTGCCTCGGTCAGTTCGACCCAGGACGCGGGGGTAAGCGGCAGGGCGAGGAGCACCCGCCAGAGGCGCTCGATGTGGCTCCCCCGTCACTCCTCCTCTCTACGCCCACTGCAGGTGCTCCCCCGTGGCCCCTCCTTCTCCTCCATCGTGAGGGGCAGGCTCGGCTGCAGCTCTACTCCAGGTTCTCCTCTCTCTCTCTCTGACTGCTGCTCCATCCATAACCGCTACTATTGTATAATATTTTTTCGTTCGTGGTTATCTCCCGGTGCTCATCTAGGTCTTCTGTTGCCCCGTTGCTGTTCTAGGGGTTAATATTTGCTATTGGATTGGTGACTGCCGCGAGCTGATAACACGTTCAGGTTGCTACGATCTGCCGTCCCTGTTGATCGAGGTTGCTTTGCTGGTTCTTTGCCTTGCTCGCCATCCTGTTGCAGGTGCTCATCTTATCCCTTCTTTCTCTGTCCGTATTTTATTTTAGCTCCTATATTTTGAGCATGGATTGTGCCTTAATAGATCTACTGTTATTGTTAGGCTTTGTTTTTTGTGGGGGTTTGCTTATTTCGGTTTTCATTGTTTGTGGCAGGATGTTTGCTGCCAAAATCTTGTGCTGCTCAGTTACTTTGTTTTACCAGTCATTCACCTTTTTGTTGATAATGGACTATCTGTTGGTATCCTTTTTGGAACTAATCTTATATTTTTCTTCAGGTTGCCACCAAAGGAAATACAGCCAGTGGACTGGTTTTGCTTGTCAGCGACCAGAACAAGTCATTATTCTTATCTGTACATATTCAACTTTGTGGATGATTGGAGGCTCTGTGTTCATAGTTTATATGGGTCATCTTTATATCTGTGCCATGGTGGCGGTGGAGAGCTTTTTAACCTACTCAGAAGATCGAGCGAAGAGAAACAACTGTCAGGGCTCAGGCTGCTGAATTGGTAGCTTATAGGGCATTCTGATTAATCTATTATTTTGAACCAGAAAATTGTCAATGACTCAGCTGCCACCAATTTAATATATTTCAAATGTACATATATTCTTGTGGAACAAGTTTCATCACTTCTTCACGGCATTCTTAATCGGGAGCTTGGTAACAGGGTACTTCAGATCACTTGCTGTATAGGGTCGTCAGCAGCATAGTAAAGTATCAGAAGTTTATTCGCTGTTTTTCTTTATATTGCAGGTAAGGCTCAATATATCTTTCAGTATGCAAATAATTTCCATTGATGATGATTGTTTAAAAAACTTCATGTCGTTTTAAGAATTATTTTAGCTTATTACATTGTTCTAACATATTAATATGTGTAAAGAGCTTATCGAAATCAGAGTAATGCTGTATCCTACCCATGACATTTACAGCCTGCTTGGTACTGAATATTGCAGGGAGATGGACAGTACATATGAAACTATGAGTGAAACTGTTTCTTGCACATTTATGAAGCTTCGTTCCTGACGGGTGCCGCCACTGGGAACGCCTGGATGCGATGGCTGCAGGTGGCGTAGAGGAGGAGCTGAGCCCCTCCCCCCCATGGCGCAGGATGCCCTCCAAGAGGAGCGTCTGATGCGTGAGTGCGTCCATCCTCTCCTCCCTTTGCTTATTCTTCTTTTTCATTTGATCTGCGTGTACGTGCGTGAGGTCTCATCTCATCTCTGCCTCGTGTGCAGGAAGGCCATGGAGTAGCTGCTTGGTTCAAGGGCTTGCCAGGCTGCTCCCTATTTTGAGCGCGTGGACGAGGAGCTGATCTCCCTCTCGCAGCCAGGCCAGATGCAACGCTGGGTATGACTCATGGCTGCCTCCTACTCCCCTCCCTCTCTGTCTCTACCACTCAGATGTGAGTTGGATTCACCTTGCAACTGTACAGGCAGTATGAACTGCAAATAAATTGAATGGTTCAACTTAAATTTGACCAAAGACTGCAGCATCCTCCATCATCCCCTTTTGGATGTTCAGTTTACTGTACGAGTCAATATGGCTTTGATTTTAAAATCAGCTTCAAAGGTTGCTTTCACAATCCTTTGATATTCAGTTTACTGTACGAGTTACTAAGGGCTTGCTGTTAATTTGCCTCAAGGTTCTGTTGCTAGGTACAATTCTTTTATTAGGCTACTCTCTCTAAGTGGGCAAATTGTATTATTTGCAGAGGACTAGGATAAAGATTTGGTTCTGAAGGTTTTTTAATGTGCTATGTGGTATGTGATGTGCCTATCTTTATTATATATTAATTGTTCATTTTTAGCTTTATATGATTCAACTGGATATGAGATATTAATATTTCCCAACAACAATACTATGGTGTTCTTCTTAAAGGTGATAATATCTTTCTGTAGACCTTAGCATCACATTGTTTTTAAATGTATCTGCAATTAGTGTCCTTGATTTTCCTTTGGTAAGGTGTATCATGCTCATCTGCAATTAGCGTCATAGTTATTTAAGATAGACAAACCTGTATGTGATTTTTTCAGAAAGCTTAGCTCATTTTGTTTTGGAAGTGCTTTAAAAACCAATTGAGTTATGCATGTTGGTTGATGCCTGACAGTTTCACAATGCTTCTATTGTCATGGCCCTTTGATTTACTGATGTTAAATTTGAATGCTATGGTTGTCCTGCATTCCACTTTTTGATCCATATATTGTCTATTACCGGGTTAGCTAAATGTGATGAGGTGGGGGTGCGGCGGTCTGCATCCACACGATGCTCGGCGTCACCAGGTCGCTGGCACAGATCCTCGCGCCCATGCCGTTCAACACGCCACAGCTCTTGCCCACATATCCTCGAGCATCGGTTGGCATGCCTTTGGTACAGTAGCACCCATTTGATAGTTTTCTATTTATAAACTGAGAAGCTGTCTTTTACTTGAGAATGTAAGGGATTATGTACCTAGCGCAAAGGGAATTTTCTTTGTACGTATTGATTTTTTACTGTATATGAGATACACGTTTATGGCTCATACCTGATCCATATGAACTGAGAAGCTTTCTTTTCTTCTTAGACATATATCTATCCATTGATATGGCATCTCCTTTTTATTATTATTTAACATAATGTTTTGCTAGCAGTTAAAATAATCCTAAACAATCTGGAAACGTATAGCTTTGATAATATTATTATTTTGCTGAAGAGTTCAGTCCATGCATGTTTGGTTCCTGTTAGTTTAGTTAGTGGCCTATATTATTTGATTTGGCCCATGATATTTTTGTACAGCTATTGATTTGCTAGCATATATTCTAACGTAATTTTGTTAGCTCTTATCTGGTGTTCTTTCTTACAATATCTTTTTATAGACGTAAGCTTACTCTGTTCATGAGAGTTTCTCCATGTTTATGAAGAAAAGATTTGGGTTCAGAGCACCTTTGGTTATAGAATTTGTTTCTAATTCTTGCTGGTCAGTCACAAAGCATTAATTTTTGTTTGCTTTACAATTTTTCAGGAGTAATGGAATGTTAATTGGCTGTGCAGCATGTTCAAGTATGGGAAATGATGAGCTCCTACTTCTTTTTATGCCAGCCTCTCTGCCGTAGGTGATCTGCGACCTTCTTCCCCACATGTTCGTGAATATCAGTTTATCCTCCAGAGAATTGTGATTGTGATTAGTATCTTTAGACATTGGCCATATTCGCCAATACTCACCGTCTCTTTCATTTCTCCTCATTTTCTAAATGTTTGGCCTCTGGTATATACAACTGAATCGTGTCCAAACAACAAGAAATAGAAGTAACAAGAAATTATATATTGAAGATTTTAATGCCATTTTATTAGAGTAGTTCTGAAATGCTGCCTCATTTTTTTTCATTCGTGTTGTTTCTCATAGTTTTAAACTAAAAGGAGGAGCTATAAAAATTGTCCTTTATCTTTCATATTTTTTTATGTTGAAGCGACTACGTAATATCTGTCCAAAGCGATTCTCTTTTAGATGTAATGTCCGATGTATTCATCTCAGTAAATGACACAAAGGTGTATCCCAGGTCCAGTTCATCTGATGATGTAAATATAGTGGTTGACATCTCAGTTGCTCCACATCTGTTAGATATTAAATAGGCTGGTTCTTCAAACTGTAAAGTTTGGCAATTAAAAAAACTTTATGGAGGTCTGCTTTATTAGTTGTATCGGATCTTCTCCTGCTTGGTTTAAATCAGATAGGGAGTTTAAACATATTCAGTTTAAATAATGACAGGCTTTTGTATTATTATTGTCTTTGTTTATCTCCTTCTGTTTCTGACTAATCATGGTTTTCTTAATTAAACATCATACTAATCAGATAGGGAGGAGGACCTGGAGCGGCCGCTGCCGAGGGAGCAGCTGATGAGGGCGGTCTGCAGATGGCGTACGAGTCAAGGAGGTCCACCGCAAGCGGCTGATGTGGGTGCACCGGGGATGAGATCTCTGGTGAAGATGCATCCAGGCCCGGCCACCTCTCCACCACGACGTGCCAGCCAGTTCTCTCTTGCCCCTCCTTCCACACCGGCTCACCGTCTCACCCACCTTAGGTCTCTCCACTCTCCCTGTCTCTATCTTTCCATCGTCTTAGTTTACAAGGCCTGGTTTGGTACTGGCCAGAGGTGACGAGTTACTAGATCCGCTACCATCATAGTTGCGATTGTAAAACAGAATACATCCAAAGCTGTCGAATAGACCAGCAATCATTACCATCGGCAATGCTTTTCAGGTTTTCCCTTGTATTAACACGCAGGTTACGCCACTATGGTTCAGTGTCCAAACAGTTTTCATGTCAGATTTAGTAGTATAATTAGGTGACAGAAGAATTAGAACAAGTCCGGTTTGATCCATACACATATGGACTATGGCGACAACTACATGTATTATTCAGAGATTTACGCCCGCTTTCTCAAAACCACAGAGTAGGTCATGCCATATCGTGTGTGTGACTTGGTCGTGTCCTGTCTTCAACTAGGCACCTTCACAACCACTTGAGCACAGTGTAGCACCATGTCTCAGGCTAGAGCAGAGGGCTATTGTTCTTACTCATTTGCCGCCTAATTTATATGGTTTTGCTATGAACCAATCCTATTTGGCAAAAGACTGCATCACTGTATACCATAAGAAAACCATTTAGACCAGTTATCCTCGACTACGGTATAGTTTGCTTTTGGTGTATCATCCTATCTTTGAACAGAGAGCTCTGGCTACTGTTCTTACTCATTTGCCGCCTAATTTATATGTTAACTGATTTATATGGTTATTCTATGGCATAGCAGATTGGTTCTGCTATGAACCAATCCCTAATTTATATGGTTCTCTATGCTATCTTTTGAACTAGGCGTAGGCTTTGTCTAAAAGAAGTGTTATGCTTTGGTGTTTTGTAGTTCCAGAGGGGGCAGAAGAGGAAGCCATTTGCACTCATTAGTAGATTGCGCAAGGCGTAATTGATGCTCCTCCCTTGCCTCTCTGCTCTTGGTTGTAGTGAACTGCCTGCTATTTATAATTGTCTTTGTGCTAAACAGTTGTGTACTTCGCGGCGACAACATGCTAAGATGTGTCTTTTTTTCTTTGATGGCATGGCTGTTGACACATATACTTTAACTTACCAATTAGCATGTGAAGGAAGCGACCAAGAGGGAGGGCGTCGCCGGCGTCGTGAACCCATGCGGGCGCAATGGGGGTGTGCGCGTGCTCCCGCGGGTTCATGCCGCGGTCGCCGGAGGCATGGCGCCGCGGGTCAACCGCCTCGGGGAGGATGGGCGCCACAGCCGCGCCCGATCCTTTGCCGCGATCTCCGTCTGGATCCGGTGCTGTAGGAGCACTCCCTCAAATTCGTTTTTTCCCGTGTGTTAGCCTATAAGCCGCTGCTATTTTTCCGGCACCCGGCTTATGGTCCTCTAAGCCGAGTCTAGGGAAAAAAACACCCGGCAAACACGAAGGACTCGGCTTATTGTCATCTATAAGCCGAGTTGTTGCAAAAAAGCTCTCGGCTTATACGAACCACACGGTATCTACTCGAAAAGGCACCTGGCTTACAGCACACACTCGGCAAAGACAACTGCTACGTGTCTGCAATGGAGGTGGCGGACGCGCCGTCACGGAGCAGCCTATAAGCTGTGTGTCCGAAGCAGGCACTCGGCTTACAGCACATATAAGCCGTGTGCTGTGCGCAAGCACTCGGCTTATAGGACATATAAGCCGTGTACCCGATGAAAGCACTAAAAGCACTAGGCTTACATTTTGCGTATTTTTTGCAACCATAACATTTGCACAATTGATTTAAGAGGTGTTTTTCATTGCATTTATTCACACTTAATTAGTATTATTTTCTTACAAACCCGACTCGTCTTCCCTCTCGGTACCCAAGACTACATCGGATGGTGTAGTTTACAAGCAGCCAGGTGAGCCCTACGTATACGCGCCAAACTTTTAGCACATCCTAAGGGGCCATGTTATGACACCGTGCCAGCTCTCGAGGATTTCCGGCATCATACGATTTTCCGAGGATTTAAACGGTTGGATCAGGCATGGCGCCGAGGTAATTTTGCTCCCCCCGGTGGCTGGGCCTGCCCCTCCCTCGTTTGCAAAAGGCCTACGCATGTCGCAAAGACATCACATAGGACTTTACATGCCGCTTCTGGGCATGATTTCATGTGCCGCCTTGCAGATCTGCAATTTCCGGCGCGGAAACCCTAGCAGTGCAATAATTGTCTCAAATATTCCAGGCGGGTCAGAAAAATGTGGGGGCCTGACACGTGTCATTCGATGGCCTCCTTTGAGAACACGAGAAGTTTCGAGGCCAACGGAGCAACAGGGCCCACACTTTCTTCACAAACCCGACTCGTTCCTTCTCGGTACCCAGAGACTACATCGGAGATGGTATAGTTTACAAGCAGCCGCAGGTGAGCCCTACTCGAAACGCGCCCAAACTTTTACCACACCCTACAGGGGCCATGTTATGACACCGTGCCAGCTCTCGAGGATTTCCGGCATCATACGATTTTCCGAGGATTTAAACGGTTGGATCAGGCATGGCGCCGAGGTAATTTTGCTCCCCCCGGTGGCTGGGCTTGCCCCTTCCTCGTTTGCAAAAGGCCTACGCATGTCGCAAAGACATCACATAGGACTTTACAAGCCGCTTCTGGGCATGATTTCATCTGCCGCCTTGCAGATCTGCAATTTTCGGTGTGGAAACCCTAGCAGTGCAATAAATGAATCAAATATTCCAGGTGGGTCAGAAAAATGCGGGGGCCTGACACGTGTCATTCGATGGCCTCCTTTGAGAGCACGAGAAGTTTCGAGGCCAACGGAGCAACAGGGCCCACACTTCCTTCACAAACCCGACTCGTTCCTTCTCGATACCCAGAGACTACATCGGAGATGGTGTAGTTTACAAGCGGCCGCAGGTGAGCCCTGTTTAGAACGAAACGAGAGAGACAGGAGCGAATGATGGAATGAACAGTGATTTCATTGACTGAAGATTCGGGTATTTATATCCGTGTACAGAGGCGGTAATTACATAGGCGGTAACTAGCGGTTGCTAACTACACAACCGACCTAAGCATGGATTATTAGGATTTAAGTAATCTTTAACACTCCCCCTAATCTATGCTTCACTAGATGAATATGCATCATCTTGATAGACTCCTCCTTATATATGGCCGCCCTCGAGAATGTTCATCATCTTCATCTTGAGAAATCCTTGTATAATCTTTGAAGTCTCCTCCAAAAACCCTGTGGGAAAAATATGAGGAGAATAGTGTAGATATATTGCTAAAACTCCTTTAAAACCCAGTGGGAAAAATAATAAGGAGAAAATGATGCAACATATAATGATTATTGTCTCTTGATAACTCATGTGAGAAAAACCTTCGAAGAAGGAGAAAAATCATTGGTGAGTTTAGAGAACAATAAATATGCTTTGTATACTTTTCTTTAAAAACCCGATGGGAAAAACTTGAAAGTATAGCATATAATCTTACAAAGATATTGTCTCATTAAAAACCGTTATGAGAAACTTTAAGAGAAAACTCATAAGGGAAAAGAGTGCAATCTGATATGCCATTGAAAACTCCCTTAAAACCCAGTGGGAAAAATATAAGGAGAAAATGATATGGCATATCTAGACACTTGTATTTATATTGTCTCATTAAAAACCTTTTATGAGAAACCATTAGGGGAAAACTCATGAAGGGAAAAAGAGTACAATATATGCAATTTGATGATTGCTAACATGTTATAGTTTGGGAGACTACTCCCCCTGAATATTGCAAATCTGGAGGACGTGTCATAACAATTCAATTGACATGATCATGAAATTGTGAATAATCTGTTGGATTTTCACAGTATTCTGTTTGCGTAACACAAGTGGTAGTATTTTGATAAATCAAGTTATGTAATTCTAATGAATTTCAACCACATGATTTTGAGTGTGGTTAATCATTCTACTGAGCCATGCTTATTTTGCAATGCTTTTAGATAAATAAATTATGTGAGAATGATAAGTGGAAGTAGCTGTTAAACTCCATTTTGATGACTTTCATAAGAAGGCTATTCCATCAATTCAGTCATTGATATGGCATTGTTGGGATCAAATAAAGAGCCAATACCATTACATCATATCGTGGTCATATCTTGATTTTCCTGATGGAATTGTCCAAGATTTATTGAGAGCTTGAGATATAAGTTGATATTTCTTATATCGACCATATACCTTTGATGGGGGTAGCACTCTGAACAAAGATAGCAAATATAGTGCCAGGCCTGACGTAGTTTGCAATTATATGAGTGCTTTGAAATTAGTGAGATATAGAACTTCAGGTCTTGATATCACTTCATCGCCACCCTAGGTTGAATGGATTTGTATCCTATTAGTATGACCATATTACATGTCTTTTATTGGTATGATATATCCACATTGAACTTCTCATATATGTTTTGGATATATGTAGACTGATATGTGTTCTTGAGAGAATGCTCAAGTTGTAAACTTAAGCTAAATTTGGTTGAATCCAAATTTTTTGTCTTGAGATGATTTTGTGTATGTTTAGGTCTTGTATAGACATTGATAATGAGGTCATCAATATACACTGAGGTGATGAAAGAAAATCAAATTGATTCTTTTACTAAACATGTAAATAATCATCATTATTCGAGTAACCCTTTTGAAAAAGGAACTCATTTAGTCGGTAGTACCATATGATTTCTGACTATTTCAAGTCATAGAGTGACTTATGAAGTTTTACTCAAAATTTGTTGCAATTTGCTTTTGGATTCGGAAGTATAAGCCCTTCAAGGACTTCAATATAGATTTCCGAAACGAGTGACCCATATGAGTATGTAGTCACATCCATTAACCGCATGGATATTATTATTTTTATTGCCAATGATATTTAGTATCGAAACATAATTCCACTCATACTAAGAGAGTACGTTACATCGTAATCGATGTCGGGTCTCTGCGTGAACCCTTTTGCTACAAGCCTCGCTTTCTCACCACCTCATTGACTTTGTCTATGAATGAGAAGTTTTTAGTATTCCATGTGGAAGATACTTATGAGGAGTAGGTATTACTGCGGTAAATACCACTCGTTTGTAGAGCGAGTGCTATTCTTCATTACTTGCTTCCTTTTATGTGAACCAATATGAGTGCAAGAGGCACTCTACCATGGATTTTGGTTCAGGGCCCAAAAGGTTTAGCAATTTCAGAAGAAATATATGTCGACAAATGTAGTCTTTTATGTTATATGATTCTGGTGGAATCGATGAAATTTATGGAAATGTATCTATTCCTTTTAACTCCTTGTGATTTCCTACAACAAGAAAGTCAAGGTGTTTCGATGTCCCGGCATCAAAACTTTTGTGCACATTTATGCCGGGTTTTAGATGATGAGCATCCTATGAGGTGTCTCTCGTTGAATTACATTTCCTGGTTGAGGATGTAATTTCCTCTATTTCCGCGGAAGCATATGAGAAGTTATATCTTGTGTGGTCAGACTTTCTCCCCCTCTTGCTCTCATTTGGGGAGAAGAGTGGTTTATCAGGTACCTCCACTCTTTCCGACACTTTACTGCAGGAATATAGAATTTAGTGACACCTTCTCATCAGTAAATGTATATGGCAGATTTGCAATGTGTTGCAAATATATGATTCTCTAAACTTCTAGTTCAGATTCTTTGAGTACGTGGATATAAGGATTGAATGTCAATAACATTTCTAATTTATTTCTCGGCATTCTTTGTGGTACTTATCTCCCCCTAATGCCGGAAAATATCCTTATTGCTGATGCAATCAGCATACGGGCTATGAATAATTTTGATTGACAGATAAATTGTTATTCCTCATATAGATCCCTAATTTTCTGTGAGGGCCCATTGATGTACGCTGGAGTGGTGATATCGGTATGTAACCGAATTATCGCAGATGGGAAATACTTTGGTGATTTCCACGTAGTTACTACAAGGAGAAAATAGTATGATATGCAGTTGGTATGATTTAGATCATACTTACGGTGTGTAAGGCCGTATGTGTCCAGCAAGAGGCTGGTAAATTTACAATTCTTTAAAAGTGGTCATGTAATCCATTTGACTATCTTTGATAAGAAATTTAGTTAAACCATTCTGGGTATGTACATAGGGTACTGAATGCAATCAGAAAATTCTCATGAAATGATTTCAACGACATTGTCCATTCGAATGGGTTTATCCTTTGTTCAGGAGAATTTGCTCCTACTTTGATAAGTTAAGCAATCTACTGGGTAAGATCATGGTTGTGTGTGATAAGAGACACACTTTAAACATTTTATGAATGTGTATATGAGTACCATGAAGTGTCTAAATTACCCCAGATAGTGGTTCAACATTCCACATATATCTTTTGAATGTGTTCAAGAAAGAATAAGTGGCTCATTTAGAATTTTAAGGTGAGAGTTCCTTAAAACAGATTCCCCCTATGGCACATGTGGTGCACATATAATCTGATGATATGGGGAATATTTTGCAACTTGTTAAGTTGTGACCAACATAATTGTCAACAATTTTCTAATCATCCCCAAACCAGGATGGCTAAGGCTATCAAGTCTAATATTTAATTTATTGTTACTTAGAAAATCATTGTGTACGCAACAATATTGAGTATGAATTGAAATATACATTCAAATTTATCGAATATTGTATCCAAGGGATATGATATTGGACATTTTACTACATGTAGTAGTACAAGTATAGGCTAATAATATGTTGGGATAATTAGGAGATTACTTGAGGTCTCCGATATTATTGAGTGCAAATGAGTTCATCCTCCATTTTCTGCACTAGATTTTTGTCCTCCTTCTGATGAAGATTCTGAGAACAATCCTTTACCAGAACCTGGTTGTTATTTGCAAATTTTCAAATTTATCCCATTAAACTTATTGTCCTTTTAATAAATTTGTGGTGTGGTTCGACCATATGTTAGACGGTTTGGAAATCATAGGTACAATATTTATATAACCACACATTTGACAAACTTGAGAGTTGACATTGTGATCTTTTGAAAATTATATATTCCTTATTAAGAGGTAGTTTTGTCTTTTAGCCTACACTTTACTTTGAATTCCTCATGGTTTATTTTTTTTGTGACCACTGACTTGCATAGTATTCTCGGTACTAGCAAATATTTCAAATAATGGTATATCACCTGTTGGGTGAATCTGATGATTTTAAGAAATTCTATGTTTCTTCATCATGGAAAATTGTAGTACCATCATAAGAGGATGTAAAGTGTATTAAGGGCATATGAAAATATTTGATCACGAGATCTCAACTTGGAGTTGATTAAGTGACATAATTGTGAGCTGGGATAGACTTGAGGTCTTGAAAACAGAATGGGTAATCATTCGCGATGTGCTCAAGGCATCATGTTTATATTAAGGGAAATATTCAATGTGAATAAAAATTCATCTATTATGTACTTAGTTTGAGAACTAAGTGAAGTTGGGACACATCAAATGCATATGACCGTTGCATCTTTAGAGTCACCGCCAAAAACATAGACGTTGCATGTTTGACATTGGTTAATCACTGTGAAAGTATAACCACAATGTGATGTGCACATTGCAAAAGTGTTGAGACACTCAATCGTTGCCATAGTTATGGGATCCATCTTGATGGATGGACAACACTATAATTATAAATAGTGACATAGGCTTCATTGCCATGTATTTTACCAATGTAATAGAAGTCAATCACGATTATATGCAAATATTTATGTAGTTTCCTACGACATATTCAAGCAAAATGAGGCTTGAATAGTTGAGGCATATAGCGAGTGTGCAAGAACAATATTTACTATGAGAGTAAAATATTTTAGTGAACAACAAAAAATGCTTCAGAGGAGCAAATTTTATAAATATGTGGTGCTTTATAACCATACATGTAGACCTCAAATTATATAGGATAACACTTTGAAGATAATCACCAATGGTGTAGATCTCGCAGTAACAGAAAACATAATCTAACTTTTGTCAGTAGATGTTCATAAATCTATTACCTTATGTTATGCTAAATTTATGAAATCACTTTGAAGGTAATCATCTGTCAAAGTGACATGATGTAGACCTTGCAGTAATAGTGGATAGTCTGCAAAATTTTGCAGTAGATGCCAGTATTACCTTATGATATCTTGAGGTAGTCACATCAAATATTAATATTTGGAAGAGCACTTCGAAGGTAGTCATCTTGTTAAAATGGCAAGATGTAGACCTCACAGTAGTGATGGATAATCTGCAAATGATGTAGTAGATGCCACCAATACCTTGTGATTCACAAATAAAATTTGCGCTAGCCATATTAAGTATGACACATTATAATTCTTGTTTGCAAGAAAATTAATTTCTATTGCAAAAAGTTGCTGTCTAAAGATCGCACGCCATAAAAAATGTTTGCGGTAAAGACACATGTGATGTCTTAAATTTCCGAGGAATAGGTTCTGAAATATAGGCAAAACACTATTTTGCAATGGTATTACTGTAGTAATACATATATGTGTAAAAATAATATTTTGCAATGGTATTCTTCAAATGAGAATTTTACCCATTGTAAAATGGTGAATAATTATGTCGTACGTAATTTAGGATGAACAGAGGTTCTCCCATATATTTTTCTAAAAATCAACATCTTAGAATAGAAATAATAATAACCAAAGAGTTAAAGTGTTAAAATAGTAAGCCTGGAGCTAAACTACAAAGTCTAATCGGCTTGATAATTTGACTGTAAAATACTCCAAGTCAAAGGGCTGATACAGAAATACATGGACTTTCACGGAATTAACGTAAAGTTAGAGGGCTAAATCAATAAATAACCCAATGGATAAGAATCCCCAATTTCTCTCCCGTGCGGTTACGTTACATCCCGTGGGGAATTTTCTATCCATCGCCGCCGGGAGGATCTGTGCGCGGTGCCCGGAGCCGTGCCGGAAGTCGCGGCCGCAACACTTCGATCGAAAACCGTTGGCGTACGGGCTAGATTGCCCTCCGTGTGCCGGAGGGTCGTCCCGCAGGCCTGAGCGACGCCGAGTCACGGCCGCTTCGGGCTTGCTGTGTCGCGCTGCCGGAGGGCGTGGTGTCGCCCGCGTGCTGGAGGAGCCGCGCCGGGGAGCGCGGGCTCGCGTGCCGCGCTTGCCGTCCGCATAGCCTCTACGGAGGCCAGGGGAGTATCGCCGGGCGCCGCATGCTCCTGCCGTGCCTGGGGGCAGGGGCATCTATGGCCGCTGTCCGCCTCCCGCGAAGGCCGAAAGCCATGGTTGCGCTGATGATGTAGCAATTAAGATCCAAGAGTTTTGATCTGTATGTTTCATGTGTGAAGTACGAGAATCAGGATGCTACTAGTTCGTGTCTTGACTCCTTTTTTTTTAATTTGATTTATGCTTCTTTATTCTTGTTCTTCTCCTGTACTTCTTGTTTGCGAGTCACAAAATACAAGTAGTTTTCTCCTGATCCAGTTTTCCTCAAGATTGCCGGAGTTGCTTGGTGCCGTTCGTCGCTTGACGCCGACGGGTAGCGCGGGCGCCAGCGCCAAGCATGAGGGTGGCATCGCTGGTGGGCTGTCGGGCGCTCCGTGGTGTGCCATGGATACGCATCTGAGGACGAAGAGGCCTTCGGCGCCTCGCAGCCGCCTCCCGTCGCTTTCTCGTTCGTGGACTAATCGCTCTCGGTTAGGGCAAAGTGCTGATAACGTGTTTAGAACGAAACGAGAGAGACAGGAGCGAATGATGGAATGAACAGTGATTTCATTGACTGAAGATTCGGGTATTTATATCCGTGTACAGAGGCGGTAATTACATAGGCGGTAACTAGCGGTTGCTAACTACACAACCGACCTAAGAATGGATTATTAGGATTTAATTAATCCTTAACAAGCCCTACTCAAAACGCGCCCAAACTTTTACCACACTCTACAGGGGCAATGTTATGACACCGTGCCAGCTCCCGAGGATTTCCGGCATTATACGATTTTCCGAGGATTTAAACGGTTGGATCAGGCATGGCACCGAGGTAATTTTGCTCCCCCCGGTGGCTGGGCCTGCCCCTCCCTCGTCTGCAAAAGGCCTACGAATGTCGCAAAGATATCACATAGGACTTTACATGCCGCTTCTGGTCATGATTTCATGTGCCGCCTTGCAGATCTGCAATTTCCGACGAGGAAACCCTAACAGTGCAATAAATATCTCAAATATTCCAGGCGGGTCCGAAAAATGCGTGGGCCTGACACGTGTCATTCGATGGCCTCCTTTGAGAGCACCAGAAGTTTCGAGGCCAACGGAGCAACAGGGCCCACACATCCTTCACAAACCCGACTCGTTCCCTCTCGGTACACAGAGACTACATTGGAGATGGTGTAGCTTACAAGCGGCCGCAGGTGAGCCCTACTCGAAACGCGCCCAAACTTTTACCACACCCTACAGGGGCCATGTTATGACACCGTGCCAGCTCCCGAGGATTTCCGGCATCATACGATTTTCCGAGGATTTAAACGGTTGGATCAGGCATGGCGCCGAGGTAATTTTGCTCCCCCCCGGTGGCTGGGCCTGCCCTCCCTCGTCTGCAAAAGGCCTACGCATGTCGCAAAGACATCACACATGCCGCTTCTGGGCATGATTTCATGTGCCGCCTTGCAGTTCTGCAATTTCCGGCGAGGAAACCCTAGCAGTGCAATAAATGTCTCAAATATTCCAGGCGGGTCAGAAAAATGTGGGGGCCTGACACGTGTCATTCGATGGCCTCCTTTGAGAGCATGAGAAGTTTCGAGGCCAACGGAGCATCAGGGCCCACACTTCCTTCACAAACACGACTTGTTCCCTCTCGGTACCCAGAGACTACATTGGAGATGGTGTAGTTTACAAGCGGCCGCTGGTGAGCCCTACTCGAAAGGCGCCCAAACTTTTACCACACCCTACAGGGGCCATGTTACGACACCGTGCCAGCTCCCGAGGGTTTCCGGCATCATACGATTTTCCGAGGATTTAAACGGTTGGATCAGGCATGGCGCCGAGGTAATTTTGCTCCCCCCGGTGGATGGGCCTTCCCCTCCCTCATCTGCAAAAGGCCTACGCATGTCGCAAAGACATCACATAGGACTTTACATGCCGCTTCTGGGCATGATTTCATGTGCCGCCTTGCAGATCTGCAATTTCCGGCACGGAAACCCTAGCAGTGCAATAGATGTTTCAAATATTCCAGGCGGGTCCGAAAAATGCGGGGGCCTGACACGTGTCATTCGATGGCCTCCTTTGAGAGCACGAGAAGTTTCGAGGCCAACGGAGCAACAGGGCCCACATTTCCTTCACAAACCCGACTCGTTCCCTCTCGGTACCCAGAGACTACATCGGAGATGGTGTAGTTTACAAGCGGCCGCTGGTGAGCCCTACTCGAAACGCGCCCAAACTTTTACCACACCCTACAGGGGCCATGTTATGACACCGTGCCAGCTCCCGAGGATTTCCGGCATCATACAATTTTTCGAGGATTTAAACGGTTGGATCAGGCATGGCGCCGAGGTAATTTTGCTCCCCCCGGTGGCTGGGCCTGCCCCTCCCTCGTCTGCAAAAGGCCTACGCATGTCGCAAAGACATCACATAGGACTTTACATGCCGCTTCTGGGCAGGATTTCATGTGCCGCCTTGCAGATCTGCAATATCCGGCGAGGAAACCCTAGCAGTGCAATAAATGTCTCAAATATTTCAGGCGGGTCCGAAAAATGCGGGGGCCTGACACGTGTCATTCGATGGCCTCCTTTGAGAGCACGAGAAGTTTCGAGGCCAACGGAGCAACAGGGCCCACACTTCCTTCACAAACCCGACTCGTTCCCTCTCGGTACCCAGAGACTACATCGGAGATGGTGTAGTTTACAAGCGGCCGCTGGTGAGCCCTACTCGAAACACGTCCAAACTTTTACCACACCCTACAGGGGCCATGTTATGACACCGTGCCAGCTCCCGAGGATTTCCGGCATCATACGATTTTCCGAGGATTTAAACGGTTGGATCAGGCATGGCGCCGAGGTAATTTTGCTCCCCCCGGTGGCTGGGCCTGCCCCTCCCTCGTCTGCAAAAGGCCTACGCATGTCGCAAAGACATCACATAGGACTTTACATGCCGCTTCTAGGCATGATTTCATGTGCCGCCTTGCAGATCTGCAATTTCCGGCGCGGAAACCCTAGCAGTGCAATAAATGTCTCAAATATTCCAGGCGGGTCCGAAAAATGCAGGGGCCTGACACGTGTCATTCGATGGCCTCCTTTGAGAGCACGAGAAGTTTCGAGGCCAATGGAGCAACAGGGCCCACACTTCCTTCACAAACCCGACTCGTTCCCTCTCTGTACCCAGAGACTACATTGGAGATGGTGTAGTTTACAAGCGGCCGCTGGTGAGCCCTACTCGAAACGCACCCAAACTTTTACCACACTCTACAGGGGTGTAGTTTACAAGCGGCCGCTGGTGAGCCCTACTCGAAACGCACCCAAACTTTTACCACACCCTACAGGGGCCATGTTATGACACCGTGCCAGCTCCCGAGGATTTCCGGCATCATACGATTTTTCGAGGATTTAAACGGTTGGATCAGGCATGACGCTGAGGTAATTTTGCTCCCCCCGGTGGCTGGGCCTTCCCCTCCCTCGTCTGCAAAAGGCCTACGCATGTCGCAAAGACATCACATAGGACTTTACATGCCGCTTCTGGGCATGATTTCTTGTGCCGCCTTGCAGATCAGTAATTTCCGGCGAGGAAACCCTAGCAGTGCAATAAATGTCTCAAATATTCCAGGCGGGTCCGAAAAATGCGGGGGCCTGACACATGTCATTCGATGGCCTCCTTTGAGAGCACGAGAAGTTTCGAGGCCAATGGAGCAACAGGGCCCACACTTCCTTCACAAACCCGACTCGTTCCCTCTCGGTACCCAGAGACTACATCGGAGATGGTGTAGTTTACAAGCGGCCGCTGGTGAGCCCTACTCGAAACGCGCCCAAACTTTTACCACACCCTACAGGGGCCATGTTATGACACCGTGCCAGCTCCCGAGGATTTAAACGGTTGGATCAGGCATGGCGCCGAGGTAATTTTGCTCCCCCCCGGTGGCTGGGCCTGCCCCTCCCTCGTCTGCAAAAGTATGATTTTGTTTTTTTTCCCACACCAACATGAATGTGATTTTGTAGCGAAATTTTGCACGCATATAGAAAAAACATCAATGTTTCTCACGAAAAAAATTCAGAATTTTTTGAATTTTTTTACTTTTTTTTTCGATTTTACTGTTCAACCGAGCTCACATGAGCTCGGTTGCAGAAGCACCGCGTCATACTACTACAAGCTAGACTAGCTACAAAGGAACCTCTGTTCTGAACGGTCAACAAGGTAATGCTGAGTACTTCATTTGTTTTTATATGGTGTATTGGCTTTTTCAAAAGTCAAACTTTTCTATATTTGATCAAGTTTATAGAAAAAATATCAACATCTACAATATTAAATTTACTATTAAATAAATAAAAATATGAAAACGGCAATTTCACAGTAATTAGTAGCCATGTGCCAAACTAATATGATCTCTATCTCAGGTGGACCACTTAATGCCCAAGAGAACTGCTCAAGCACGTTATTATTTTCCAGTGATGCCTCTCCATTAGTTACTAGATCGGGATCGCGCCTTGGCGCGAGGGTGCCGGTCCCAATGCTTTGGTCAAGCAGGTAATGCTAAGATCGGAAGCGCGCCTTGGCGCGCGTTGCCCGGCTCCGCACACTGATCCAGCATCTAAAATTTCAATATAACAAAGCGTTTAGAACATCCAAAGGAAATTAGAATAACCGCTCAGAATAAATGTGTTCATATATCACGAACACTACAAAGATATATCAAGAGCAACGTATAGTTGCTGCCCAGGATAACTGAGTTTAATATAGGTCATACAGATTAAATATATACCAAAAGCAAAGTGTAGTTGTTGCCCAGGATAACCGCAATTTCACTACAGATCATAAAGGCAAAATTCGTACCAAAAGCCACATTGTTTTGCCGAGGACAACTGATTTGTATTGATCCATACATGGCGTAGGTGCACCGCTATTGACCAACTCGAACACCATGCTGACAGCCCACCTTGTTAAATCTGTCAAAATTCAGTCAAATTTGTTACTCCATTAACTGTCAAAATTTAGTTAAATTTACTGTCAAAATTCAGTAACAAATGGAGTTACAGATTAACAAATTACTCCATTTGTACACCAGTTTAATTTGAACTAACAAATGGAGTACAGTGCACAAGAACTAAACTTTGGTTAACTGAATCCACCAACTGTCAAAATTCAGTTAAACTAATTCAGTAACAGATAGCGCGCTTGGAATCCACCAACTGTCAGGTCAGGGATAATTCCAAGCGCGCTATCCGATTAGCACCTGCGATCGCAAGTACTTCGTTGCCTTGCATGACTTTTCTCTTCACTGTCCGAATACAGTCTCTTCCACAGAGGCCGTCTGCTGCAGCACATGATTTCCACGTAGGAGATGATGGACAAGTGAGGTGCGTCTGACTGTGAATCGCATCGAGATTATCCATCTAGTGTGGTCGATACAAACTGACACTGCTAATTTTATTTGCGGGAGACACAATGACTCTAATATTGGTCAGCTGGTAATCGATCGAAAAGATGAGGAAAGCGAATCAGGGAGTTGATGGAGCGGTTTGCGATGGCAGCTATGACGGTGAAACCCTTGGCGGCGACGGCGGAGATTCAGTTTGGGGTGTGCGTCTGGTGCGTGAGGTCAGGGAAGGCCCAGCCGATAGGGATTTTTTTTCTTTTCCAATTCTTATAAATCCGAAACCAAATTGATCTCTAAGCCCCAAAATAAATCAAATGGTTTGAATTAACCAGAACCCCAAAAATGCATACGAAACCTATCGATCAAGGAGACGATACGATATCAACCATGGTCTCGGATTTTCCATACGACTTCCAGTTCAAAATATCAAACTTTGGTAAACACTTCCGACTTTATGTTAAATCTAATCTTTATAAAATTCAGGGTATTACATGGCTGTGGGGTGGTCGCGACGGCTGGCGACAGTGGGCACGCAGAGCAGCGAAGAAGGACGCGTGCGTGCGCGCACCACAAAAGAGATAGACAGAGAAAGGGGGGTGTGGGGGGGGGAGGAAGACGGCGGTATCGGATAAGAACACGGCCCCAAGAGATCTTTTTTGTACTGGTGTAAACTATGAAATGACCAGTTAGGCGTATCCCAAAATGACCCCAGGCCCTAATTTCTATCTGAAAGGGAAATTTATCTAGATCTGCAATTTACGGCGGTAATGGGCCAAAATACTGCCAACCAAGTGGGGCCTAACACTTATAATGATCAGCTGGACTGGTAATCGACCGAAATCCACTAGAAAAGGTAATAGATTGAAAACACGAGAAAAGCGGATCATGGAGACTAGTCTTTGTGATACTCTGACCATGCTGAAATGGTTGGTCGTGAGTCCCAATCTCTGCCTAGCCGGCTTAATTTTTCCCAAATAGCAACAGAGACACTATATGTGCAGTAGGGTGGCATGCAACAACACAAATTGTATTTGTATTCCGGTTTTCGCTTGATTTTCCGTAATTAACTGGGCAACAATCTTCTTCTTAATTAATGAAACGGGCAAAGCTTTTGCCTCGTGCTTAGAAAAAAAAAGTCGATATGTTGTTTCTAATTAAAAAAAGCCGATGCATTTGCGCGGGCTGTCTTAAGTGTCTAACTATTATTTGAAACAACAATATTGTTGTTTCTCGAAATCATGCATTTGGTTTATGAAATCAATTCTAGTAGTGAGGAAAACCATTTGTGACATGTTGTGCATATTTTAATTGTTATAATTAAGAAATCAATACAGTTAAGCAACTAAGAAATAGAATACAACTAATTAATTAAGAGAAAAGTATACTTTTCATCCCTCAACTCTTGGCGGAGTCTAGATTTGGTCCCTCAACTCCGAAACCGGACAACTTGCACCCCCAACTACTGAAACCGGACAAGGCTCGTCCCTGGACTCGGTTTTGACCAGTTTTGGTGCTGACTCACCCCGGTTTTGACCTTGCTGACTCAAATTGGCATACTTTTTTTAAATCTGTGAACTTTTTTAAAATTAGAGTACTTTTTTTTCAAATCCATGTAGTTTTTCCAAGTTCGCGTGGATTTGAAAAAAGTACACGGATTTGAAAAAAAAGTACGCGAATTTGGAAAATGTGCGTGGATTTGAAAAAATACGTGAACTTGGAAAAAGGACGGCAATTTCAAAAAATTAAGCGAACTTGAAAAAAGAACACGGATTTGAAAAAAGTACGTGAATTTTAAAAAAGTTCATGGATTTGAAAAAAGTACGTGGATTTGAAAAAAATTCACGAACTTGAAAAAAGTACGTGAATTTTAAAAAATTACATGAACTTGGAAACAGTACGTGGATTTGAAAAAAGTATGAGGATTTGAAAAAAGTAAGCGAATTTCAAAAAAGTTCATGGTTTTGAAAAAAGTACGCGAACTTAAAAAAAGTTCACGGATTTAAAAAAATTACGCGAATTTGAGTCAGCACCGGTCAAAACCGAGACCAGGGACGAACCTTATCCGGTTTAAGTAGTTGGGGGTGCAAGTTGTCCGGTTTGTAAGTTGAGGGACCAAATCTAGACTCCACCAAGAGTTGAGGGACGAAAAGTATACTTTTCTCATTAAAAAACTAACTAAAAAACAACAAAAGTTATTAACCACTAACAATTAATTAATAAACATCAACAATTACTTAATAAACTAACTAACAAATTAATAAACAACAATTATTATTAATAAAGAGGAACTAATATAGATCATATAAAAATAACAAGTAATTAACTAACAAACATTAAGTAATTAACTAGTTAACTACTCCCTCCTTAAAAAAATGTAAGGCCCACTCGAATATTTAGTCTAATTTTGACCATTAATTTGACTAATAAAATATGAGTTATATGCTTTACATATTATGTCATTGGAAACTTATTTCGAATACGAATCCAATGATATACTTTTTGTGGCATATAACTCATATTTTGTTAGTCAAATTAGTAGTCAAAATTAGGTTCAAAATTTGAGGGGCCCTTGCATTTAGGAAGGAGGGAGTATCTATCTAACTAGTTAATTAGTAAGGTTACTAATTAACTACAAAACTAACTAACAAATAACAACAATAGTAAGGTAACTAATTTAGAAAGTGGGCGACTGGCGGCCCCCATTGGGGCGGTTCGGGGTGGCGGTGGTGGCATGGAGCGGCGGAGACGGGAGGGTGGCGTCGGCAGGTACCTAGTGCAGAATCGGGCTATTGTCCCGGTTCGTAAGAGCCTTTAGCGGCGGCGATGACGAGAGAGTGGGCGCCGAAATGTTTTGATTGCGGAGCGGGGAAATGCATGTTCGTGACCTAGTAACTTCCCCGTGTGTGGTCTATGTGAATTTTGAATCGCACAGGCGGGAAAATGAAGTGCTTGTTTGGATTGTGGCATGTGGTAGTGGGGCGGACCGTGTAATTAAAAAGGCCTTATCCCCTGATCCTGAGTTTGATTCTAATGCACATTTTTTGCAATCTTTTTTTACGTTGTTTAATAATGTGTAGTATATCAAAATAAAATAAAATATTTTCATATATTTAATAAATCCTATAGACTAAAATAAAATATTTTCATATATTTATTGCCTTAAATAAATCAAAATAAAATCATTTCATATATTTAGTAAATCATATAGATAAAAATAAAATCATTTCATACATTTCATCAATCCTAATTTCATACATCTCATTCATTTACCAAACTTTTCTTTGTGGGGTCCCAAAACGTACTCACAGACCCTCTTGTGTATCCTCGTCAACCCACGATCATGTTGACGACACAACGAGGTGATACCATTGCAGAACATTTAAAACGTAATACAAGGTTTTCACATTTATAACATTCAGAAAGCAGGGAAAATAAAAGCGATGGCTCCATGTTTAACACAAGCAGTCGGAGAAGCTCCCCGTGACCTAAATATCGGCAAAGTGCTGCACGAAGCCCTCCTCCTCACCTTAGTAATAATCTAGACAACAACATATCAACATGCCCATGAGTACAAAGTACTCAACAAGCCACTAACGGCAGGTGGACCTATAATAACTATATGCACGGCCTCAACGGAGGTTTATGATTTATTTTGCTCAAAGCAAATATTAGTTTTGAAAAACCACCATTAAGTTGAAAAGCTAATTTGATTTACAAAATCTTTTGAAAGGCTCTCTTTAAAACAGCTAAAGGTTGGATACCAAGTGGTGAACTCATTACATCAGTTGTCGAAAAAGTCAAGGTCTTGATCCTGTCATCTTATCATTGCTGAACTCTTAGTTCAGCCAAGGGGAGATAGCAAGATACAAAATTGGGAAACTCAAGAACTTTGCCACAAAGAAGGTCATCAAGTTGTCCGTAATCAGGGACACCGCTAATCGATTATTTATTTACGCTCTGCAGAGATAGTACACTTTACCCACATGTCACAATCTCCTCTTGTTGACAACTAGCTGTCGTCAGGATTTTGGTTACCGCTCGAAAAATTCAGATACCGCAGAAATATGTATACCGAGCAAAACAAATCGAGTTTTTTTGAACATTTTGAATTTAAACGCCTAACATATAGATATGTTAGTATCCCTGAGCTAGCTGGATGCCGTGTCTTACTGTAGTGGTATGCACCTCCGGTCAGTAACACCACGTCACGGGCTCGATTCCTGCGAACCACATTTTTTTAATTACTTTTTTGAGAATGCCCGCGAACTGAACGTGATAATTTCGAGAAAAATGAGGGCGCACAAAGGATCGAACACACGACCTGCGCATGTGTACTCCTAATATCTCAGTTGGTAGTCTCCGTTCTATGGTTAATTTTCGTCCCACCTCCACTGGTTTTTTTCGTCCTCCCTCCCACATCCCAGCGAACCCCCCAGGGCCGTCGAACAAAAAAAAAGAAGTCTGGGTTAGCGATGCCTCCACGAAGTCAGGGTGCCAAACCTCCGGTCCATCCAAAGAAAATCGGAGGAAAAAAAATCTACAAAAAAAAACCTACGAAATTTAACCAGGGACGAGGCCCCCTCGCACATAACGCGAAAAATTAGATGAACGAGGCTCCCTCCCTCCCTCAAACCCTAGCTACCCCTCGTCTCCCCGCCTCCAGCCGCACCCGCCGCCGCACCCCAATCCCCGATCTAGCTCTCCACCTCACGACGACGCGGTTCTCCCGGCGATGACCCCCCTCCTCATGCCCTCTCCGTCCTCCTCCTCAAGACGTCACCATCGCCTCCCCTCCTCCGTGATTCGGCCATGGCCACCACCGGCGCCCTCCTCTCCATCGCCGCCGCCAACCCTCACCTCCACATCACTATATCTCAACCTCCATCGATCTCCTCCCGGATGGATCCGTCCACGTCACTAGATCGACAAAGGGAGACCTCCACCGTCGCCGTTCTTCTTCCTCCCCGACCTCCCGTCGCCGTTCTCCACGGATCTGGCCGTGGCCACAACCGACGCTGCCGGTTCCATGGAGGAGCTCACCCCGGCCTTCTCCTTGTTTTCCCCCACGGTCAGGTCTCCTGGTGGAGGTGCTGATGCTGCCGGTTCCACAACGCAAGAGCCCGTGGCAACGCGATGAACTGAAGCTGTTCGCCGGCGTCGCGCAGGGCGTCTCTGGCGTCGCAGGAAACCCTACCTTGGGGCTAGCGCAGGGCGTCTCTGGCGTCGCAGGAAACCCCACCGCGGGGCCGGTGCAGGGAGTGGCCGACCATCCCACCCTGCTGAAGCCGCAGGGCGTCTCTGCCGAGTCCACGGTTGTCGAGTCCAAGGCCGTCTCTGGCCAGGCCTCCGTGGTCGAGGCGAACTGCACTAACATTGATGTCTGCCCTGAACTGTTGTAAGTTTACTGACCGTGTGCTTCTGATTTCTAATGTATTCTTGCTGTTTGCATTTCTCTCATTCATACCCTCGTATTACAGTGCATCTAAAAGCTCTTGTGACGATGGAAAGTCTACCTCCAAGGGACCAAAAAAGAAAATCAGTCCTAAAAGATCGTAAGTTGATCACTAGATCCATATACACGTCTGATATCCTGCTGTGTCCATCTGTTCATCGTTTCATGATCTGATCCATGGTTTCTGTATTTGCAGTTCGCCTGACACGTCTACTCACGATGATAGTGAAGTATATCAAGCTGGTGCTAAAAGAAGGTTTGTGTTTATCCTCTCTAATATATTTTTACTGCTGTTGTACTTGGTTGGTCGCTAATGCTTTTTTGATACAACGTAAGCAGGAATCTTAACCCCTCTATTCCTCATAAGGAGAGCTTGGAATCTGAAGATTTTTCTGCAAAGTAGGTTTCCCTTTGGCTCTAATTCATGATATTTGGTAACTTGCTGCTGTTGTAGTTATATTGATAACCTGGTGATTTCAGATACCAACAAAAAATTATTTGCCTGCATAGTATTACAGTTGCAGAAGTCCTTGTGGATATCCTATACAGTATAAATATGAACCACCACTTGGTGGATCCCTGCTGTTTAGAGCTCTGCTCTGTTAATGCTACTTTGAGTCTAGATGGCATTAACTACAGAGAAGGGATCTAGCTAGGTTTGCAATGGCATGTGTACTAACGAATCATTTTAGTCTCAGGTTTTCCCTGCAAAACTGAAGTTCATGTCTCATGTTTGGATTATTCACGGTGTAGTCTGATGGTAATTTGTCTACTTAATGCAGTTTACGTATTCTTCCACAACTTCATTTTATGCTTTCAGACTTAAATTTTTGGGGATAGTTTGGAAGTTATACCCAAGGCATTATAATTGCTCTATATTATTCTTAATTTCGTATATCATCACCTTAGACTACTCGAACTGTCGGCCATGCTTTGTGATTAAACAATTCTTGACTGATTAAATCCATTTCAAGTGTAATGCAAGTGTTGAATTGTGATCCATGAACAGCAAGCCCATTTGGGGAATGTATTTGAACAATGACCCAAGCAGTCGCACAAGTGGATCTGCACATATTATTATCAAGGTATCGTTTCATCTTTCAATTTTCTTTGCCACTCTAAAATAATCGGTTTTCTCTTTCATGTGAGCATTTTGATTTTTTTTTCTAGAAGCTTGACAAGAAAACTGAAAACAAATAATTAGAGAAGATTAACCGGGCGGGAGGAGAGGGAAGAAGGGATAAAGAGAAAAGAAATACATAGTAACGTTATATTGATTAAAGAGTTCTAGCAATGCATCTGCTTCTAACTATATATAAAGATCTTGCATGTGATTAACCGGGCGGGAGGAGAGGGAAGAAGGGCTTGGCCACTTGGATCATGAGATGACTATTCAGTTGACTAATCTGACCATTTGTGCTATCTATTCGATGTCATGCATCATAGAAACAAAGATTAGTTTTGTTGTTGTGGATTTTGCAGGAAAACTTAGTAGGTCATGGTGGATGAAGAGAACATTAACCGACAGACTTTTCGGTAAAAAAATTGGCTGCCTTGATTAGTTTATTTCTTATCAATTAAATTTGTATGTGATGACTTCTCAAATTTTCTTGAAATTTGTCGATTGAAGGAAAACTTGATCAATTTCATGGGAACTAAAGCAGGGACTACCCGAGGATTGGAGCAGAGGCATTGGTTTCTGGCTTTCTGCATATGCATGATTGCAATGTAAAACTTCAGGTTATGCTGATTGTGTGCTATTTTGTACGCCCTTCTTAATAAGATAACAGATGCAACGAGTTTGAACCTCTACTTGCAGTTTGGTAGTGCAATGCCAATTCTGATGCAGAAAAACAAACTTTTGCTTATTGTACATGTCATTAGCAGATATATATGAGATGTGAGAGATACAGAAGCTAATATCTTGGTAGTATAAAGCATGATTGGAATATGTTGAAGGTTACAAAAGAATGTTGTAATAAAACAAGATGCAAGTACTCGATTTAAATGATGACTCACTTTGCTTTTTTTTAGTAGAGAGTGCAGTAGGCCAGTCGACAGACTGCCGTTAGCTTCTAGAGTTCCAATACAACTCTACAACTCCACGAGTATTTATTGATTATCTGTCTTCTGATTTGTTGTTCTTTCTTAATTGTCTTCTTCTATGTGGTACTAGATATTTGCAGCAAAGTCTTTGTAAAATTATGTTTACTTATATCTAATATCTTGTTTCTTAATTGCCCCCTTTTATCCATAACCAGATATTTATAGCAGTTTCTGTAAAATTGTGTTTACTTATCTCGCGGAAAAACCTATAACTCTCTTAATTGTCAAGGGCACGTGTAGAAGCCAGTTTTCTACTTCGTGGTTAGAATTGACTTCTTTTCTTGTATTTGAATCTAGGTACCATGTTGCGATATAAAAAAAACCTAGGTCTTAATTGATTGCTACTACTATCAGTGCAATTCTTTTTCTCAAATTTCTGAACTAGATTTATTTATAGTAGTTCAGTTCTTAATGGATACAGGTCGTAAATTCTATCGGTTGGGCTTAGGATATATAGTTCTAGATACTCTTATAAGTGCATGCGTTCTAAAATAGCTTCCTGAATCGGTTGTTAGTAGTATAAATGTGCTATGCCGCTTTTGTTTAGGGTTGTCCTCTAATTTGTTTTAATTTTCTTTGGATTTACCAGTCAACCGGGAAGCATGCTTACAAATTATCAGTCAAGCCGGAAGCACGTTTAAAAATTATATGAATGTATTCTAAGGTTTTTGGCACATATGTGAAGTACAAAAAGTTGATAATTGGGACAGAATTATGACTTTTACTATGTATCATTTTCATATATTCCTCAACAACACATCTAGATTCATGTAGATAATAGTTTGAACATGTCTAGCAATTTACATGTCTTCTGGGCAAGCTAAGCTATTTTCTTGATGATCCAAGCAGGTTGCTGATCAAATAGAAAATATGCAATTTTCTGGTTCAGTAATAAACAGGCAATTCAACTTATAGCTGGGGCAGCCTGATTTCCTCCTACACATGCCCGCTAGCAGCAGCAGTTACGACCAGGCGGTTGCGGAAGGTGATAGGTGTGGTGGTAGGCGGTGCCTGGGCTATTGATGTTCGATTTGAGAGGAAGAAGAGAGATTGAGCGTGCTGTTGCTGCCGTGTGTGGTCTTGGGAGAGGAATAAAAGAGAGTAGTAGAGAGCTTTAGAGAGATAGCAAAGGATTGAGAGGCTACTGCTATTTGTATTGCTGTCGATGCTTGCACAATGCCACTGCTTATTATACTGGGTTATTCATCTTTGAAAAAAAAAACAATCATTTTCTCCCTTCAATAGTTTAGTCATGACTTAGTTTTACTTACTAGCCTCTCTTCATAATTATTTTTGGATTAAATTTAGCTTTTTATAAAGTTGTAAAGAATAGGACTGTTGTTAGTTTGGATTCCTATTTACTTTGTGTGCCGTTCCTTAATGCATGAATCAGTTGCAGTGTGGACGGGATTGACTTGTTATTTTGTTCAGTTTGTAAAAGGGTTGCTCTGTGCAAATTCTTAACACAGTCATCATAATTGCATCTATAGCAACTACCTATTATCGAAATGATAGACTGCTCCAAGATTATGGTTGTACTATGCTAAATTGCCAATTGCTATTACTAGGAATAAATACTCATGTATCTCTAAAAAGACTACTAATGTACTCCCTCTGTAAACAAAATGAAATTTATTTATGAACCGATTGTAATATTACCTTGGGTGAAGAATAACTTATACTCCACCCTGGGTGATGAATAGTATTACCATGTATATATAGTGTGTGTGTGTGTTGTTGTGTGTTGTGTGTGTGTGTGCTTCAGACATGTCGTTTAATTATCTATTTGGTTTATTCACTAATATCTGATTGAATCAGGCATGTGTGCGCGAGGAGGGAAGAGGAGAGAACCATTGACATTTTTCATGCTCTGGACGAACATTTTTATGCATAGCTTTCTTTTCCATGAGAACACATGAGCGTGGAGCTGTCGTTGTAGAGCCCGGGATGAAGGGTGGGTCCAGTATAGAACCAGGAGGTACTAGCACTAAGATGGGAAGGTGATTGCCGCCCTTATCCCTTGCTGCTGGCTGGCCACGGCGATGTTGATCACCGGCTCACTTAAAATACAAGTTGATGGATTTTGTGATAAGAGTGAGCGGGACGGAGGTTGGGTTTGGTATGTTTACTTACAAATTTGCATTCTTGGCTTTGGGGGCGCCACAGGCGGCGCAATACCTCCTCCCTCTTGATGGCAGTGGTGAAAACACACGAACACGGGGGAGGGGATCATGGCGGAGAGCGGGGCAGGCATTACGGGGGACTCCTCCTTAACGGTCTATGAGGAAGTATGGTGTGAAGGAGAGAGGGTGTCATGGTGAAAGTGAGGCGGACGTCACCCACTACAGCGGGAAATAGAGCGGGAAGGGGAGGGTCCGACGAGAAAAGGAGAGGGTGTGTCGTGGTGGTGGGGTTTTGCGTTGGTTTCACATGTTGGAGATAACATCACGAATAGTCTGGATAGCAACATTTCTTTCTCACATATGGGCTGGATTTGGGGCACCCGGACTATCAAGACGGTTGTAGTAGCCCGTTTGATGTCCGAACACATTCGGACGTATGAGGAAAAAAATAAGCTTAGACGTTGAATACGGCTTTAATTGTTTCTCTGATTCATTTATATGCATTGTTGCCCGTAGCAGTCCGTAGCAACGCACAGACGTTCTACTATTGTTTTTGCATAATGGGTATGACTTGAGAAAGCAGTTTTTATTATACTTGCTCAAGCATCGTGTGAATGAAGAAAAAAACTTTCTTGATATTGTGCGAGAATTTCTTAAGCGCATCAAGTAGATTTTAATAATTTGTAATATATTTTTAGTTGGATCATCGATTTATGTGTATACATCGTCAATTTGCCTTTTTGTTATCAGTTTACATTACAAGTGAAGTAGACTTCAATTATTATGCAATTGTGTCCATGCTATATTGTCTCTTCCTGTGATATTTTACATGGATTATTTTATATACCTTCAGCAAAATATTTCAGAAGCCCATGGCAACGCACGGGCATACTACTAGTACATAGAATAATGCTGAGCACCTGCCGCTGCGTTAGTAGGGCAACTGTGATAAATATGGGTTCAAAACATATCTATATCTTCCCTTAAAAAATATATATATATATATCTAGCTAAAAAAATCGAATTCAAATTTTGATTTTAAATTTCGTTCGACATTTAAATGGTATTTCGTGGTTACCGTGGTAACCGAGTTTCTCCACGCCGCACGATTTTTTTTTGCATTCAGAATCCAAAACCTTGGCTAGGATACGAATGTGGTTCAAGAGAACCACCCTAAGATCAATCAAATGGGCTTTGGGCTTTCTATGCATCGACTGGTGTTGGTTTCATTCTCAGAGAAATTAGGGGCACTTTTATTCTATTTTTTTGAAAAGTATTTTTTTTTCAAAAGCGATTCAAATGACTTCTATAGAAAATGAGCAGGATCTTAAGGCAAGCCTTCCTGAAACGCATGATTTTGTGTTCAACTAATTGTGTTTATGGCATGACTTCTATATATAGAAAGCCAACCAAGGCAAGCCTTATGTTTCATGTGTGTGTATAATGAAATAGGGGTCGTTTATAGTAGCAATCATGAGAGAAGATAGCTTGTATATGAGTATGTCATGTGTCCTAAGGCTGCCCATTTCCTTTTAGTACTGATGAATTAATCATGCCACGGTGGATACAGAATGCTTGTATATATGAGTATGTCAGGAAGGTAGGGCTTAATTCCCTTGTGAAGAAAGTCAACACTGAGCTGATTGACATTTTTTCTTTCCGAAAAGGAGGTATGAGCCCCCGGCCTCTGCATCGATCGATGTACACTGCCATTATATTATTGCAAAGTTAAAACCATCCAGTGTCGTACAGAAAAACAAGAAGGATGAACACAACTGGCTAATAATAAGATTACATGACTCATACTGCAATCATATTACTGAACCGCCATCCGAATCGGTTGAACATATCCCGTGGGACCGTCTCCCATTGGTTGCAACCAAATGTCATGGACTGCCGTGCCTCCGCATGATGTAGGAAACACCACACACGGATCCAGCTTGAAGCTCTGAAGATAACTCACAAATTTTTTGTAATTTTTGTCCTGTTAAAACCAATATCGTTCCGGCAATTCCAGATCGCCCACACCAAAGAACATGGTCCCACCCAGGAATAAGTGATGAATTGTTTCCTCCTTGCCACAAAAGCAGCACTTCTTAAAGCCATGCCATGACCGTTTTGCCAGGTTATCTTTCGTTAAAACCACTCCTCTGCCCAAGTACCACATAAAAATCTTGATCTTTAATGGCACTTTGATTTTCTAGATGTAACGCTTACGGAAAGCTGGACCTGTATTGATGAGATCCGTGTAGATGGATTTGACGGAGAAGACACCTGAAGTGTGCAACTTCCAATTGAACATGTTAGCTTCCTGAGATAAGTTGAGCGCCATCAACCTATGGAGCAGATGCAACCACGCCGTCCACGTATCCCCAGTGTGCGCCCGTCGAAAATCAATATTGAGCGGACGCGTCCCTAACACCGAAGCAACGGAAAAGTCTTTCCGCTGGACGATATTATAAAGGCTCGGGTATTGGATGCCAAGCGACGCATCACCAGGCTAGGTGTCTTCCCAAATCTCGTAGTGTGGCCATTGCCCACGGCGAAGGAACCTCTGCTAAAGAACTCTTCCTTAACTTTCATCAGACACTTCCAAAATGGTGAATCCGTCGGCTTTGTCGACACTTGGGAGAGGGTTTTAGATTGAAAATATTTATTCTGTAGCAACTCTTACCAGGCACCGTCCTCGTTAAGCAGGTTGAAAAACCACTTACTCAGTAAGCACTTGTTCTAGATGCCAAGATCCTCAATCCCAAGCCTCCCTTGATTTTTTGGCCTACATAGTATATCCCACTTGGCTAACCGATATTTCCGTTTATACTCATCACATTGCCAAGAGAATCTGAATCTATAATAATCCAATTTTTTCTTACCCCCTTGGGTATTTCAAAGAGGATAACATAAACATCGGTAAACTAGTGAGAATAGCATTGATAAGAACAAGACGGCCCCCCATATGACAGGAGCTTGCCCTTCCAACTGCTAAGCTTTTTCTCAAAACAGTCCATAATACCCTTCCACTCTTTATTCAAGAGCTTATGATAATGAATTAGGATACCGAGGTACGTTAGTGAGCCTGACTCGCAACCGAAAAGTTGTTTGTAATGGTTCTCGACTTCTTTGGCCTGCCCAAAGCAGAAGAGCTCACTTTTGTGAAAATTAATCTTGAGGCCATATAATTGTTCAAAGAGGCATAATATCAGCTTCATATTAATTGCCTTATCCAGATCATGTTCCATGAAAATGATGATATCATCCGCATACTACAAAATGGACACACCACCGAAATCCAGCCTGGCCATCCTCTTTAGCCCTTGCAATGTGGATAGCCAGCGTGTCCGTAATGATGTTAAAGAGGATTGGCGATATGGCATCCCCTTGTCGCAATCCCTTTTGTTTTTGGAAGTAATGACCGATGTCAATATTCACCTTCACCCCAACGCTACCACCCTGGACAAAGGTCTGTACATGTTGACATCAAGCAGGTGTGAAACCTGTCATTCGCAGAGCCTGATGCAAGAAAGGCCTCTTCACCTTGCCGTAAGCCTTCTTGAAATCTACCTTTAAGATAACTCTATCAAGTTTCTTAGAGTGTAACTCATGAATAGTCTCATGCACGGCGACCACCCCTTCCAGAATATGACGCCCTGGCATGAAAGTGGTCTGAGTCGAACGTCCAGAATATTAGTACCAACCTTGGTAAAAATCTTAAAGCTAACATTCAGCAGACATACTGGCCGGAACTGTTGAATCTGCACTGCGTCTTCTT
Organism: Thinopyrum elongatum; assembly: GCA_011799875.1. Classification (NCBI taxonomy): domain Eukaryota; kingdom Viridiplantae; phylum Streptophyta; class Magnoliopsida; order Poales; family Poaceae; genus Thinopyrum; species Thinopyrum elongatum. The sequence goes on from CM022298.1 coordinate 9,972,683, forward strand.
TTTAGGGAGAAAGGTAAGGATGCCAAAGTTCAGCTTAAACAATGGCAAACTCCCATTGTGCTAGTCGGCGAACATCGGCATTAAGTCCCTCTTAATCACCCCCCCCCCCCCCCCCCCACCAAAACCTCTGATAGAACTTAGCTGGAAACCTGTCTGATCCAGGTGCTTTGTTATGTTCCATCTGGGAGATAGCATCCGACACCTCCTTCTCCGTAAAAGGCGCTGTCAAAATGGTGTTCTCCTTTGGAGATAACCATGGAATATCATCCGTGATGTCCTCGTTGATCAAGATGAAGTTAGGCACCGAGAAATCAAAAAAGTGCTTATAATAATTAGTGATGTACACCTTAAGTTGATCCTGACCAACAATCATACTATCATCATGTTCCAACTGAAAGATTTTTGTTCTTTCGATGCTTTCCTCTTGCAATCAAATGGAAATACTTTGTATTGTTATCTCCCTCCTGCCCATCCCCACAGGAATTGTCAAAGATGGCGGATCTTATTCTACAACCGATTAACATGATAGCTGCCTATGGTTTCTTTAGCCCACTCGGCAGCCACGAGATCATAAAAACCTTCTCTTTGAAAGGTATGGAAAGTACTACGGTTGTGTTTGTGTGATTGATTTGCTAGCTTGACCAGGTTAGCTTGAAAAGGCTTACGAGTTCATTGATCTAAATTTGTATGTACACTATGTGAGCATATATCTGAATATTTATATGAATTTTTAGTCATCTATATAAGCCCCCGGGTGTTGAACGCGAAGTCTATTTTCCTGCCGTGCAGGCCTCCGCCAAACAAGTCGTTGCTCGTTGCGACCTAGAGGAGCTCATAGAATAATGTTGTTAAGCTGTAAGAGGTCTCGTGGGCTAGAAATAATATGTCACTTTATATTATTGGGAGTTTTATATTATTTCTACTTCGTAATTTTGTGCCCGAATGAAGGCCATCCAAAATTATAACTCCTGCCAACCAAGCCTTCTTCATGCCTGAGGTTATGCGAGGGAGTGCCCATGTGGAACCGGCTTGACCTGATTCCAGCCTTCGGCTCCGTCCTTTCGGCCATCGTGGCATTATAGTGTGAAGATTTTTTTTTGTTTATATATTTGTCCGGGATCGCCAGTTTGTTTTACTTCGATGCAGCCCCCAGGTATTCCCACAGGGAGGTCGGTAAAAATGAGGCAGCCCCGGGGTCTGGACATTTAGCGAGATCGCTTTGATGCAGCCTCTGAGCTGACTACGGGGAAGTCCACTTTGCGTGATGCAGCCCCTGAGTCTGGCTTGGGAGAGGTTAGTTTGGATGCAGCCGCTAAGTCAATCCCGAGGAGTTCATTTATTTAGCAATCAACATAAATGATAAAGGAACTCACAAGACTCGAAGTGAGACGGAACATCTTTATTCAATACTTGTTTGATCTAGCTAAAACATAATGTAATTGTGAGGGGAATAACTAAGCATAAAAAAGACATAACTGAGCGGCGTTCCATGTGTGTTTAGATATTTTGCCAGTCTTTCTGTTCCAGAGCCGGTAGGCGCCGTCGTTGAGTACTTCGTGTATGATGTACGGGCCTTCCCATGGAGAGGCGAGCTTGTTCTTCTTTGGCTTCTGAATCAAACGTAGTACCAGGTCGCCAATGTTGAACTTGCGAGCTCGCACTCTGCGGCCTTGGTATCGACGCAGTTGCTGCTGATAAATGGCCGATCGTTCCAGGGCGATCAGCTGGGCTTCTTCCTTGGCATCGACGTCGTCTGGTCGGGCTTCCTCCACGGCGTCCTCCGCGTAATTTCTGACGCGTGGGGAGTCGTATTCTATGTCGGTTGGGAGGACGGGCTCTGCTCCATACACCATGAAGAATGGGGTGTACCCGATGGAGCGATTGGGGGTCGTCTGTAGGCTCCAGAGGACGGTGGGTAGCTCGTTGACCCACTTGCATGCCGCTGTCTTCAGCAGGGTAATTAGGAGCGGCTTGAGGCCTTGGAGTATCAATCCATTTGCGGGCTTGACCTGGCCGTTAGACTGGGGGTGTGCCACCAATGAATAATCGATGATGATTCTGTGCTTGTAGCAGTACTCTTTGAAGGTTTCCGTGCTGAAGTTAGACCCATTGTCTGTGATGATCCTGTGTGGCACGCCGAAGTGGTGGATGATTTTGGAGACGAATTTAACTGTCATATCAGCTTCCTTGTTCGTGACTGGTTTTGCTTCAATCCACTTTGTAAACTTGTCGATGGCGACCAACAAAAACTTGAAGCCACCAGGTGCCCTTTTCAGGGGCCCGGCCATATCCAGCCCGTAGATAGTGAAGGGCCAAGTCAGGGGAATCGTCTTGAGTGTTGTGGTAGGCATCTACGATTTCTGGGCAGACCTCCGATAACCTGCGCACCTGCGCATAATTTCCTCTGTGTCATGCGAGGCATGGGGCTGGAAGAAACCATGACGAAAGGCCTTGACGACCAGCGTTCGCGGGGCTGCATGATGACCACACGCACCTGCATGGATGGGCTGCAAGAGTTGTCTTCCGTATTCTGGCGAGACGCATCTTTGAAAAATGTCGGTAACGCTGCACTTGTACAATTCTCCCTGGATCACCGTGTATGCCTTGGACTGGCATACAATCCTTCGGGCTTCATTTCTGTCCTCGGGAAGATCCCTATTCATGAGGTATGCCAGGATTCGCTGAGTCCACTCCGGGATGACTGCCAAGGTTTATACTAGAGTGGGCTCCACAGCACCCTGGTCTTCAGCTTCCTCGCTGCGTGCCCCCACGCCCATGGTGCGTGGGACCGCAGATGCTTGGTCTGGTTCGGGATCCGGCTCCATTTTTACCGATGGTTTGTGCAGGTGTTCGAGGAACATGTTGGCTGGGACAGGTTCCTGAATCGCGCCCATCCTTGCCAGTACATTTGCTGCCATGTTATCTGTGCGCTTTAGAGCATGGTTAATAGTATAGCCAACTGCTAGCTATAAGCCATTGCCATGTCATCTATAGCTCATTTTATAGCCAATATGTACAATAGTTGATTAGAAGAGTGTACTACTTTTTTATTATATGGCCCATATTTCACTCTCATAAAGTGCCTAGGAGCACGTGCTAGAGCTGGCTCTTCACCAAGAGCCCGCTTACCTTCTCTCTCTTCTTTTCTTCCCTCCAACTAAGCAAGAATATACTAGTTTATTTCTTATAGCCAGCTGACTCAGCTCTATTGTACTTGCTCTTATATGGTGTAGCTCGATGCCGTCGAACTTTCCTTTGACCTATCACACTGCGAGGCAGTAAGCCACCATCTTGGGATCCTTTGTATCAAAGGTTTTCATAACCTACTAGACTACCAAATTAGAGACCCCATGACAGAGGAGGCGGCGAATAACCATGGAGACGGTGAGGTGCAGGTTGTGCAGAAGGGCTTTATATTCTGCTACATTGTTTGAGTCCAGGAAGTAGAGCTGGAGCACATAGCTCATCTTATCCCCTCTTGGGGATATGAAAACAACTCCGGCTCCCAGGCCTTGCAGCATCATAGAGCCGTTGAAATACATTGTCCAATATTCGAGGTCGACATTCTGCGGGATCTGCTGAGCTTCAGTCCATTCCACCAGGAAATCAGCAAGGGCTTGCGACTTGATTGCAGACCGGGGCTTGTAGTTGATCTCAAAAGGTAATAGTTCAATTACCCACTTGGCAACCCAGCCTGTTGCATTCCTGTTGTTTATGATGTCCGACAGCGGGGCGGGGCGGGGCTCACCACCGTAATTGGATTCACCTGGAAATAATGTCAGAACTTCTAGGCTGACATGAATACCCCGTAGGCGATTTTTTGGTAGTGGGGATATCATGATTTGCTCGGCGACAACACCTCGCTGACATAGTATACTGGGTGTTGAATCCACTGTGCCTGGCCTTGCTCCTCTCATTCCATGACCATCACCATGCTGATCACCTGTGTAGTTGCTGATATGGACAACAACATTGGCCTGGCTTCTCACGGTGCAACTAAGACTTGGTTGCCTTGCAGCAAGCGCTTGAGGTGGTCTAGGGTGGTCCAAGTCTCGTTGTTCCTGTAGGAGATATGCCCTAGAGGCAATGATAATAGTTTTTTTGTATCTCCAAGTTTGTAATTGATGTTTATGTTCCATGCTATAACTGCAATGATTCTCGAGTTTACAATAATCACGAGGCTCGGAGGGAAACTCATGTGCACGTGTGGTATAATAAACGAAGAAATGTATTCCTAGTCATGCCACTAAGACTAGCTCAAGTGTTGCATGATGGTCCTGTTTTCCTGATCATGGGCATGACTATGCCGGTAATTTTGAGGGCACAATGTTAGAAAAACACTTGTGTTGAATCAACCCGAATTGATGTTATGCTATGAGATACAGTCGTCACAAGTAAATGGTTAATAACACAGAGAAATTTAACGTTTGCATAATTCCTTAGACCGTGAGAGTATTGAGTTCCTTCATGCTTGCTTCGTGAACTTTGGGGTTTGTTAAACGTCATCTGTAATAGGGTGGCTATTACGGCGGCTTACGGGTTCACGAAAAAGTATGACAAGGAACTTGATAGCTCAAGATTGGGATTTGCTCCTCCGACGATGAAGAGATATTCTTGTAGGAGATATGCCCTAGAGGCAGTAACATCAGTTATTTTGTATCTCCGAGTTTGTAATGAATGTTTAGCTTTCATGCTATAACTGCAATGATTCTCGAGTCTGCAATATCCACGAGGCTTGGAGGGAAACTCATGTGCACGTGTGGTATACTAAACAGTAAAATGTATTCCTAGTCTTGCCTCTAAGACTGGCTCAAGTATTGCATGATGATCCTGTTTTCCTGATCATGGGCATGTCTATGCTGGCATTTTGAGGGCACAATGTTAGAAGAACACTTGTGTTGAATCGACCCGAATTGATGTTATGCTATGAGATTCTTTCGTGACAAGTTAATGGTTAATAACACAGAGATAGTTAATGTTTGCATAATTCCTTAGACCATGAGAGTATTGAATTCCTTCGCACTTGCTTCGTGAACTTTGGGGTTTGTTAAACGTCATCCGTAACTGGGTGGCTATTACGGCGGCTTACGGGTTCACGAAAAAGTGTGGCAAGTAACGAGATAGCTCAAGATTGGGATTTGCTCCTCCGACGTTGGAGAGATATTCTCGGGCCCTCTCAGTGTTATGGTATCCATCATCGTCTGGCCAGACACTTTTTGATTTGATCACTGGGATGCCGGAACATGGAAACGAGAAAAGAGAACAAAACCGGTAACGAGGTAACTTGCATGGTGGACAAATTGTTGATCCACGGGAATGCAACAAATCTCACCTCGGGTGTTTGTAACATATCGCGAAGCAACAGGAATAGCACACAGCAACTGAAGGTTCACTCGAATATTCATTCGTGTGGGTATAGGGGTCAATATATATGGGTGTCCACGGCTCCGATGTTGATCATTGATCGGAAGGGGTTCCGGGTCATGTCTATACTTCACCGAACCTATAGGGTCACACGCTTAAGGGTCATCTATCTGCTGAATACTAGACAGGGAGTCTGTGAGAATATCACCGGAAAAGTTGCGGATGCAACGGAAACATTCCGGAGAGGACACCGGAATAGTTCCGGTAAAACTGAAAAGTTGTTTCAGGGGATACCATAAAGTCAAATTGGTTTTGGCACACGCCTGGAAATTCTTGGAGAATGCCAGAAGTGTTCTGGAAACTTCTGGGAATTTTTCAGGATAAAAACCGGAAATGTTCCGGAGCTGTCAGAACCGATTTGGTTGCTTTTCGTAGATGAAAATCACTACTCCGAAATTGTTTCAGAATGCATCCAAAATCATTTGTGTGGGTACTGAAATTATTCTAAGACCCACAGAAATATTTTTGGATTTAACGGTCGCGGAAAATTGTCTCCGTGAATAGTGAAAATCACTTTATGATTACTTTTTGGAAAAGCCTTTTTTTTGGGCTTTGCTCAAAAGATCTTGGGGGTGACATGGATGGATGAGGCCCCCTTGGGGGGCCCCACCAAGGGGGTGGCCGGCCACATGTGGTGCTCCTCCATGGAGCACCACTTGTCCTTTGGCTTTCCCCTTTTACCCTTGAGAAGGGATTCCTTCATGGGCACTTTTGGTATTTTGTAATACCCATCCTACCCCTTGGTTTTCCTATAAAAGGAGGTGAGGGGGCTGCCCAAACATCATCCTTGCTCTCATACACATGCCATAGACTTGTCTGGCTTCTCTCTCCCTCCCAGCGAAATAGTTTTGTAGAGCCGAAATGCTGTCTGGGTTCCGGCAGGAACTTGTTCTGGACGGCAAAGCCCTGCCGGATAGCTGACACCATATGTGTGCAACCCCGTAGAGAGATCGTAGTTTCGATCTTTTGCCCGAGGGGCTGTTCGAGGGTCCTCCCGAAGGGCTGTCCGAGTTACCGTTCGAGTTTCGCGGGTCCTCCCGAAGGGCTGTCCGAGTTTCAAGGGTCCTCCCGAAGGGTTGTCCGTGACATCGTCCGTGTAGGGTAACACAGCAGAAAACAAAAAATTTCCGACCTACGCACCAGCCTAGGACCACTATGGAGACTGCATACAAGGTTTGATCATTTTCGTTACCGACTCATAGCACAGCGGAAGTAGAGTCGATGACGATCGGCGGTGCAAATCCCCGCAGCTAGGATTTACAACCTCCCAACCGCGAGGATGTGTGTAGTGCTTTTAGAGCTTGCGCCACCCTTGGATGATCCGCCCCATAGTATGTTCATCCACCCGAATTTATAGATCTCCTTGTTCAACAACTCTGCGTCCTCAAGGTACCACTTCACATTACAGCTAGTAGTAAGACCAAAATTAGAACTACGACACTATCGACTAACTGAATGGAATCTGAAATATCAATTATCTTAATGTGGTACTAATATTCCTTCTACGAAAAACATATTTTTGGATGGTTAGGGAGAACTGGTAACTCACGAATGCGCGCCTCCATATATTTGAGTTCAATGATCCTGTCCCACCTTCCACGGAACCTCAAAAGTTCTTGTCAAATTTTCTCTGGGTTCCTTCCCGGGAGCCCTTCTTTGGAAAAACACTTACCCAACTCATCATGCGGGGGAGGGGTTTATAGGATTAGCGAGGCAAGAGAAAAGGCGGGAGGAGTGAGATGGCGGGAAGGGAAATGGCGGGAGAGGGGATGGCGGGAAGGGAAAGGGCAGGATGTCGGAAGAAAGAAGGGCAAAATGGAGGAAAAAAGCTTTTCATTCGCGGCGGCAACGAAAATGACTTTTCGTCCGTGCCAACAACGACATGCAGCTTCGCTGCCCTGTTTACGCGATATGGTTGGCCCTATTGGTCTTTTCGCTCCTTGCGGCAACGAATGGGTCTGTCTTCGGCCCCTTCGGCAACGAAAAGAGTCTCTTCGGCGCCGTCGTCTACGAAGAGATGCTATTCGGCCATGCCGGCAAGGAAAAGAGTCTCTTCATTTGCAACGGCAATGACAGGGTGATAGAACTGACATTTCTTCAAATGGAGATATAGTTTCGAGATTTCATAAAGAAAATATTTTAAAAAAATTCCCTCTTCTACACCATGACTCGAGGCTGCAGGAGTTCTGGATGTCGCAGTGGCCAACTCACCGGTGATAAAAATAATTGAGTAACAAGGAGCCCTTTCCAGGAAAAGGAGAAGAATAGGGACACCTAAGTTGATTGGGCTGTTGAGGGGCGTGGGTTTCGAGGCTAGACAATTATGAATAGATGGGCGGTTCCTTGTTTTAGACACTCGTGACGCCTGTTCAGACCAGTACATTCAGTAGATCATTCCAACAAAAAGTTCTAGTGCACTAGTGAGAGAGAGATGCTCGTGTTGGAAACAAAAACGGGTAAGAGAATAAACGGCCGACACCTTGCATGCTTTCACTCGCACGCGTTTCACGAGGGGAAACGTCCGGAGACAAGAGCTGGTAAGAGAAAAAACGGCCGACACCTTGCATGCTTTCACTCTCACACGCGTTTCACGAGGGGAAACGTCCCACCCACGCCTGACTGCAACGTCTTCTTGTCCGATAGCGACCAAACAATGCGTTGGACGTGTATTTATAGGCCATGCATTCATTCTCCGAGCTTCCCAAAGCAAAATAAAGCTCTCTGGCTAGCATGGCGTCTTCCTGCAATGCTGCTGCCACCCCTGAGACGACGGAGCAGCTAGGCTTTGAGCCCTCATCGTGGGGTGACTTTTTCATCGCATACCAGCCACCACCACCCAAGGTATATATAGGAAAAAACATCTAGTTTGGTAGGAGGTGGATGCAATTATTGTGGGTTTACAATTTTACATAGCGCACACACTCTTCGCTTACAATTCTTTTTGATTTATTAATCAATGGATGCAGATGTCGGAGGAATGGATGATGATGCGAGCCGAAAAACTGAAGGGCGACGTCAGCCTGTTGTTTAAGACTTGCAACGGCACGACGGCGAGGATGTTCTTGGTGGATACACTCCAACATCTGGGAATAGATCACCACTTCGAGGAGCAGATCGACGACTCTTTAAACGAAATCCTAGAGAGTGAATTTAGTAGCTCATCCAGCCTCCATGAGGTCGCTCTTCGGTTCCGTTTGCTTAGGGAGAATGGACATTGGGTATCTCCAGGTATCTAACTATCTGCTCCATCTGTCGTAAATCTAGAAAAAAATGTCAAAAATACATAAATAATGCCGACAAATGATAGATGATGCTTAATTAATTACTGGCTAGTTAGTTGAGTTATCAAGCATGGATTAATGCTCTTTTTAGTCTTGAAGAACGTGACATTTTGGACACTGATAGAATTTCAAATTTAACCATTAACTTCTACTACAAAAAGTTATGGGAAAAAGAATAAAATTATTATATTATGAAAATATTTTACGACGTGAATCTATACGTATTATTTTCACGCATCCAATTAAATACTTAACAAATATTGGTGTTTTAAGTTTTAAAAGTTTGACCAAAGCTATATCCTGATGGTCAAGTTTCTGTGGACTGGATGGTGCGTTCCTTAAATAATGCCACAAATTAAGTCGCAGATGTTTTCGACAAATACAAGGGTGAAGATGGGAGCTTCAGAAAGGATAAAACTAATGAACCAAGAGGATTACTAAGTTTATACAACGCAACTCATCTTCTCTGTTATGGTGAGCCAAAACTCGAAGAAGCCATGACTTTTGCAAGGCAACATCTTGTATCAATCAATGGTAGTCTGAAATCCCCACTAGCTAAGCAAGTCAAACGTGCCATTCATAGAGCACTTCCAAGGGCGTGTAAGAGGGTGGAAGCGCTACAATATATCTCAGAGTATGAAGAAGAGGAAGGGCATAACCAAATTCTACTGGAGCTAGCAAAACTAGATTTTAACCTTCTACAACATGTCCACTTGAAGGAGCTCAAAGATATTACAGAGTAGGTTATTTTCTCTCCCTTTATATCCACTAAGAAAATAAGTTCAAAACTTTACACCTCTCTAGCTTCATAAGTATCCATTTCACTATATGTGTCCATTCAAGAAATCAAATGTGTAGTTAATTATTTCTATGTTTGTTTTACAACTACCCCTATGTAAATTACTCGAAAGAGGTTTGGTGGTAGTATGCACAAAATCATTTATTATTAGCTCTTTTGTTGGACTAATTTAGTGCTTCTTTCCTTTTTGCACAGGCTGGGATGAGCATATATATAATGAAACATAGGGTGTAATGTTGTATCATGCACATGCATTTGAACATAATTTTCTCCATATGTCTCATGGATTATTCAATACAGCTAGCTAATCTCTATTTAACTGCATGGAGTATCTAAGTACTATTTCAAATAACTCCACTTAATACAATTCACAGGTGGTGGAAACATTTTTCGGGATTCATCGAGCTAAGCTTTATTCGTGATCGTGTGGTGGAAAGCTACACTTGGGCCTATGTGTTGTACTATGAGAAAGGTTTTGAATTCCAGCGAAGTATCACCACCAAGATGATTGTACTAATTACCACATTAGATGACACGTATGATATCCGTGCCACCATACAGGAATGTCGAAAGCTACATGAAGCCATACAAAGGTTTGAATAGCTTTGCCTTTTATACTTCTATTGATCAATCAACCATTGCAGAGTTCCAAAGCATCTCCTTCTTTTTTCTGAAAAAACACTGCTAACTATGCACCCAAGAAAGTTGTTTTCCCTCAATGGAGCTAAAAGGAAAGATAAGTATTAACCACCCATATAACAGCGTCATGTTGTAAGAATACTGACAAAGTCATTGTTGCACGATACCATGCAGTTGTCAGGATTCCCGCAATCACAGTCACTCGCACCAACTACAATTCCGGCAATGCTAAAATCGTTATTGTATAAACTTACACATGCGAGTTTATAATCACTACTAGTTTTTAGTGAGAATTAACATGCAAATAGTGGTCCACCTAATGCATCATTTCTCAACTTTTTTTGTGGTATGACCCTATAGATGGGATGAGAGAGCCGTTTCTCTTCTACCTGAGTACCTAAAGAAGTTATATATCGAGTTGTTGAGGACCTTCAAGAATATTGAGGATGAAATGCCAATCAATATCAACTACGATATTGCCAACCTCAAGAAAGCGGTAACTACATATATCTTTTATACCACATATCATTAAATATATATCAGATGGCTAATGTTATTTATACCTCCCTCAATAGGGGAATAGACTATGTGTCACGGTTGATTTACTTTTTACGTGGTTGATCCCAGCATTTTTTGTTTGCTACTCTTTTTTATCGTCATTGTAATAAACTAGATGATACCAAGCGCGTTGCTGTGGGAACCTTGTTAAAACAAACACATAAATTGATGCTAAAAAAATAACTAAAAGTAATACAAAAGCAAATGCAAGAGTGTTCTTGGTTTACATTTTAAAAAGCAATAAAACATATGAAGCATCTGACAAAATGATGTATAAAAGGAAAAAAAAATATCTGGATTGAAGTTAGTGGAATGCCATTTTTTTGACAAAAATGTGAAGCATGAACTACATAGATTTTCTCCAAGTGTCCAACACATATGCGATCCATGACCACACAAAAATTAATGCTAAAAATTTAACTTTTGACTAACATGCATGACTTGATGTGGTGGCATGGTTGCGTGGATAGATTAATGCAAAAAACATAACTTATGATTAAATGCCTGACTTGCTCATGTGGCATGGCTGCATGGAGGGGAAAATTAGGTTGTGGGTTGCAACTATTTTAGAAATAGTGGATGGGGCAATACATAACAAAAAAAAATTATGCTTGTTTGGCACAGATTCAAAATCATGTGACTGGTTATCTCCAAGAAGCCGAATGGTGTCACACGAAGCATAAGCCAGGATTTAAAAATCAGGTGAATGTGACTAGTCTCACTATAGGTGCGCCAACCGTATGCTTGAGTATGATGGCTAGCATGGGTGATACAATAATCAGAAGTGCAGTCGAGTGGGTTGCCAGTGTCCCCGATGTCGTCATAGCAGCAGGAAAGATTGTTCGTTTCATGAACGACATTGCAGCATTTGAGGTATGTAGTCTTTCAATAAACATTCATGCATACACATATCAGTTGCTCCATTTGAAAATGTAACTAATTAAGATGCACACGTATCTCGAAATCAAAGTTTCACTAGCATTTAAACTAACAAAATGCAGTTACATTAGAAAAAAATGATATTATCATATTCTTGTACAAAATTGTATTTAAGTTATGCCACTTCCGTGTCCATGCCATTATTTTTATCAGTTCAATTATCAGTCAAACTTAATATGTGTTGTGGATGGCTTACAATTCTGTACGGACAAACTAACTTAGCTCTTCTACAACCAATTGGCATGCATGATATTTAATGTGATACATAGTCTAAACATATATGCAGCGTCGAAAGTGCAAGGGGGATGCGGCAAGCTCCGTGGAGTGTTACATCCATGAGCATAGCGTCACAGGCGAGGAGGCCATCGCAAGGATATATGAACTGATTGAAGATGAATGGAGAACTCTGAACAATGCTCGCTTTGAAAACCGTGCATTGCTCCTCGCGCTGAAGCGTATTATCGGCTTGGCCCTTAGCACATCGTTGTTCTATGATAACAGGAACGATATGTACACGGCCAGCAGGCATCTTCACAAAACTATTGAGAGCCTCTTCGTCAAGCCTATCTTGTCTGGCTAACTAGCCACAATAGATGTATAATGAATTTTCTTGTATATTTTGGGTGTATTTTAGCCTACCTACATACATAAATTGTACCAGAAATCAAACTTTGAACATCACCGCATTATATTATTTGGATATTGGATTTTTTTTAAATTGTAGCTAATTAAATATTATCTATGTAATCCACGTAAGAGTTCAGTTCAATGTTGCTAGCTACATATAGCGTATGGTAGCTCGGCACTAGACTTGGCGCACAACTGCCTTAATAACTGTGACGATCCCAGCAGTGCGCCTATCTCCTGCTCCGCCCACTGTCAGAGTATTGTACTGGGCCAGTCCAACAGTGGAAGAGGAGGCTCTGACAGTTTTTTTTTTATTTTTACATTTTAAGAATATATAATTTGGAAACATGTATAGGAATATATTGAGTTTTAATATAATTATAATTTCTAAAAATATTTGTGCAAAAACTATCCTCAAAGTATGTTTCATCATCTATAAAAAATGTTCATGTATGTGAAATAAATATTCAGGTGTGTTAAAAAGGCATGTTCGTGTCAATTCTAAAAGTTGTTTCAACAATTGCACTTTCTCCGACTAAAAAAACACAATTGCACTTTCTGAGACACTGGAACCGCATGTACTTTTTGTGCGCTACAGACCATTTCTATAATGTGCAACTTTTTTTTTATTTCAGGTTGATTTTTTTTATTAAATAAGACGAATTGATAGTATATGCTGTTTCTACTCTTGTTCTTTTTTATTAAACAGACTAGTTACTGTAGAACTATAAACTTTGGAGCATGAATTGATACTACTAAATCTAACACGAAACATAGTTTCAGAATATATCTGGTGGGTAGTTTCAGTATTAACCTCATACACCAACAGAGTGGGTGGTCTTCCATGGTGTAATCGACCAGATTTTTTATTTTTATTTTTATTTTTATTTTTTTGCGAATGTGTAATCGACCAGATTTGCCCTCATTTACTAATCTGTCGCCACACTTTTATTAAAACCGTCCATCGCGAGCCATGTGCACCCATAGGTGCGCACCAGCAGCCCAACCCAAGCATCTCCTAGCCAGTTACTCTGGTGCATGCTGCTCCGACTAAGTCTGTTGCATACTAATTGAGCGAAGGAAAATATGTCACGCGTTACTTCTAATAACTTGTGTATTATCTTGTGGGTAAAAATATCCATATCATCAACCAACAACCCATCATACAACTATTCTGATAGATTGTACGACACGTAAGTTTTCCAATAAGACGTGAGAATATACAGACTTGCTTTCTGCTCTAACCTTGAAGGTTGTGCATGGGTTGTTGGTTATTCCATACAAGTTTGATCTCCTTATTTATTTATTTCTACCACATCATCATAAGGTAGTCCAATGACACGGTTCGCTAAAATAAGATATAAACATTTATGTCTACTGTAATTCCCTGCAAAGGACTTAAGCGATGGACGTCTCTCTTGGGCGACCGTTGGGGCAACCCGGTGGCCGATTCTTGATCTTGTCGTCAGATTCTGACGATGAAGATGCCGACGACCCTCCTACCGGCGAGCTGGCATCCGCATCTTTTCCCATTCGGCAGAGGCTTCCTCTCCAGCGCCATCCGAAAAAGTTTGTGCGACTCTCAATGCGGGATACTCGGTGCCTGAGGTGGCATCTTTGGGCGTCATTCCGGCGTTTTATCCTGTGCGGCTTGACGCATCCTCGCCGACGTCTTCGTCCGCGGAGGTGGCGCTTGTGCATCGCGTAACACCCCATCGGCCTGGCGGCGGATACCCGGCCATGGCATGGCCCGATCCCGGGAGTTCGCCTCCCAACGCTCATGTTCGGCGATGCTCTACAGAAGGCGGAGTGGATAACGGTACGCAAGAAATGGTGTGTTGACGGGAGGCGGCGCGCAAGCAGTCACTGGCGGAGGCTCCTTCGATGACGGTGATCTCCATCTCCGAGCAACATATGGTATGTTTGAATTCCCTGCTAAACTCGGTCGGGCACGTGGCCCGCCCTCTCCAAGCCGGGTGGCAACGTTGGTGGGAAAAATGTCCCAGCCCACGGAGCCCAGCCCACGGTCCCTCCGAAGCAGGCCTCTGCGGCAGGGCACACGGCCAAGTCCAGCATGGCCCTGTTGCCCGCCTCAAGGGCACGCTGCCGCCGCATGATAGGTTTCGTTCCCAGGATATTTTCAAGGTGGACTTTCCCTCCAAGAGGGATCTTTCGAGGTTGATCGTGTTTGGTATTTTTAAAGTGCCAGACAGTCCGTGCTCCCTTCAGTTTGATGAGTAGGCTAGTCGTGCACTGACTGGTTAGCTGCGGGAATCTACATCAACACGCTTCACCAACTCTCCTCTCCGCTGCGTTTTGGTTGGTGAGCTGTCTAATCTAGATCCAATCTTCACCTGCATCTTCATAGTGATCCTGGGATCTTGATTCGTAAGGCGATTTTTGTTTTGTTTTCTACTACGTTTTCTAACATCTTGCAAGAGGAGGAAATCAAGTGGCATCAGAGAACCAAATCCCCATTCATTTTGGAAGGGAACAATAACACACGATATTTTGATATGGTCGCTAATGTGCTCCAATGAAAAAGGTGTATTTAGAGCCTCCAGCAGGATGAGGGCTGGATCGAGGGATGGGGGAGCTAAAAGACTATACAACAAAATATTACAAGTCGTTGTTTAGGGCTCTGGATGAGGGACATTTAACTCTCGATGAGTCCCAAACAAATGATATCCCCTAGGTTTTAGCAGAAAATGACATCTTCACGCCTCCTTTCTTAGAGGAGGAGGTGAGAGATGTGGGGTTCCAAATGGAGCACAACAAAGCTCAAAGGCCAGATGGTTTCCCCACAGAGCTTTGCCAGAACTTCTGGGTAATCATCAAATCGGACCTCATGGAGATGTTTAATTTTTTTCATGCCTGTCGGCTTGACCGATCTAGGCCAAATTTTGGTGAGATAGTTTTGTTGCCAAAGATTAAGGAGGTCAAACAGATTCAGCAATATAGACCAATTTGGCTCCTTAATGTTAACTTAAAAAAATTCACGAAAGTAGCCACTAATAGACACAATGTGGTTGCCGACCATGTAGTATGGCCCTCTCAAATGGCTTTCATGCAAGGAAGGAATATCCTCGATGGAGTAGTCATCCTTCATGAGACCGTAAACGAGATACACCGGAAAAACATGGGCAGGATAGTTTTCAAAATTGACTGTGAAAATGCCTATGACAAAGTCAAGTGGTCGTTTCTTCAGCAGGCCCTAAGAATGAAGGGCTTCTTCCAGAAGTGGCGTGTGTGGGTCGAAAGTTTCGTATCCATAGGTAGTGTGGCTATAGAAGTCAATGATAACTTTGGCCACTATTTCCAGAAAAAAAATGACTTTGTCAGGGTGATCCACTATCTCCAATGTTATTTAACATTGTCGCAGATATGTTGGCCATTATGATTGAGTGTGCTAAATAGGATGGTCAGGTTGCAGGAGTAGTGCCGCATCTAGTGGATGGGGCCTTTTGGTTCAGCAATACACCGATGACACAATTCTCTTTATGGAACATGACCACGAAAAGGTCAGGAACACGAAACTTTTGCTTTCAACGTTCGAGCAGATGTCGGGTCTTAAAATCAATTTCCATATTAGCGAATTGTTCTGTTTCGGAGAAGCCAATGAGGCAGCCGTGCAATATGCCGATTTGTTTGGTTGTGCACAAGGCCTATTCCCGACTAGATACTTGGGAATTCCAATCCATTATGGGCGCCTCACTAATGTGGAGTGGAAATATGTCGAAGAGCGATTAGATAAACGACTAAGTAGTTGGAAAGGCAAGCTGCTCTCGGTTGGGGGACGACTTGTATTGATCAACTCTGTAGTCACAAATACGGTCCTCTATGTGCTCTTCTTTTCCCAACTCCCAAAAGGGGTTCGGCAAAGGCTGATTTACTTTAGATCCAGATTATTCTGGCAGACTGAGTGAAAAGAAAAAATATAGACTGGCCAAATGGAGCGTGGTTTGCCGACCAAAAGACAGAGGGGTCTTGGTATACAAGACCTCCAGGTTAAAAACGACGCCTTACTTAGTAAATGGATGTACAAGCTTCTGGTCGAGGAAGGTGTCTGGCAAACTCTGGTGCGTAAAAAGTATTTAGGCCCAAAAGCTATGCCTCAAGCATATTGGAAACCTGGGGATTCACATTTTCGAGCAGGTCTGATGACGGCAAAGAAACATTTTTTTCCACTTCGGATCCTTTGCAATCAGGGATGGCTCTGAGATTTGCTTCTGGGAGGATCAGCGGCTAGGAAACGTTAATCTTTGGGAGCAGTACCCGGTCTTGTACTGCATTACTCTCGATAAGGATAATACACGCGAAAGTTTTGAGCACGTCCCCGCCTAACTTAGCTGGACTGCCCCTTCTCCATCACTTTGACGCGAACAAATAGCAAACCCTAGTTGGTCTCCCATGTCAAGCCCGCAAGGAAGCCAACGATAGAAGGGAACCGGGGCGGATGGATCGTACGCGCAACACTCTCGGCCGGCGAGCGCCGCCGGAGGACAACCAAACCCTAGTTATTTCGCCAGGGGATCTAGTGTAGGAAGCAGGAGCGGAAGGACTGCTCGGATTGGGTTGCTGATTTGGGGTTGGTGTAACTTTGGCCCCACCTCGTGGCTCTCTTTCTTTGTGATCGAGTCTCAACTAAAAGGAAGCAAAGAAAGGAAAGGAAGTGCTACTTGGCTTGTTCGGTTGGGGCCACCTGTTTGGCCCCATCGGTTTGAAAGTCTTCGCACACACGGTTCGACCGGGGGCCACGGACCAGCTTGGCGGCAAGCGAGGCCAGCTGCGGCCGGGCACGGGGGTGCGACGATTGCTAGCCGCCCATCATGCCCGTGCCTCTCTGTCTCTAGTCCCGTTCGGGGCCACCTGTTTGGCCCCATCGGTTTGAAAGTCTTCGCACACACGGTTCGACTGGGGGCCACGGACCGGCTTGGCGGCAAGCGAGGCCAGCCGCGGCCGGGCACGGGGGTACGACGATTGCTAGCCGCCCATCATGCCCGTGCCTCTCTGTCTCTAGTCCCGTTCGAGGCCACCTGTTTGGCCCCATCGGTTTCAAAGTCTTCGCACACACGGTTCAACCGGGGGCCACGGACCGGCTTGGCGGCAAGCGAGGCCAGCCACGGCCGGGCACGGGGGTGCGACGATTGCTAGCCGCCCATCATGCCCGTGCCTCTCTGTCTCTAGTCCCGTTCGCGGTACTGCTGCTGGCTGTCATAACGCATCCATTTTGGTCTGTGCGGCAAGTACTAATTTCGTGCTGCCCTGTAGCTAGCTCCTTGGTATTTGCTATATATTTGGATGGGATTGCTTTACTTCCTTCGTGTCCGTATAGTGTTCTTCAGTGCACCGTTTCGTCGTACGTTTGTAAAGTCGTATCGGTCTGCAGGATGATCCATTTACGCACCTCATTTCGCTTCAAGACCTAGATCCGAGAGAGTGAAGTCTAAATCAAACCTTAAGATTGTAGAGCTCATCGAAAATAAACCCCCACATTCACAACCCTATGTTTGTACCCTGTCCTTTCTGATCCGGTCTAAATCAACCCTGAGGGCATTTTCGGAGTGGATTTGGTGAGGTGGCACCGAGAGGCCGGGATGGCTGACTTTGACCAAATCAATGACTGCCACATCAGCGTACACATGTGTTGGTCCCACTTGTCAATGTGGTGGAAAAGGAAATACCGCATGGTTCAGAGATAAAATAAATTTCGCGAGGCGGGATTCGAGCACCGGTCCTGCAGGCCGCACCATACAGCTCCATGTTTATGGTAGTAGTGATCTTTACATTCTTTATTAAGAAATAGCATGCCCCTGAAGTCGCAGGCGTTAGGGCGGCGAGACTCGACGAAGAGCTCGAGAAGGCCGAGGCAACATCGGCAGCATGCCTACCGGAGAAGAGGAAGAGAAGGGCCTCCGTCCGAGCTGCTGCGCCTGGAAGAACCACGGGAAATAAGAGCGAGAGGAATGAGCCCCGGCCTGGTCGCCGTGGGCGCCGTCCGCATGCACGCGTTCGGCCTGGTGGCGTGTTCTGGCACAGAGCAACGGCCTAGCGCGAGCAGTAGAGGAAGAAATGGAGCGATAGGAAGTGAGTGGAGCTCATCCAGGGACGTGGGAAGGCGAAAGAGAGTCACGGGGAGCCACAGGGACGGTCGGAGCAAGCTTGGAGGCGAGGTGAGCTGCAGAGGAGTGCGCGCACACCAAGTGTTCGACGGAATGATGGTGGCTACGGGAGGAGCATATGGTGATGCTGGGAAGCGGGAGAGGATGCAAGCGTGCTCTATAATGCTTAACGGAATAACGATGGAGTGCCTGTACCAGACCCTGTTCAATTCATCTCAGGCACACACATATACGAATACGATTTATTAAGCACGAGAGCTCTCGGGCATATGAGCTAGCTGTACGAATTGCTGGCTACTGATCGATTTGTTGCAGGGCCTTGACGTTGCAGCCTTAGTCGATGGCCTTGTCTCCCTTGAGGTGGCCGGGCTGATCTCAGCAGCGGCGCTCCTCACGCTGCCGGCTGGTACTGTCGATGTGAAGCAGTGGCCGCAGGGAGGGAGCGCCTTCACCTCGATGAGCAGATCGCGCCGGATTCTTCCGACGACGCCTTCGTGGGCTTTTTCTTATGTCTGTATAGTAACATCTGGTTTGTGATTTCTGATATGAACAGTATGAACATCTTCACTCCCAAATAATCAAAGCAAAAGAAATTCTCAAGTTACCCCTGGTTCCAGTCAACCACAACTTCCGAAGACAAACTTCAAGAATCTGAATTCAAGAGGTCGCCTGAATTTAAAATATTGTAACTAACAAACATTCAGCCTGGTGATATTGCTATAAATGTGTTATTAATTTATAAAAAGAAAATGAATAAGCAGTATCTTTTTTTCATTGTTTTTAGGGCCAGTTTCATTGTTTTCTTTTGAGGGCAAGAAAGTAGAATTTTTTTTGCTGGATCCCTCAAGAAGTAAAAGGGATCACTGCCCTTGTGTGCACGTGGGTCACGACTCCAAATATGAGGCCACAACAATTTACCAGGCCAGCGGTCATTTGTATTCTTAGGAAAATTATTTGTTTCTTCTTGTTTGTACAAAACTTTTGATTTTATTAATAGAAAAAAATACCATAGAGCAATTGTTCCAAGGTTTTGGGGTAAAAAAACCATTATATTTTCCTCCTCTAACCAACCAAACTCGCCATGCCAAGGGAATGTTGTACTATATACAGAGAAGATTAACACTCCATATTGAGAGAACAAACCAAGTTTAGTATGGGTGGTACCAGTGGCATGTTTGATCATGTCGTCGCTGCTGCATCTTGTATATATTTCCCTTGATGGATGGAGCTGAACATGCCCTAAACTTCTTCCCTCCTTTCCTGGAATTCTTTTGACTTTAATAAAGTTGACTACATAATCGGTACTACTACTGCACAACATATTATTATTTTACAGTGTGAAAAGAAATTAAGTCAAGACCCTGAAGAATGCTACAAAAATATCTAAATGTCCATGCAATGTTCTCAAATTCTGGACAACAAGATGCTTATTCCAACGCTGCAAGTTGTACGCACAATCCTTCACATGTGTTGTAAGAAAAAATATCAATGAGCTTCTAGGATCTGCACCAATGAATATATACCAGAATCTAGACTTTTGTAGCTAATCAAAGCTAGAAAACAAAGATTAGAAGGGGAAAACATGAGGCTGTTCACTTGCTCTATAACATTAGCAGCCATGATACGCCAGTTTTCTGCTCAACTATTCGAAGTACTAGTATAACGCCCGTGCGTTGCTACGGGCTCCTTGTATATTACAATGGTTGTATGATATATACTTTACCCTCATACTAATCATGCTTACCCATCATTGTCGATCTTTTTTTATGTAAAGACCCTCTTTCTCACCCTGTCTCTCATCTCCACTCTCTTCTTTCTCTCTCTCCATCAATTTCCCTATTGTGCCCCCATCTTCTCCATCCTCTCAAATTCCCTCAATCAGTTATTTAAGTGTTCGATTATACACAAAATAATATTTTCAGGACTAAGTATTATACTTGCCACCACAATAGAAGGAATTTCATGGAAATTGTTGTGGGCAATTCGCTCTATCCTTAAAAGTTTTCAGGAGTCATGGAAAAATATTTTTGTGGAGCACTACAGCACACTCCACACATATGGTGGTGTAATTTTTCTGTTTCTTATAAGAAAACTTATAATTTTTTTTATCTATTTGTGTGAAGCATTGTAAGCAGGATAGTTCGGTTATTGTGGATGTCATGATATGAACGGGAATATATGCAAGTTTAAAATATTTGATGGCAATGACTATCATAAACCAAGTCATTACAAACACTACTTGAGAGCCAACTCGAGAAACAAAATCCAATATGTCCTCTTACTATGTAGCAGAAAGTGTTAATTAAGAAGCAATATCTCATATTATGTAGCTAGAGGAAATGAGCATGTCATGAAAGTTGACTCACGGTAGTCTTTCTGGGGGCATCCAATTCTAGTTGATAGCAAGAATTCCTCATGAACTCTTTGAGCTTAAGGTAGATAACATCAAAGCCTTCTTCGCGTTGGTTGGTCGCCTTTCTGCACGTCACCTACGACAAAGTCATCTCCTGCACGGGCGAGCGCCAAGAACCCAAATTAAATCCCAAATCATATTAATTTTGCCAATCTCACACTGCTCCCAAATCGAGGTGGTGGTACAGAAAAAGGGAAGTCTGTGGAGAGCAGAGGAGACTTACAGAAATTTGATATTCGGTGTGTGCTCGTGGAAATACAGCGTCGCCAACATGATCTCCAGCGACCTGCTTTCTACACTGGTGTCAGCGTCGGTTGCATGGATGACAGACGCCGTTCACTCCCCCTCTTCGCACCATTGAAGAGCTCCATCCAGCAGCTCTCGTGTGAGCGCAACCACGCTCCCATGAGCCGCAGAACATGATCTCCAACGACCTCCCACGCTCCCATCAGCCGCAGTACCATTGTAACCATTTTCTGAATATGTACGTACACAAAGCCATCAATTAGATTCAGATACAAAAGATTGTGAAAATTCAGAAATCAAAATACATCTAAACTGAGACTTGACCACTCAGCAGCATGATTTATCTAAGTGACCTGTTCTTTCATCAACTGAAACTTCACTACCAGAAGCCGGATTACCTCCTTCCATGGTCTGCACAAAGGCATCAGAATACTAAAGTATAACCAAACTGAGAGATGCAGATTACCAAGTGCATCAAATATGTGTCCAAATTGTTTGGTTGTGGTAGTGACAAACTTATGAGTTTAATATATGCAAAAAGAGATTGAGTGTTCTACCAATTACATCAAATCAGTAGTCAGTTTACCCCATGCAATACATCCGAAAAAAGAGGAAAGGAGGAGATGTTAGGTTGATCTCTCCCGTGTGGGCCCAACGGCCCACCGGACCCCTGATCCACGCGCCCTGATCGGGGGCGCCCAACCCCTTACTGGTTGGTGGGCCCCTGTGACCTGCGCTATATCAACAGAGGTGGGGGCCAGGGCACGGACGACGAAGTTCACCGCCGCCTCAAACCCACCGATATCCCCTACCGATCTAGGGTTAGCGCAGTGCTCACGGGAAGCACCACCGCCATCACCTCGCTCACGCACGCGCTGACGCCGCCGCCGACGCCATGGTCACCGGCGGGAGCACCTCAAGTGCAGGAGAAGGTAATACTCTACACCCCACTACCGGAAATCACTGACCCATACGATCTAGTGGGTATATCAATGGTATCAGATGCCACTGGGTTCGAGTTGTATTTTTGGTAGAAAGAAAGAAACAAAGAAAGAAAATCCCCCCTCCCCCCAAGAACCCTAGAACAGGGAACAAGAAAAGTTCACCGGAGTAGGGCCTCGGGCCCTACCGGCAAAGTAGCGCCGCCCGTTCCGGCCGTGCCAGTTCCTCTCGATCCCCACACGCATCGGCAAGCCGAGGTGTAGGGACGAAGAACCACCCTTTTTTTTGGGGCAAAGAGCACCACCACCGATCCATTCGACGGCGGCGCGCTCACCGCAAGGGGAACGCGCGACCGGCGAAGGGGTCGGCAACGGTGCCGCCATTCCATCGTCGTCCATCGGGCGCCAGTGGAGCAGAGGAGGCGCAGCACGTCTCGCGTCTCTCTCTGTCACAGAAAAGGCGGATTGAGAAGAGGAATGGAAAGGAGGGGGAAGGGAAGAGAGACGCGGCGCGGCGCGGTGGCTCCTCGCCGCCGTCGCCGGCGGCCGAGCCGGGCGGCCGGGGCGCAGCCCCTTGCTTCAGCCGCAAGAGGAGAGAGAGAGACCAAAGAGAGATTGGGGGCACTAGGTTTCGGGTCGGGACTCCGTCCCGTCTTTGTTCTAGCGAGAACAGCGGAGGACCGTTCGATCCAGATTGACAGCCAGGATCGAAAACCTAGCTCCACCCGGGCCAATGGGCCGAAAGTGAGGCGGACCAGGCCGCAACCGCGTTGGCCCTGTGGGCCGCAGGGCCCAATAGAGCGCCGCCGCAGCCGCGCAGCTGAGCGCGCCCGCCTGCGGGCCTTTTGGGCTGGTGGGCCGCGAGCGGCGCGCGCGGGGCTGGCATTTTTTCTTTTTTCTTTTTCTGTCCATTTTTTTGGGCATATGTAATACAGTTTTTTCTATTCAAATTATTCAGAGAAATATTTTGTTTAGAAAACAGAAAAGTAAAAGTAATGTTTCTGAAAAGAAAAAGTTCATGAATTTTTTATTCATTTTTTTCCACTGCGTAAATAATTAATAGTGCTCTTTGACAAAGAAAATAAAAGTTTAGACAGAATTAAATTTAAAGAGCACATTAAAGTGATTATTAAAATGAATATGATTATGTTATTTTTATGACCAACGTTGTTAATAACATGATCATGTTTTATTGAAATTAAAGGTGCATTTATTTCTAATATTTTGTCCAACGGTAATATAGATTTAATTGCATAGACAATTGTATGTTTAATTTGACCAACGTTAGCTTAATGCATATGATTGTTATAATGATCTCACTTAAATTGTGATTTCAGGAGGCTACCACTTGATGAGTTGCCTAAAAGATGTTCCGACACTCAGAGGTGACAATTACACTGAGTGGAGGAAGAAAGTAGACCTGGCATTTGTCTGTGCTGAGGTGGACTGGGTTGTGGATGAACCACAGCCGGTCAGACCTACAGAGCCAGACAGAGAGGCCACTGATGATGATGCTGCATGGGATAAAAAGAGGGGGGATTATGCTCCATTGGAGATGACATATACCCTCAACAATCAAAAGTGGATCAACGCCAACAAAAAGTGTATGGCATTTATATTGAATACAATTGAGAATGCCATCGTGGGATCAATTGCAGAGTGCACTTCCGTAGGGGAGTTGCTTACAAAGATAAAGAACCAGTTTATTGGTTCTTCAAAGACATATGCCACCAAGTTGATAAAGCAACTGGTGACAGAGAACTACACTGGCGGTGGTCATGGAATAAGAGAGCACATCCTCAGGATGAGTGATGAGGACATCACTCCATCGGATATACACAAAACTCCGCTGGATATACAAGGACCGGTCACTAGAGCTCGAGCGCGACAATTGAATTTAGAGGTGAGCTCGTTCCTAAGCACTTCTTTATATGTTCCTGAGAATAGATTGCTACCTAATGATTATATTATGATTAGGAACCATGGAGAGCACCAGGAGATACTTGCAGAGGGGTTTGGAGGTGGAGAGGACCAGCAAGGGCGTCCAAGTCAAGATGGAGGCCCAAACAAAGTTGACTTCGAATCAGTTTCGGAGTCCAGGAGCAGTCTGCACTAAAACGGTTGTCCAGGTCGCATACGGGCTCGATTTTGGACGTTTTATATATGCATAGATAGCTGAGAAGATGACCTTTCCAATGGAGCTGGTCCCATGGTCAAATTCCTCTTGAATCAACGGGAATCATCGAAACAAAAGACGTCCAGAATCTGTCTCGGTGCTGCGCCATCATATTTTGGCCTTTGGGCCGTGTATCATGTTGGAGCCCATTAGGGGTGCGTCCAGGGTCCCTGCACGACCCTAGAGTCTTCATATACAGCCGTCACCCCACCATTAGGGTTTGGGTTTTGCTTAGATTATTCTGTCAAGAACAGTTTCGCCGTTCATCGGTTTGTGAGACCCCAACTTCGTGAGATTAATCATACATCTGCAATTTGGTTGCTTTCTTTCTTGTTCTTGCTTGTGTTCTTCGATTCGCAGGCAAGGATTAACCTTCTTGGCGAGGTCGACCGTGCATCGCCGGTCGATAACCAGAGGAGACGTGGTGCTGCGATTGCGGGGTTCAGAACGTGTTGTTCGGAAGCCGGATCGAGTTGTGTCAAGTTTCCACCAAATCGAGAGTTATCAGAACCTTTCGGAAGATCGGGACACCCTTGTTCATATCAAGTGGTAATCAGAGACTCAGGTGTTACCGTCAGGTTCGCCCTTACCCTGGTTTGTGTGATTTCGCCTTTATCCTTTTGTCCACAAAAAAAAGCCAAAAACAAATTAGCTATAGTTTTTTCCTGTCCCAGAACCACGTTTAGCCTTTTGCATAATTCCTTTTCAGTGTCCGTAGTGTTGAGTTTGTGTCCTAGTATTGTTTTTGTTGCTGGTTTAATTCGTGTTTTAGTCTGAGTAGTGTTTTCCCTCTTGTTCCTTCATCTTGTGCTACAAGTCGCCTCCTACCCTGTTCTATTTTCATCACTACACGTCCTGTGATCACCACACACCGACATAAGTCCAGTCCACAATCTGCTGCCACCATACCCCGTTGTCTCACCATCGATTTTAATTCGGCCGCCACCAAAAACATACCTCGGAGCACTTCCCTTGAAACAGCCATAAGTTTCGCTTACGGACTCTGAATCAAGCAAAAAAGTACTTTACGGAAAGGGAAAAAAAGAGAAAAGGAGTAAAAAAACAAAGGAAAGAAAAATCACATCTGTTGGTGCCCAGATTTGCCAGGTTGGCTAATTTAGATTGGCGAATTTCTGCTCAGAAAATTGATTGTTGAGCGATACAGTTTCAGCAAGAATTTTGCAGCACAGTTCTGATTTTGTACAGGCCGCATCATCTATCAGATTGAGCTGAACCTTCCTCGTTTCCTAATTTTGTGCTCCTGGTTGTGAGAGACATATCAAAAGAAAGTGAAGGAGCACGAATTTTCAAGCTTTGAGTGTTGTGCCGAGCTACTATCCTTGCCTTTGTTCATGTCCGTTGTTGTTTTTACCTTCATACTTGTTTCTACCTTGTCTTCCATATCACACTTGGTTTAGAACACGAGTAGGCCAGCAACTAGGACAAGCTTTTTGGACATTTATTCAGCATTACTATCTGTTTTTGAATTGTGTTCCACTCACATATAGTGCCTTCCAAGCTCCACATACAACCTTCTGAACAGGCACAGGTTTTGACCCTTGCAATCGCCGGATTATGCCTTCCAGGTATCCTTTGCTTTGCTAGTAAGAACCTTGTAAGAGCTTGGTAAGACGCTTCCATTTGCTGTGTTGAGAGGCACCACTACAACCGCATAGTAGTTGATAGGGATAACCTTCACTGTGTGTTCCTGTTTTTGTGTTTACAATGGCAGGTACCGGCGAAAACGGCGATAGCACTCCCAAGGATTTCAAGGAATGTGTCAGCCAAGAGCAACTACAAGCTACTATAGAGAAGGTTCACGATGGGATGAACGAGGCAATCAAGAAGGTTGTTACTGATGCGCTCATTGAACTCAACCTCGGCAACAGCATCGAACGGTTGGACAAATGGATATCCACGTTAACTGACAGGGTTACCGAGTTGGAAACCCGTTTAACAACCAACAATGACGACGTGTCCGGCAGCAACACCAGTGGACAAATGCCAGAAGACACGGTGTATGATGCTAATGGGAACATAGATCAAGCAGCTACACGACAAGCAAGATTGCGCCAACGTCTTCGCCGTAACACTCAAGGTATGGGTAGTACAATTAATCAACATCGTCATCAAGGTAATAATAATCATGCTCCTGATGATCCTTATGCTAAGATTAAGTTAACAGTACCAAATTTTTCGGGTCGTTATGATGCCGAGGGCTACCTTGATTGGGAGATGATGTTAGAACAGAAGTTTAATTCCCACCTTGTTCCTGAGCAACATAGAGTTCGACTAGCTACTAGTGAGTTTAAGGACTTTGCTATTATTTGGTGGAATAGGCTAGCTGGACAGGGTGCTTTACCTGATACATGGGAACGACTTAAGGTAGCTATGCGTGATCGTTTTGTTCCTCCTTCGTATCATAGAGATTTGCATAACAAACTGCAGCGTTTAGAACAAGGAGAAAAATCTGTACAAGATTACTATGCTGAGCTTCAAAAGGGTTTGATGCGTTGTGGTATAGTGGACGGGTTTGAGGATTCCATTTGTCGTTTTTATTCGGGTTTGAGGCGTGAGATTCAGGACATTGTTGATTATAAAGAATTTCATACTGTCAACCAGTTGTTCCAGTTTGCTATGCTTGTAGAGAAGGAATTGCAGGGACGTGAGCAGCGGAACAAGAGCAACGTCCACGCCTCCTACATGCCATGCACGACGGCTCCTTCGGGGCTGCCTAAGCCATCCTCTTTTCGGGTGCCCCTAACAGCGGGCCAGCAGGCTTCTGCCTCAGCCAGTCGTGTTACTACAACACCTACACCACCTGCTGCACGTCCTACATATTCAGGTAAAAATTATTTGCAGGTTCCCGCCAATAGTGCTTCGTTCGTCGCCTCGACGGGACGCACTTCCAGCCTTCAGTGCCACCACTGCCAAGGATGTAGCCATATGCAGAAGGATTGCCCAAGTCAGCGGGCATATGTGGCAACCAAAGATGGAGGTTATATCAGCACCTCCGATGTGGAGGATGATGCCGCCGCCGCCGACGATGATGAGGGTCATGTCCTTGGGGGCGCCGATACTTCAGGCTACATGAACATTATTGTTCAGCGTGTGCTCAACACACAAATTCAGCAACCTGAGAAGCTACAACGCCACAACTTGTTTCAGATTTTCTTCGTTATCAAGAACCGACGAGCACGTGTTATTATTGATGGAGGAAGCTGCAACAATTTGGTGAGTTCTGATTTGGTCAAGAAGCTTGGTTTGACCACACGACCACATCCACATCCATACCATATTCAGTGGTTAAATGACTCTGGAAAAGCTAAGGTAACACAAACATGCAGAGTTCCTTTTTCCATTGGTGCCTATGCTGATTCTGTTGATTGTGATGTCGTACCTATGCAAGCTTGTTCACTTTTGTTGGGTCGGCCTTGGGAACATGATAATGATGCTACACACCATGGAAGAAGTAATAAATACACTTTTGTGCATAAAGGGCAGAAAATTACTTTGGTACCTTTGACCCCTGCTGAAATTGTACAAGCTGATAGATAGAGAGCTGCTAGTTTGAGTGGTGCTAAATCTGAAAATTCGCAAGTTGCTAATTCTGTTTTTCCACCTAAAAAGATAAGCATGCACCTATTTCTAAGGCCGAAGGAATTAAATTGAAGGGTGGTGTTATGCTTGCAACAAAATATGACCTTGCTGAAATTTCTGATGATGATATTTGCTATGCAAACGAGCTTTGTTTTTGCTTGATGATATTGCTAGTTCGTTGTCTCCTGCTGTCACTAACCTTTTGCAGGAGTTTGAGGACATTTTCCCAGCTGAGATACCCCCGGGGCTACCACCTATGAGAGGGATAGAGCATCAAATTGATTTGATTCCGGGTGCAACTTTGCCAAATCGTGCTGCCTATCGAACCAACCCCGAGGAGACCAAGGAAATTCAGCGACAAGTCCAAGACCTTTTGGACCGCGGGTATGTACGTGAAAGCCTTAGTCCTTGTGCTGTTCCTATTCTTTTGGTTCCTAAGAAAGATGGTACTTGGCGTCTGTGTGCTGATTGTAGAGCCATCAATAATATTACTATCGGTATCATCATCCTATTCCTAGGTTAGACGACATGCTTGATGAGCTGTGTGGTTCTATAATTTTCACAAAGATTGACTTGCGTAGTGGCTACCACCAAATTAGAATGAAACTTGGAGATGAATGGAAAACATCTTTCAAAACTAAATTTGGGTTGTATGAGTGGCTGGTAATGCCTTTTGGCTTGACAAATGCACCTAGCACTTTCATGCGCTTAATGAATGAGGTTTTAAGAGCTTTTATTGGTAGATTTGTGGTGGTTTACTTTGATGATATCTTGATTTACAGCAAGTCTTTGGATGAACATATGGACCATTTACGTGCTGTTTTTAATGCTTTAAGGGATGCACGTTTGTTTGGTAACCTTGAGAAGTGCATTTTTTGCATGGATCGAGTCTCTTTTCTTGGTTACGTTGTTACTCCACAGGGAATTGGGGTAGATGAGACGAAGATTGAAGCCATCCAGAGCTGGCCGCTACCCCAAGCTATTACACAGGTGAGGAGTTTCCTTGGTCTTGCAGGTTTCTACCGCCGCTTCGTCAAGGATTTTAGCACCATTGCTGCACCACTGCATGAGTTGACGAAGAAGGGTGTGGCGTTCCATTGGGGGAAGGCACAAGAGGAGTCCTTTGGCACTTTGAAGGACAAGCTTACGCACGCACCATTGCTGCAACTTCCTAACTTTGGTAAGACTTTTGAGCTAGAATGTGATGCTAGTGGAGTCGGCATTGGTGGTGTTTTGATGCAAGATGGTAAACCCGTTGCAAATTTTAGCGAAAAATTGCATGGTCCTGTTCTGAATTATTCCACATATGATAAGGAATTGTATGCACTTGTGCGTTCTTTAGAAACGTGGAGTCATTATTTGTGGCCTAAAGAATTTGTTATTCATTCTGATCATGAATCGCTTAAGTATCTTCGCTCTCAAAATAATTTGAATCATAGGCATGCTAAGTGGGTTGAATTTATTGAATCTTTTCCTTATATCATCAAACACAAGAAAGGAAAGGATAATGTGATTGCTGATGCTTTGTCTAGACGATATACTTTGTTGTCTCAACTTAATTATCGGATTTTTGGACTTGAGTCAATAAAAGAACAATATGCGCTTGATTCTGACTTTAAAGATGTTTTGCTGCAATGTCGAGAGGGACGTACATGGAATAAATTTGTCCTTAACGATGGGTTTTTGTTTCGAGCTAACCGTCTATGCATTCCAGTTGGTTCCGTTCGTCTTTTGTTGTTACAGGAGGCGCATGGAGGAGGATTGATGGGTCATTTCGGTGCGAAGAAGACGGAGGACGTTCTAGCCACACATTTCTTTTGGCCAAAGATGAGGAGAGATGTTGAGAGGTTCGTGGCTCGCTGCACCACATGTCAAAAAGCTAAATCTCGCTTGAATCCACATGGTTTATACATGCCTCTTCCTGTTCCTTCTATTCCTTGGGCAGATATTTCTATGGATTTTGTGTTAGGATTGCCTAGGACTAAGAGGGGAAGGGATAGTATTTTTGTTGTGGTGGATCGTTTTTCTAAGATGGCACACTTTATACCATGTCATAAGAGTGATGATGCTGTTTATATTACTGACCTCTTTTTCAAAGAGATTGTTCGTTTGCATGGTATGCCTACTACTATTGTTTCAGATCGTGATGCAAAATTCTTGAGTCATTTTTGGCGCACCCTATGGAACAAGTTGGGTACAAAATTGTTGTTTTCTACAACTTGTCACCCACAAACTGATGGACAAACTGAGGTGGTGAATCGCACTTTGGGCACCATGTTGAGGGCTGTTTTGAAGAAAAATTTGAAGATGTGGGAAGAATGTTTGCCTCATTTGGAGTTTGCTTACAACCGGGCAACACATTCTACCACCAAGGTAAGTCCTTTTCAGGTAGTGTATGGTTTCAATCCCCGTGCTCCTATTGATATCTTGCCTTTACCTACAAGTGAGAGAATTCACAATGATGCCAAAGAACGTGCTGATTTTATCTTGAAAATGCATGAGACAACAAAGCACAATATTGAAAAAATGAATGAAAAGTATAGAATTGCTGGTAGTAAAGGTAGACAAGAAGTTAAACTAGAACCGGGTGATTTGGTTTGGTTGCACTTGAGAAAGGATAGGTTTCCAGATTTAAGAAAGTCTAAGTTGATGCCTAGAGCTGATGGTCCTTTCAAAATACTTGCCAAGATAAATGATAACGCATATAAACTTGAGTTGCGTCCCGAGTTTGGGGTTAGTCCCACCTTTAACATTTCAGATTTGAGGCCATATTTGGGAGAAGAGGATGAGTTTGAGTCGAGGACGACTCCAATTCAAGAGGGGGAGGATGATGAGGACATCACTCCTTCGGATACACACAAAACTCGGCTGGATATATAAGGACCGATCACTAGAGCTCGAGCGCGACAATTGAATTTAGAGGTGAGCTCATTCCTAAGCACTTCTTTATATGTTCCTGAGAACAGATTGCTACCTAATGATTATATTATGATTAGGAACCATGGAGAGCACCAGGAGATACTTGCAGAGGGGCTTGGAGGTGGAGAGGACCAGGAAGGGCGTTCAAGTCAAGGTGGAGGCCCAAACAAAGTTGACTTCGAATCTGTTTCGGAGTCCAGGAGCAGTCTGCACTAAAACGGTTGTCCAGGTCGCATACGGGCTTGGTTTTGGACGTTTTATATATGCACGGATAGCTGAGAAGATGACCTTTCCAATGGAGCTGGTCCCATGGTCAAATTCCCTCTGAATCAACGGGAATCATCGAAACAAAAGACATCCAGAATCAGTCTCGGTGCTGCGCCATCATATTTTGGCCTTTGGGCCGTGTATCAAGTTGGAGCCCATTAGGGGTGCGTCCAGGGGTCCCTGCATGACCCTAGAGTCTTCATATACAGCCGTCACCCCACCATTAGGGTTTTGGTTTTGCTTAGATTATTCTGTCACGAACAGTTTCGCCGTTCATCGGTTTGTGAGACCCCAACTTCGTGAGATTAATCATACATCTGCAATTTGGTTGCTTTCTTTCTTGTTCTTGCTTGTGTTCTTCGATTCGCAGGCAAGGATTAGCCTTCTTGGCGAGGTCGACCGTGCATCGCCGGTCGATAACCAGAGGAGACGTGGTGCTGCGATTGCGGGGTTCAGAACATGTTGTTCGGAAGCCGGATCGAGTTGTGTCAAGTTTCCACCAAATCGAGAGTTATCAGAACCTTTCGGAAGATCGGGACACCCTTGTTCATATCAATGAGCAACATGGCAGCAAAGCTCAAGCCCATGGATGCGGATCTAGAGATCAAACCAGCGCTCCTGGTCCACCTGGTCATGGCTTCACTGCCAAAGGAGTTTGAAACCTTTGTTGTAAACTACAATATGTCACCTGGAACATGGGACATTGAAAAGACAATAGCAATGTGTGTCCAAGAAGAGGACAGACTCAAAGCCTCACATGATGGTTCACTCAACTATGTGAAGGATAACAAGGAAAAGAATTACAATCAGAATAGCAAAGGTTCCCCTTCTAAGCCACATGGAAAAGCTCAACATCAGCATCAGCAAAAGTCTTTCCTAGTGGACAAAGATCAATGCCTCCACTGTAAGAAGTCTGGGCACTATAAGAAAGATTGCCCTGATTGGCTAAAGTCAATAATGGCAAAGAAAGGTAACCACATTGTTTCCTTTGTAAATGAATCCTTGTATACACAATTTTTGAAATCTACTTGGTGGATTGACTCAGGAGCAACTGTTCATGTTGCAAATTCTTTACAGGGATTCCATTCGACGCGGACTACGCAAAGAAGCGAAAGATGCATTGAAGTTGCAAATGTAATTCAAGCAGAAGTTGAAGCTGTCGGTGACCTCTCCTTGGAGTTAGCTGATGGATTCAAGCTTCTACTTAGAGATGTTTTATATGTTCCATCATGTCATAGAAACTTGATTAGTGTTTCATGTTTGGACAAAGATAATTATGAATGTTATTTTGGACATGGCAAGTGTGCCATATGGTTTAATAATGCTTATGTGGGTGATGCTTTACTACACGATGAGCTTTATTTATTATCACTACGTGAAAAAGTGCATTCTGTGTGTAATGTGAATGAGCATGTCGCGTCGAACAAAGAACAAAAGAAAAGAAAGAGAACTCAAGACTCATCGAAATTATGGCACTATCGCTTGGGCCATATTTCCAGGGGGAGAATAGAAAGATTAGTCAAAAGTGAAATTCTTCCTCCGTTAGAGTTCTCAGACTTAGAACAATGCATAGATTGCATTAAAGGAAAGTATATAAAACAAATCAAAAAGGGTGCAATCCATAGCACAGGCACACTAGAAATCATTCACACTGACATTTGTGGACCATTTCCGGTGAAAAGTGTGGATGGATATGACTCGTTCATAACATTCACAGATGACTACTCTCGCTATGGATATATTTATCCAATCAAAGAAAGATCCGAAGCGTTGGATAAGTTTAAAATATTCAAATCTGAAGTTGAAAATCAGCATGATAAAAGAATAAAGATAGTAAGATCTGACCGTGGGGGGGCGTACTACGGTCGACATACTCCATATGGCCAAGTCCCTGGACCTTTTGCAAAGTTTTTACAGGAGACTGGCATAGTAGCCCAGTATTCAATGCCGGGCGAGCCTCAGCAAAATGGAGTAGCTGAAAGGCGCAACCATACACTTATGGATACGGTGCGCAGCATGATGAGTTACTCCACCTTGCCATTGGGATTATGGATGGAGGCGCTTAAAACCGCCATTCACATTCTCAATAGAGTGCCAAGCAAGTCGGTGCCCAAAACACCGTATGAGCTGTGGACAGCACGAGTGCCCTCTCTACACCACTTCAGGGTGTGGGGGTGCCCCGCTGCGGCCAAAATGTTTAATCCAAACATTGCAAAGTTAGATCCCAAAACAGTGAGTTGCCACTTCATTGGCTATCCAGACAGATCAAAGGGTTTTCGTTTCTACTGCCCAGACAGATATAGAAAGTTTGTAGAAACAAGACATGCAGTCTTCTTAGAGGACGAAATGGTGAGGGGGAGCATGGTAGCTCAGAAAGTTGATCTTGAGGAGAAGAGGGTGCATGCACCTAATCCGATGATTCAAGAGCCATTTTTCTCACTACTAGTTGCATCTCCACCCATGACAACTATGGGGGTAGACCCGGAACCTGTCCGTCAGGAGCCGACTGAACCCGTCGTTGAGCATGAAAGGGAGGTGCAGCAGCCAATTTTAGAAGATGTGCCGGAACGTGAGGCACATAATGA
This sequence comes from Thinopyrum elongatum, assembly GCA_011799875.1. Classification (NCBI taxonomy): domain Eukaryota; kingdom Viridiplantae; phylum Streptophyta; class Magnoliopsida; order Poales; family Poaceae; genus Thinopyrum; species Thinopyrum elongatum. The sequence goes on from CM022298.1 coordinate 10,006,219, forward strand.
GCCTAGGGGTGAGGCCCTTAGAAGGTCTACAAGACCAAGAAAGTTAGCTATTTCTACTGACTTTAAAGTTTATAAGACAGAAATAGTTCATATGGAAGGTGATCCCACTACATATGAAGAAGCCATTAAGAGCTCTCACTCATCAAAATGGCTAGAGGCAATGGAAGATGAAATGAAATCGATGAGTTCCAAAGATGTTTGGGACTTAGAGGAAATACCTAAAGGAGCCAAAACAGTGGGCTGCAAATGGGTCTACAAAACAAAGTATGACCCAAATGGGAATGTAGAAAAGTATAAAGCCTGACTTGTGGCAAAAGGATTTACACAAAGCGAAGGGATAGACTACAATGAGACTTTTTCCCCAGTCTCATGTAAGGACTCCTTCAGAATCATAATGGCATTAGTTGCACATTTTGATTTAGAGTTACATCAAATGGATGTTAAGACGGCATTTCTGAATGGTGATTTAAAAGAAAAGGTCTACATGAAACAACCCAACACTACTAGGGAAAACCTTATACACAGAAGCTTATCAGTAGCGCTGGCTAAAACAAGGCGCTACTGATATTTATCAGTAGCGCGGTTCCAAAAAGGGCGCTACTACTAAAAACTTAGCAGTAGCGCTGCATCAGATAAACACGCTACTACTATAATTCCCAGACCGTTGCGGACAGGCTAGGTATAGTAGTAGCGTCCTATTTTGACAAGCGCTACTGCTATGAAAATAGTAGTAGCACGTTTTAAGGCGACAGCGCTGCAATTAAGAAAAGGAAAAGAAAAGAAAAAAGGAAAGAAAAAAAGAAAAGGAAAATTAAAGAAAAAGAAAAAATAAATTCAATAGCAGCAGCGCGTGTTTTCGAAGGCGCTATAGCTATGTTAGCTATAGCGCGCTTTCGTAAAAGCGCTATAGCTATGTTATCTATAGCAGTAGCGCTTTCCTAGTAACAGCGCTGTAGCTATCTTAGCTATAGCGCTTTTCCATTACAAGCGCTACCGCTAAGTTTGACTTGCCCCTTCGCGGTTATCCCTCCTTCCCCAATTCCCCATTCTTCTCGCGTCCCTCTCCCCTCGCCGCCCCTGCTCCCTCTCGCCGCCCCTGCTCCCCTCGCCGCCACTGCCTCCGTCGCCGTCACCAGGGCCGCCACCGGAGCCGCGCGCCGTCGCCGCCACCGGAGCCACACGCCCTCGACGCCCCCGGGAGCCACCCTCGTCCCCTCCTCGCCGCCCTGCCTCCCTCCACTGCCCTGACTCCCTCGCCGTCACCGAGGCCGCCCTGCCTCCCTCCACGGCCCTGCCACCCTCGACGCCCTCCTCGCCACTGTCTCCCCCGAGCACCCTCTCTGTAAGCCCCCACCCCTCCTCTCTAGGTTAATTTACTTAGGTGAATTTAGTTATGAACCCTAGGTTTAAGCAGAGTAGTAGTGCTACAGTAGGTGAATACTTTGCTATAGGGCAGTAGGTTAATTTACTTAGGTGAATTTAGTTATGAACCCTAGGTTTAAGTATGAACCCTAGGTTTTGGTATGAACCCTCGGTTTTTTAGTTAGGGCAAGTTTAAGCAGAGTAGTAGTGGTACAGTAGGTGACCTAAATGAATGAAATTAGTAGTTAACTGAATTTTTTTCATTTCATCATTGTAGAGCACTAAAGTTAAATGAATTTTGTTCTATTAGTAGTTAACTGAATTTGCTTCTACACTTAGTTTTTGAATTAGCTTGTGTATATTTGGACATGTGTTTGCTCTTGTATATTTGGACATGTGTTGTGGTGTCGAAGATGGATATTTGAAAATTGTTTGCAGGGAATTTTCCGAGTGGCCTATGTTTTGCCGGAATGTTGATTCATTTCCGTTCCGGCAAATTTCAGGCGCTCGATTTGTCCACTTTTTAGCAAAGGTCATGCCGAAATTTTCCGTGAATTTCGGCATGACTTGTGCTAGAAACTAGGACATATCAAGTGCCCGGGATTTGCCGCAACGGTAATGAATCAACATTGCGGCAAAACATAGGCCTTTTTTTATGTCATTATTCATTTTATTAGGTCTCGAATTAATTGACCCGACATAATCGTAGAAAACATGGCTAGCAACGACGAAGGAGAGGGTTCTGGTAATTGCAACGTCTACGAGGCGGCAGACACCTATTTGAACTATATGGAGGAGCAACGGGCTACGCATAGCCGCCGTGTCACATCCGACACTGACACCGAGACCGGCACCGACACCGATACCGGCGTCGAGACCGGCGCCGAGACCGAGACCGGGACCGAGACCGAGATCGGGGCCGAGACCGAGACCGGCGCCTCTGCTGGTGAATTAGCCGGTATAGAACCGAAACCGAAGAGGATACGGCGCCCAAACCAGCTCGGCACTACTAGACTGGTGGTCACGGCGGTGGACCCCGGCAATTTCGAGCCAAAAGAGCCTGCGGAAGCCCGCAAGTGCTACGACAATCAAATAGGCTGCATCCTACGGGAAACCGCCACCATCAACGATGAAAGATTAAAGAGGATACCAAATATGGAGCACTCCCTCCTAAAGAAGCTGCACCAGAGATTCTTGCTCCCGGACTGGGATGAAAAAACATATATTGAACCGTGGCAAGACCCGGCAATGAAGATGATAAACAGACGCGCCATGGGCAAGTTTAGTGGCGCGCTGTCCGCCTGGAAAGTAAGGGTGAAACAACGGCTCAAAAAAGAAACCTACTCCGAGATTGTAAAGGATAATCCGACAATTACGGAAGAGCAGTTCGAAATATTCAAAGCGGCTTGCGTTGCCGAAGCTGCCAAAGAAAAGTCGGAGTACATGAAGGGGCTGCAAGAGAGGAACATGGGGTCCCACCACCTCAGAAGCCGTTGTTACGCGGGGAAGAGGGACATATGGGCAAAGGAGGACGCGGAACGCGAAAGTCACGGGATCCCAGACCCTTTGGCGGAGTTCACCGTCCCACAGGAGCGTGACGTCATCAGGGCCCGGTACCGTTGGGACCCAGTCAACAAGGTTTTCGAAACGGACGCCGTCACGAAGGAGTTCATGAGACTGCTGGTAATTATTAATTTACCCCATAATTTTAGCTTCTGATCAATTCAACTGCACATTTAGTCACATTTGTAAACGATCCACGTTCCTTTTGCAGAAAGAGCAGCACAGGATTGCGGCCGAAAGCGACTCGCCGTCTGAGGCGTTGGCGAGGCCCAAGTGGGACACCCCATTCAACCGGGCCTTGAACATATTGAAAGGACTCCCGATGAACACTCAGCCATCGTATGGACGCGTGCACGGCGTCGGAGACGGCGCCACGTGGAAGCACTACTACAATGAGAGCGGCGAGGAGAGAAAGCAAAGATGGAGGTTAAACGAAGAAAACGTCGACAAGAAGGTTGAGATTGCGGTTGCTAAGAAAGCAGCTGAGACCAAAGATGAGGCAGTCAAAGCAGTGGTAGCTGCCGTACAAGAGCACATGGCAGCTTCGTATAGTGCCTTTCTTCCGACTGTCATCGATTGGAGCAAGAAAAATCCACATAAAGAGGCAGCGGACTTTCCCCTTTCCGACTTCTTGGGGAGCAGCTCGTTTAGCGTTGCACCAGCACCAGCACCTGCTCCCGCAACCGCACCTGCTCCCGCACCTGCTCATAGCAGCCCGTCCTCCGTCTCTGGCGTGCTCGGCGGGGCTTCGTCTTTGGCTGAGCTCGACGCCCTCACGGTAACTACATGTCACACCGGCCCTCTTCAATATATGTATAATCTCCGGTTTTTGTTGCCTTTCGGATGTCTCACATCGCAGACATGTCTTTGCAGGCCGACGTAACCCCGCGCACCATACTGTACACCATCACTGGCCAGAAGGTGGACGTGGGAAAGGCGACGATAGTGCAGCCGAAGGAACAATTGTTCCACAGCCGGCCGATCCCCCCTGACGTCTTCAAGGTTTCCGTGGCCAGTGTAAAACCGGGCCACGAGAATTTGGCTCCTCCGGTAGCACTAGGGGGGATGACGATGAGACCCCGCGGCGGCTTGGCGATTGCAAAAGTTGGGTCCTGTTTGTAGGGTAACGCAGCAGAAAACAAAAATTTCCGACCTACGCACCAGCCCAGGACCACTATGGAGACTGCATATAAGGTTTGATCATTTTCGTTACCGACTCGTAGCGCAGCGGAAGTAGAGTCGATGACGATCGGCGGTGCAGATCCCCGCAGCTAGGATTTACAACCTCCCAACCGCGAGGATGTATCCCCTCGTCTTCCCTTCAGACAGCCCTCCGGGAGGCGGTCGAACAGTCCCCCGGACGGTGTCGCGGACAGCCCTTCGGGAGGACCTTCGAAACTCGAACGGTCACTCGGACAGCCCTTCGGGAGGACTCACAGAACTCGGACCGTCACTTGGACAGCCCTTCGGGAGGCACTCTCGAACAGCCCCTCGGGCACTAAGATCGAAACTACGACCTCTCTACAGAGTTGCACACATACGGTGTCATCTATCCGGCAGGGCTTCGCCGTCCAGAACTAGTTCCCACCGGAACCCAGACAGCCTTTCGGCTCTACGAAACTCTTTTCGTGGGAGGGAGAGAGAAGCCAGATCATTGCATGGCACTTGTATGTGAGAAGGGATGGATTTGTGGGCATCCCACTCTCCTCTATTTATAGGAAAACCAAGGGGTAAAGTTGGCATTCACAAATACCAAAAGTACCCCCACTTTATGTCATTTACATAAAGAATAAAGCAAAAAGGAGTGCCATGTGGAGCTCCATGGAGCTCCACCCTCCATGGCCGGCCACCCCTTGGGGGCCCTCCCCAAGGGGGCTTCCTTAGTGCCTAAGGCTTCTAGAAGCCTTTTGGGAAATTTCCCAAAAGGTGCTTTCCATAAAATTCCCAAAAAGCACTTTCACTATTCACGACGACATTTTTCAGCGTCCGTACGAACTGAAAATATTTATGTGGGCTTGGAACATTTCCAGTACCCACTAAAATAATTTTCAACGCATTCTGGAACAATTCCAGTTTAGTGATTTCATCTGCGAAAAGCATCTGAAGCGGTTCCGGCAGCCCCGGAACATTTCCGGTTTTTCTTCCAGAAAATTCCCAGAAGTTTCCAGAATGATTCTGGCATCCTCCAAGAATTATCAGGCATGTGCCGAAACCATTTTGACTTAATGGTATCCCCTGAAACTACTTTTCAGTTTCACCGGAACTCATCCGGTGACCTCTCTCTGCGGAACTTTTCCGCTGTCCGAAACTTTTCGGTGTCCGAAACTTTTTCAGTGATTTTCTCTCAGACTCCCTGTCTAGTATTCAGCAGATAGATGACCCTTAAGCGTGTGACCCTATAGGTTCGGTGAAGTATAGACATGACCTGGAACCCCTTCCGATCAATGATCAACATCGGAGCCATGGACACCCATATTGACCCCTATACCCACACGAATGAATATTCGAGTGAACCTCCAGTTGCCGTGTGCTATTCCTATTGCTTCGCGATATGTTACAAATACCCGAGGTGAGACATGTTGGCATTCCCGTGGATCAACAACTTGTCCACTATGCTAGTTACCTCGTTACCGGTATTGTTCTCTTTTCTCGTTACTGTGTTCCGGCATCCCTGTGATCAAATCACCCTATGTTTGGCCAGACGATGATGGATACCGTAACACCGAGAGGGCCCAGAGATATCTCTCCATCGTCGGAGGAGCAAATCCCAATCTTGAGCTATCAAGTTACTTGACATACTTTCCCATGAACCCGTAAGCCGCCGTAATAGCCATCCAGTTACGGATGACGTTTAACAAACCCCAAAGTTCATGAATCAAGCATGAAGAAACTCGATACTCTCATGGTCTGAGGAATTATGCAAACGTTAACCATCTCTGTGTTATTAACCATTAACTTGTGACGAAAGAATCTCATAGCATAACATCAATTTGGGTCGATTCAACACAAATGTTCTGCTAACAATTGTGCCCTCAAAATTGCCGGCATAGTCATGCCCATGATCAGGAAAACAGGATCATCATGCAATACTTGAGCCAGTCATAGAGGCTTGACTAGGAATACATTTTACCGTTTATTATCCCACACGTGCACATGAGTTTCCCTCCAAGCCTCGTTTTATTTGTAGACTCGAGAATCATTGCAGTTATAGCATGGAACATAAACCTAATTATGAACAGGGAGATAATCAATAACATTTATTATTGCCTCTAGGGCATGTAGGGTAACGCAGCAGAAAACAAAAATTTTCCGACCTACGCACCAGCCCAGGACCACTATGGAGACTGCATACAAGGTTTGATCATTTTCGTTACCGACCCGTAGCGCAGCGAAAGTAGAGTCGATGACGATCGGTGGTGCAGATCCCCGCAGCTAGGATTTACAACCTCCCAACCGCGAGGATGTATACCCTCGTCTTCCCTTCGGACAGCCCTCCGGGAGGCAGTCGAACAGTCCCCCGGACGGTGTCGCGGACAGCCCTTCGGGAGGACCTTCGAAACTCGAACGGTCACTCGGACAGCCCTTCGGGAGGACTCACAGAACTCGGACCGTCACTTGGACAGCCCTTCGGGAGGCACTCACGAACAGCCCCTCGGGCACTAAGATCGAAACTACGAACTCTCTACAGAGTTGCACACATACGGTGTCAACTATCCGGCAGGGCTTCGCCGTCCAGAACTAGTTCCCACCGGAACCCAGACAGCCTTTCGGCTCTACGAAACTCTTTTCGTGGGAGGGAGAGAGAAGCCAGATCATTGCATGGCACTTGTATGTGAGAAGGAGTGAGTCTTTAGGCAGCCCCCTCCACCCCTATTTATAGGCCAAGCCCAAGGGTGGCTTCTCCAAGAAGCCAAGGGGAAAAATACCAAAGGACCCTCAAGGTGGCTTCTCCAAGAAGCCATCCAAAAAGCACTTTCACTATTCACGACGACATTTTTCAGCGTCCGTTCAAACTGAAAATATTTATGTGGGCTTAGTACATTTCCAGTACCCACTAAAATAATTTTCAATGCGTTCTGGAACAATTCCAGTTTAGTGATTTCATCTGCGAAAAGCATCTGAAGCGGTTCCGGCAGCCCCGGAACATTTCCGGTTTTTCTTCCAGAAAATTCCCAGAAGTTTCCAGAATGATTCCGGCATCCTCCAAGAATTATCAGGCATGTGCCGAAACCATTTTGACTTAATGGTATCCCCTGAAACAACTTTTCAGTTTCACCGGAACTCATCCGGTGACCTCTCTCTGCGGAACTTTTCCGCTGTCCGAAACTTTTCGGTGTCCGAAACTTTTTCGGTGATTTTCTCTCAGACTCCCTGTCTAGTATTCAGCAGATAGATGACCCTTAAGCGTGTGACCCTATAGGTTCGGTGAAGTATAGACATGACCTGGAACCCCTTCCGATCAATGATCAACATCGGAGCCATGGACACCCATATTGACCCCTATACCCACACGAATGAATATTCGAGTGAACCTCCAGTTGCCGTGTGCTATTCCTATTGCTTCGCGATATGTTACAAATACCCGAGGTGAGACATGTTGGCATTCCCGTGGATCAACAACTTGTCCACTATGCTAGTTACCTCGTTACCGGTTTTGTTCTCTTTTCTCGTAACTGTGTTCCGGCATCCCTGTGATCAAATCACCCTGTGTCTGGCCAGACGATGATGGATACCGTAACACCGAGAGGGCCCAGAGATATCTCTCCATCGTCGGAGGAGCAAATCCCAATCTTGAGCTATCAAGTTACTTGACATACTTTCCCATGAACCCGTAAGCCGCCGTAATAGCCATCCAGTTACGAATGACGTTTAACAAACCCCAAAGTTCATGAATCAAGCATGAAGAAACTCGATACTCTCATGGTCTGAGGAATTATGCAAACGTTAACCATCTCTGTGTTATTAACCATTAACTTGTGACGAAAGAATCTCATAGCATAACATCAATTTGGGTCGATTCAACACAAATGTTCTGCTAACAATTGTGCCCTCAAAATTGCCGGCATAGTCATGCCCATGATCAGGAAAACAGGATCATCATGCAATACTTGAGCCAGTCATAGAGGCTTGACTAGGAATACATTTTACCGTTTATTATCCCACACGTGCACATGAGTTTCCCTCCAAGCCTCGTTTTATTTGTAGACTCGAGAATCATTGCAGTTATAGCATGGAACATAAACCTAATTATGAACAGGGAGATAATCAATAACATTTATTATTGCCTCTAGGGCATATCTCCTACAGACTCCCACTTGCACTAGAGTCAATAATCTAGTTAATGCTAATGCACTTTACACCTGTGGCACACCTGTGTAAATATGCTTCGCATGTGGTATAGCCTGATGTCCAACGGATCTGACGACTTCAGCTCCGTGTGTCTCTTTGCATATCCTTCGCATTTTCATGCTTTCACAAAAATTCATATTTTGTGTGGACTTGACTTTGTATGTATGTGAATCACAGGTCGAACCTGGATTCCTCAGACTGAGGTATGGAGCAACTACCTGCAGTAGTGTCCCATTGACAAAAGTCATCTTGGAACCATACTAAGTTCATGAATGAACTATATGATTCAACATCTTCTTTGTCGCTTAAAAAGCGGCAACATACTTCGCCTCTGTTATAGAATTCGCCACAGTATCTTGTTTGGAACAATTTCCAACTACCGTGCCACCATATTATGTATTACACAAAACCCTATATTTAAATCGAAAATCGCTTGGAGCAATGATGAAGACTGTATCGATGTAACATTTTACAACGAACTCTTCATGATCTCCACTTGCGAGAAAACATGTCATCAGTGCTACTCTAGCATTCAATGACACTTTTCACTGTTGTCCTATGATCAGTACTTTTGATCACTTTGGTATCTATACTCGCAACACCTTGGGAGTATCGGACAAAACTGGTTGTTTTACATACCATGGAATACATGATTAATCCAAACACGAAGGTGTGAGGAATCTCCATCATGTATTTTGCTCATCCGTGTTTTTGGGACACCGAGTCTTGCAAAAACTCTTTCCATGTGACTTTGGCAAGAATCACTCCTTGGCGTTTTAAATGCTAAAAAGTTTTAGCATCTTGTCAATATGTATTTATTGCTTAGCCCCATTAGGTAAATCTATCTCCATAGATCATTATGCCTAATATTGAGGCTATTTAGCCCAAGCACTTCATCGAAAAACTATTTTCAAATGAAGTCCTAATTCGTGTCAAGAATTTTATTTCCAATTAACAATGTGTCAAGCACACAAGGTTTTTAGAAATATTATTAGGCTCCCACTTACTTTCTTGAATTACAAGCATCTTCGTTACCCATTGATGAAGTCAAACTCCTTTGACCATTTCATCAAAACACGAAGATTCCGACTCCACTTTGCTCTCTTCTGTCCATCGCTGGAACTCTGAAGTGTGCACCCTTACTAGCATCCTCTGGACTCACAAAATACCTTGGACTGTAACACATGCAAGTCCTTGGTTTCATTTCCATCAGATGGAAATCCTTTTGTCATCCCTTGTTTCATATCTCATGATATGAAATTTGTATTAATTGCTAGTTCAACCCGAACTGACTTTAAGCATCGCTACGATGAAACAACCTCATCGTAGTCAACTCCTTGTTATTTCAACAAGTCGAGCTTTATGGATAAAACATTTTATCCATATCAGTTTATAGTTCCATAAAAGTTCGTTAGACTCTAAGTCTTCTGAAGGGGTCATCAAGATATGATCTTGAATCATTTATATGGAAACTATCTCGGATTATATTGGCATTTAGCCAATCCCGGAGTCAGGGCCCATCAACGCTTCCTTGTGTATCGTAGGTATACTGTTGTCTAACAACAATATCTCGTCTGCGCACCTGAGAGGTTTGCACGAGCCTTGCCTACGTGGTTCAGTTGCAAGTTCGACCGAAGTCCATACATTTTATTGTAGAGACTTCCGTATCAGTCGCAGTAGGAAACTCTGGAATCACTTCCAAGGTTCCTTTCCTTTGACCTGATGACGAAGATACTGGTTATCTCGTCGAGTTGCACTGTCCTCCCACTCACCTTTTGCAAGAACAATTCTCTTTAAAAGCATACCATTTTGTGGCAAAAACTTTTGCCTCGGTATAGTGGTGGGGGAATACCCAATGACTTGGGATAACCTACAAAGTAGCACTTGTCTGATTTGGAATAGGTTTGTAACCTTTTACACAAGCCCCATATTCCAAATGTTAAGAAAAGATATAACATGGTTGGGCGTACCATACCATGGTGTCATTTCAACAGACCCGATGGAGCTCTTTTCAGTGTAAAAGCCGCAGTCTCTAAAGCATCACTCTTTAAAAGGGATAATGGCAAATTTATTTATGCCATCTTTGATCTTACCATGTCATAAATGGTTCGATTACATCTTCACGGACTTTCCACTTGCAGTGGTTTTCTGGGAGGTGCAAGTTATGAAACCCCTTTCACAACTCATCAGACATTCGCTAAACTTGTAACTCAAATATTCTTTTCTGCAATCGAATTGTAGAAACATAATCTTCTTGTTACAATAACTTCTACTTCATATTTGAAAACCTTTTGAATGAATTCAAAAAATTCAGACTTACGTCTCATCAAGTAAATATCCATATATCTACTTGAGTCATTTTTGAAGATAGATAAATCCACTACTTGCAAAAACATTTATCGGACTACATACATCAAAATGTATGATCACCAATAAATTCTTTGCTCGTTCCTTATGGCCTGTGAACGGTATTTCAGTCACTTCACTTTTCGAAGGAAAGTTGCAAGTGTCAGATGATTCAAAAATCAAACGACTGCAAAATCCATCATAATGGAATCTTTCATGCGGGTTTCTCCAATGTGACCAAATGCAGTGCCACACTTGTGTGGTATTCTTTTAGTCTTGCGACATTTAGCGTCAGTGTTATGGATGTATCATTTTACCATCAATATTCATAACATACATCAAAAACTTGTATGACATTCATACATGAGCTGGATATTCCAGTCTTCTTTCTTTCTGCCATTATACTTCTAACAGTTTAACTTTTAGTATTTCTCCTACTCTCAGAAGAAGCACCCAACTTAAGAGTGGCGTTAGCCCCGGACTTCCTAGGCGTGAAAGTTTCACTAACACCCTTCGGACACTTCCTTTCTCTTTAAGTTGTTGTTTTATTCACCTTTCATCATATGACAAGCGTTCTTCTGGATCCCTCTCTTATCAGTCTAATGCATAGTAAACTCTTTTACTAATAGTTTGCAAACAAACATTGCTTTGGATATCTCATATCTTTTAGCCTTTGTCTGTCTCTGAAAATGATTTTCAGATTCCATGAATATCACATAACTATCCAAACTTTCGAAGTTCGGGTCTCATGGAAGCAAACATATTGCACTTGACTGAAACGGAATTCTAGCTTTTGGATCGAAGGACGAGAGTCACATGATCCATAGCATAAGCAAGAGAATACCGAAAGTATGCGATAGGACAAAGTCCTTCTCGGCACTCTTGAGGACAATCCTCACATTACGTTACCAACCGTAAAGTTTTAACCAGATAATTAACAGCTATTCAATTTTAATAGGGAAGGTGGAAACGCGAGCCATTATTCTACAACTATTATGCATATAACACTTAGACAGTGTCCACAATTAATTTGCACTGAGAATTAAACAAGTTAATTCAACAGTGCGCTCCCACTCAAATCAATATCTCTCATAATTGATTGTGAGTGATACAAGACCCGCATTTCCATTCAACGCCATTGAACGAGATGAACACTGATGGCGCGAACTTCAATCGGTAGGCAAACTTGCCGATCACATCTCTATGTGACTCTTGTTCATCTTTCGATGGGCGTGTTCCGAGCTCAGGGAGATCCTTCCAGAACGTCAAGACAACCAAGTGATCTTGCTGCGAGGTCTCAACTCACCCGCCTCACACATCCCTAATCGTTCGTACCCATGTTAGTCATGGCGCACCCCGAAAAGTTAGGTGCCGTGACGGTGCTACACTTGGGAGAACACTATCAACTATGATATTTTTGTGAGAGATCACCCTAATAAAAAGCGACTACCGCGCAATCAAGAAGGGTGCATCATAAGGGATAAACATCTCAGGCAATTCATAATAGCATGATATGGTATAGCCCTTTCTGACGGAGAATTCTTGTATTTCTTCGTCTTCGGCATTCGCGTGGGTGTTCACCTTCGCGAAGATTGCCACCACCTTGTCGATGCACCAGATAATATTGCTATCTCTATAGCTAATAAAATAATGCATTACAACAAGGTTGACACGCAGGTCATTAAAGTGCAATCATATGGCTCCAGCCATCATGCCGAATCATGACACGCAGGTCATGTTAATAAATTTACATTATATAGTCATCTCATACATAATCAAATTATTATGAGCACTGCTATACCACATCACATGCACATGCAAACCCTCCTGCAAAACCAAGTTAGACGCCTCTAATTGGTTCAAGCAAAAACTTGTTTTACGTGGCTTCTAAGGTTTCGAAACAAACCGAAGCTACCAACGTCCATCATCAAGTATGATAATTCAAGTCGCTAGATTAACAATGCGGGGTGTATGAAGCACGAGATAATAAAATCTTGAACCCCATACTAAACTTCGTCATACGCATGACCCCCGTGCAGATCATATCTGCATTGCCCTTTTGTCTGCGAAATTTCATCTTTCTTTTTAACTACGGTGGAATTCAATGAATTGTTAGCACTTCGTTGATCAATCAGGATCGCGGATTGCCAGAACATTGAAACTCCACCATGCTGTTATCAAGATCAGAAATATGCAAATTCCAGGGAAGCAACAAGAACATCGGGTAACAGATTTCATCTGCTACCCGCACAAATAATTTTCAGTAATAGAACTCATCTACTACCTAATTATATTGTGCAACACCCATACATCACTATGTATTCTAGATCGCAACCTGCATCTACGCATAGCACGGCTCTTGATGCCACTGTAGGGTAACGCAGCAGAAAACAAAAAATTTCTGACCTACGCACCAGCCCAGGACCACTATGGAGACTGCATACAAGGTTTGATCATTTTCGTTACCGACTCGTAGCGCAGCGGAAGTAGAGTCGATGACGATCGGCGGTGCAGATCCCCGCAGCTAGGATTTACAACCTCCCAACCGCGAGGATGTATACCCTCGTCTTCCCTTCGGACAGCCCTCCGGGAGGCTGTCGAACAGTCCCCCAGACGATGTCGCGGACAGCCCTTCGGGAGGACCTTCGAAACTCGAACGGTCACTCGGACAGCCCTTCGGGAGGACTCACAGAACTCGGACCGTCACTTGGACAGCCCTTCGGGAGGCACTCTCGAACAGCCCCTCGGGCACTAAGATCGAAACTACGACCTCTCTACAGAGTTGCACACATACGGTGTCATCTATTCGGCAGGGCTTCGCCGTCCAGAACTAGTTCCCACCGGAACCCAGACAGCCTTTCGGCTCTACGAAACTCTTTTCGTGGGAGGGAGAGAGAAGCCAGATCATTGCAATGGCACTTGTATGTGAGAAGGGATGGATTTGTGGGCAGCCCACTCTCCTCTATTTATAGGAAAACCAAGGGGTAAAGTTGGCATTCACAAATACCAAAAGTACCCCCACTTTATGTCATTTACATAAAGAATAAAGCAAAAAGGAGTGCCATGTGGAGCTCCATGGAGCTCCACCCTCCATGGCCGGCCACCCCTTGGGGGCCCTCCCCAAGGGGGCTTCCTTAGTGCCTAAGGCTTCTAGAAGCCTTTTGGGAAATTTCCCAAAAGGTGCTTTCCATAAAATTCCCAAAAAGCACTTTCACTATTCACGACGACATTTTTCAGCGTCCGTACGAACTGAAAATATTTATGTGGGCTTGGAACATTTCCAGTACCCACTAAAATAATTTTCAACGCATTCTGGAACAATTCCAGTTTAGTGATTTCATCTGCGAAAAGCATCTGAAGCGGTTCCGGCAGCCCCGGTACATTTCCGGTTTTTCTTCCAGAAAATTCCCAGAAGTTTCCAGAATGATTCTGGCATCCTCCAAGAATTATCAGGCATGTGCCGAAACCATTTTGACTTAATGGTATCCCCTGAAACTACTTTTCAGTTTCACCGGAACTCATCCGGTGACCTCTCTCTGCGGAACTTTTCCGCTGTCCGAAACTTTTCGGTGTCCGAAACTTTTTCGGTGATTTTCTCTCAGACTCCCTGTCTAGTATTCAGCAGATAGATGACCCTTAAGCGTGTGACCCTATAGGTTCGGTGAAGTATAGACATGACCTGGAACCCCTTCCGATCAATGATCAACATCGGAGCCATGGACACGCATATTGACCCCTATACCCACACGAATGAATATTCGAGTGAACCTCCAGTTGCCGTGTGCTATTCCTATTGCTTCGCGATATGTTACAAATACCCGAGGTGAGACATGTTGGCATTCCCGTGGATCAACAACTTGTCCACTATGCTAGTTACCTCGTTACCGGTATTGTTCTCTTTTCTCGTTACTGTGTTCCGGCATCCCTGTGATCAAATCACCCTATGTCTGGCCAGACGATGATGGATACCGTAACATCGAGAGGGCCCAGAGATATCTCTCCATCGTCGGAGGAGCAAATCCCAATCTTGAGCTATCAAGTTACTTGACATACTTTCCCATGAACCCGTAAGCCGCCGTAATAGCCATCCAGTTACGGATGACGTTTAACAAACCCCAAAGTTCATGAATCAAGCATGAAGAAACTCGATACTCTCATGGTCTGAGGAATTATGCAAACGTTAACCATCTCTGTGTTATTAACCATTAACTTGTGACGAAAGAATCTCATAGCATAACATCAATTTGGGTCGATTCAACACAAATGTTCTGCTAACAATTGTGCCCTCAAAATTGCCGGCATAGTCATGCCCATGATCAGGAAAACAGGATCATCATGCAATACTTGAGCCAGTCATAGAGGCTTGACTAGGAATACATTTTACCGTTTATTATCCCACACGTGCACATGAGTTTCCCTCCAAGCCTCGTTTTATTTGTAGACTCGAGAATCATTGCAGTTATAGCATGGAACATAAACCTAATTATGAACAGGGAGATAATCAATAACATTTATTATTGCCTCTAGGGCATATCTCCTACACTGTTGTGGCCGAAGAGTCTGCTTCGTCTGGAGGCGGCCGGGAGCACACCTCAGCAAGGTATGAACACCAACATCCCACCTACCCAATTAGCGTCGCATGTCGTGGCGGGTGATAGTGGACGGCGTGAGGAAAAGGCTCCATTAGTTGATGATGACGTCGCCGCCATCGAAGAAGCAATGCATGATGCCATGGACGAGGATGATGACCCAGGGTTTGAGCGTGATGAGTTGATTCCTGAATTGCCGGAGAATGAACGTATGATAGGCCCACTTCCGGTAGCAAAGAAGCATAGGAAGAGACCGAAGAAAGGCCAAAATGCCGGCAAAGCAGCTTCTATGAGCCAGCCGCCTCCGCAGCCTCGGGTTCAAGACCGTATACCTATCCAAGGTGCGCGGAAATACCATATCCCCGGTAATCCGATCCTAAGTAAGGAAGCGGTAGAGGCCATATACGGCGATCTAAGGAGACTTCATGACGATGTGCTGCGGAGAGAGCAAAGCCTTATTGCCTCGGAAAATCCAGGATACCCGCTCAACGTGGTTAACGTGCCGGGGCAAAGGTTGTACGTCCACACATTCCCCACGGAAAAGTTCTTCCTTCGATTCGACTACATCTTCGACATGTTTCACGTGACAAAGCTGGATTTCACGTTTGTCCGCCTTTTTGCCTTCTACTTCAACTACATCACCAGGATTGAGCGAATACCTAATATCTGTGTCGCTGGCCCGTACTTTATGCACGAGCGCTTCTTGGCAGTCTGCCCAGCGCACCGTCAATATGCGACGAACTACATCGGCGATTTCATGGTCGCCAATAAGGACAAGGAGACGATTCTCCTGCCTTATCATCCCATGTAAGTCATCCACGGATATCCTTCCTTTGATTTCAATCATTCATTTGCACGCGTGGAGGCTAATTTGAGGTGTACTTATTTTGCGCAGCGACGGGCGCGCCGTCCTCATCATCCTTTACCCTTGATTCTCCTACGCTCTTTACTTGGACTCGTCGAAGAACTGGAAGAAAAAGGATTATACCCACATCAAGTCTGTTCTCGACAGTGCTATCTTAAGCTACGACGTACGGGGTGGAGAGATCAGGCGTAAGAAGACAAGGAACGACGCGCCCTGCTTCGGCCATAAGACCGACTTCTGGTGCCTCCAGCAACCGAGAGATACTCTCAGTAATGGATTCTATGTCCTCCACCATATGCTGGAGTTCAGACGGGATCACCAGAACCTTCGCATGTCACCTACATCCGGCGATGCCGATATTCTGCAATGGGCAATTAAAATAGGAAAGGTCCCGGATCATCAAATCCGAGCTGAGTTCTATCACATCCAGCGTGAACTTGCCCAAATCATCATGAAGGAGGTCCTCGAAAAAACAGGGATGTTCTACGCAGAAGGGGAAATGTCGCGGGAAGACGTCCGAACACGCATAGCCGCTCAGCGTCTCGACATGAAGCCTTTCACTTCGCTTGGGGACTTCCTCCCTGATTTGGAAGGATGGCACGACATGTTGGAGTGATTGACGATATATGACAATGTGTCCGTTTAGTCACTACTTTCTCTATGACGAAACTTTGAGTTATGCACGACGAAACTTTGTGATGTAATTAAACCGTCCTCCTCAACTAGCGAAGATCACTCTAGTTAGGGCATTT
This sequence comes from Thinopyrum elongatum, assembly GCA_011799875.1. Classification (NCBI taxonomy): domain Eukaryota; kingdom Viridiplantae; phylum Streptophyta; class Magnoliopsida; order Poales; family Poaceae; genus Thinopyrum; species Thinopyrum elongatum. Next base: position 10,023,045 of record CM022298.1, read on the forward strand.
TGGGTACGATGAACTTTGTTATTTATGCTTATGATATGTTGCTTCTATTTTTGCTAACTCTGTCTTTTTCTGTTGCTCAACTATATATGTTGCATTTTTCAGGCGGCAGCCACAGAGGGTTCGATAGCAGAGCCAAAGTAGAAGATAGTTACTTGAGGTTGACGCTAGCGCGAGAGAGGGATCGGAACCGGCGCGTCAAAAACTACTACATTATCGCGATCTTGCTCATAGTGATGGCTCTTCTCTTCTATATCTTTGTTTAGATATAGATGATGAAACATGTGTATGTGATGACCATGCAGTTGCTTGTATTCGAGACATGTCATTTAGCACGAGAGAGGAATCATAACCGCCGCCTCATGTACTACATAGTTCCGCTCTCACTCATAGTGATAGCTCTTCTCGTGTATATAATTGTTTAGATGGATGACGATGTAGTTGCAAGTATTCGAGACTTGTATCGCTATTTCGAGATGATGATGAGAGACCACTTTGTGTTGGATGATGATTATGATGATGACATGATTTGATGAGACTATTTGTATGTGTATGCTATGACTACATTTGTATGTGTATGATATGCTAGAGATTATTGTATAAAGTCTGTACAAATACAAAAGAAATATGAAAAAAAAATCATAAACTAATAAAACTAGTAGTAGCGAGGGGAATGAAGTTAGCAGCAGCGTGCACTTAGCAGTAGCGCTGCTTATGGTAAAGCGCTACAGATATTATCAGTAGCGCGTTTATGGGAAGCCCGCTACTGCTACCGATGTATAGCAGTAGCGCGGTTCAACGCGCGCTACTGCTACAAGTTAGCTGTAGGGCCGTATCAGTAGCGCGGGACCCCGCACTACTGATACACCTTAGACCCGCGCTACCGCTAGGCTTTTCCCTAGTAGTGCAAGGGTTTTATCATGGAAGGCAAGGAAAATATGGGATGCCGCCTGAAGAAATCCATTTATGGATTAAGGCAAGCCTCTAGACAGTGGTATCTAAAGTTTAATCAAGCGATTAAAAGTTTTGGTTTTAAAGAAAATATTGAGGATAACTGCATTTACGCAAGGTTTAAAAATGGGAAATATATTTTCCTAATCTTGTATGTGGATGATATCTTGCTTGCTAGTAGTGATGTTAGTCTACTACTAGAAACAAAGAAGTTCTTATCCTCAAATTTTGATATAACAGATCTTGGTGAAGCATCATATGTTTTGGGCATAGAGATTCACCGAGATAGGAACAATGGAGTCTTAGGACTATCGCAGAAGGCATATTTAGAAAAGGTTCTTCAAAAGTACAATATGCATGCGAGTAAAGCCACACCTGCTCCTATAGTCAAGGGCGATAGTTTTGGGAAATTCCAATGTCTCAAGTACCAGTACGAGATCGATCAAATGAAAGCAGTACCATATGCTTCGGCTGTTGGAAGCTTACAGTATGCACAAGTGTGCACTCGCCTTGACTTAGCTTTTGTCACCGGGGTACTCGGTAGATATCAAGAGAATCCAGGCATTGAGCACTGGAAGATGGTAAAGAAAGCATTGTGTTATGATAACATACAGGAGATGTGATTCCCTAGAGATAAAAGGGTATTCAGACGCAGATTTTGTGGGGGACAGAGATGATAGAAAATCCACGTCATGATACATATTCACTCTCACTGGGGGAGCTATATCGTGGAAAAGCTCCAAACAGTCGATTGTTGCATCATCCACGATGTATACAGAATTCATAGCATGCTTCGAGGCCACGGGGCAGGCGATATGGCTAAAGAAATTTGTACCCGACTTGAAAGTGGTAGATTGTATTCACAAACCACTAAAGATGTACTGTGACAACCAGCCCGCAGTATTCTACGCTCACAACAACAAGTCGAGTAATGCTGCAAAAACAATAGAGATAAAGTATTATGTTGTGAAAGATAAAATCCAGGATCACACTGTAAGTCTCGAGCATAAAAAGACAAAGGATATGCTTGCGGATCCGCTTACGAAAGGCTTACCACCCAATGTGTTCAAGGAACACTTAGCTGGCATGGGTTTAAGGGAAAGCCTATGATTTCTGGATCATGAGAGGCCCAAAAGGAATAGAATTTGTTTCTAAACAAAACGTATGTTGTAGCTGTATGATTCTATCGGCAATTAAGCTATGACGATGAGACATGCTCTGTGTACCAATATGTGATGAACAAATAAACTAGAAAGTATAAAGTTAAAAGTAAAAGTTGAGATCAAGGGGGAGAATGTTAGGTTGATCTCTCCCGTGTGGGCCCAACGGCCCACCGGACCCCTGATCCACGTGCCCTGATCGGGGGTGCCCAACCACTTACTGGTTGGTGGGCCCATGTGACCTGCGCTATATCAACAGAGGTGGGGGCCGGGGCACGGACGACGAAGTTCACCGCCGCCTCAAACCCACCGATATCCCCTACCAATCTAGGGTTAGCGCAGTTCTCACGGGAAGCACCACCGCCATCACCTCGCTCACGCACGCGCTGACGCCGCCGCCGACGCCATGGTCACCGGCGGGAGCACCTCAAGTGCAGGAGAAGGTTAGCGCAGTTCTGCTCCCCACTACCGGAAATCACTGACCCATATGATCTAGTGGGTCTATCAGGAGGATGTCTACCATGTAGAGCAGCAGGACTGTACTTGCTGCTGCCGATCTTGGCGCCCTTGTGTAAGTGTACAACAGAATCAGAGAAATTCAGGGGAGGGGCTCAGAAAGTCTGAATCGAACATAGCGGCATCAAATATTGTGCTCGCAGCGCAGGATAATGAGCCCCGACGTGGTTGATCCCACCAGCGAACGACAGCGTCTGCACTACCCGCGCCTTCTCCCAACCTGAGCAGCAAGGAAAGGCATCGGAACTGTAGATCGACAACAACCAAAGAGTAGACGACACCAGCGTGGGATGGGGCAGCGCAGCAGTGCCTCCGCCTCTGGCGGCATTGGTTGGCACCCAGCGAGGACGACGGGTGGCAGCAGACACCTCGTTGGACTCGCCCGCTACGACCGCGGCTCGGGTGGTGGCTTGCGTGGGGAAAACGGGATGTTTACGGTGGCAGGTTGCGGCTCAGGAAGCGGTGTGGGCGACAGCTGGGAAGTGCTGTGCCGGCGGCGAACGTGGCCAGTAGGGGCCGGAAGCCCCCACTGGCGTCAGACGGGCGTCGAGCGGTGCGCCGGCGGCACATAGGAGGAGGAGGCGGGGGGGACGTGCCCGTGGCTGGTGCGAGGCGCAGAGGAGGAGGCGGCGTGGCTGGTCGGCGACCGGCGCGAGGCGCAGGACGAGGGGGAGGGATGCGCGTGGATGGGGCAGAGGAAGGGGAATTACGGGCTGGCGGCGCATAGGAGGAGGAGGCAGGGGTTCTTCGCGGCCCATATTTTAGCAGATCACATTTTGTTTGTGAGATGCGGAACCGTGCGGAAAATTTCGTCCGCTCGGTGCGTTGTCCGCCGGATTAATTGCTAAATGTCTTTTGAGCCATAGGTTAGACTAGCAAAATGGCCTGTGCGTTGCAACGAGAGAAAAAAAATTCATAATCTTCAATGGCCATAACCACATTTTGCTGCATCACCGATATACACTATCACTCTCAATTTCGTGAAATCATGACCAATTTTTGAAATCATGAACATTTTTCAAATTCATGAACATTTTTACAAATTTTTCAATATTTTCTAAAATCAAGAACAGTTTTTGAATTCATGAACATCTTAAACTATTTGCAAACATTGTTTTAAAATTTTGAAAAAATTTAAACAATTTTCTTGAATTGGCGAACATTTTTTTGGAAATTGGTGAAACAATTTTTGAAATTCACGAACATTTTTTTGATTTGCCAAACATGTTTTGAAATGCATGATCATTTTTTGAATCAGCAAACATTTTATGAATGAATAAATTATTTTGTAAGTCATGAACAGTTTTTAGATTTTTAGGATATTTTTCCATTCATGAACATTTTTTGAATTGCTGAAATTTTGTTCAATTTCATTAACATTTTTTAACACAAAAACTTTTTAAAAAATCATGATTTTTTTTTATTTTCTGAACATTTGTTTTCAAAATTTCAAACATTTTTTGAATAAGTAAACATTTTTTTTTACAAAATCACGAATATTTTTTGAATCCACAAACATTTTATTTCAAAATTCTCATTTTTTTTATTTTTTTAACTTTTTTGAAGCCCCAAATTATTTAAAGTGGGAAAAAACGAAAACAGAAAAGAAAAAGAAAAAATAAAAAACGAAATTTAAAAAACAGGCCGCCCGGACATGGGCCGGTCCAAACGGGCGCGCCGCGTCTTCTCCCAGCATGCAGAGCGTAGTATAGTAGGTCCCTACTGCATGGGCCGGCCCAGGCGGGGGATTCCCCTATGTGAAACTTTTTATCATTAATAGGTGGCATTGGTGGGTAATATTTTGCAACTTTGGAGGCAATTTCCGTGACGTACCGTCAGAAGCAATAGCCCATTTTTTATTATTAGGTATAGATATAATCTAAACGGTTAGATGTTTTAATGGGGTCTCATAATGAGTTGATTAACGCTCTGTGTACATTAAGTAAGGCGTCCATAAGAAAGAAAATGTTTGCCATTTTATAAGTAGTAGAGATAGCTGTGCATATGGCACGAAAGTGGCTTAGCTGGGGCGGTTTGGTGCCGCAGTCCAACCTAGATATTTCTGGTTTGAGTCCTGCTTTGCGCATTTTTATCTTACATTATTATTTCTTTTTCCTACTGACAATTGGGCCTCATACACACTTGCTGCATAGCCCACCCATCCGGGTATTTCCCGATGCCACGTAGGAATACGGTCTTAAGGTTAAAAACGAACGGAATTACGAAAGACAGGGTACATACTTCAGGGATTTAAAAGTGAGGGTTCATTTTCGACAAACTCTACAACCTGAAGGTTTAAATCAGATTTCACTCTAGATGGAGATGTACGGGTGCCACCACTATGATTAACACCCCGGCCACCTCCCACGCCGATCTGCTAGCTTCACGCCCCGGCACCAAAAGATGATTAACACCCCGGCCACCTCCCACGCCGATCTGCTAGCTTCACGCCCCGGCACCAAAAGATGGATGTGAACTGGTTAATTGTTCGTGGACACGACCGATGGAACGAGATGTGCAAGCGTGCCTGGTGTACGTCTGGCTGGTAACGTGTACGAGACTGATCGATTAACCGTGTCTTCTTTTTCTCTAAAATAAAATAAAATAAAAACCTGTCTTCTTCCATCCATTGATGGGCGACGGCCGACGGGCCAAGATGATGTATGCGGGTTGGTCGCGGTCAATTGATCTCGCTTTCGAGCAGTCGGTGCTGAAGGAGGAAAATCCACGTGCTACTTGCTTGGCTGACATTAGCAGAAAACGGCCCATCAGTTCCGGTTTCAGAGGGCTTTTAGTGCCGATTCTGAAATCGGGACAAATCAATCAGGATTAATGCCCAAAACTTTTAGTCTTGGTTGGCTTACGAACCGAGACCAAACGGGCTCCATGTGGCCGCTGTGGGGCGTCCAGGGAGGATGACCTTTAGTCCCGGTTGGTTACCAAAAGGCAGCCATGCGTCAGCAGCTCCCAGGCGCTGGGGATTTTTTTTTGAGGGGGGGTTAGGGGTTTCATATTGTGTTAGCTATAGCTACTACATATAGAGAGAAGTGACCTCTCTTTCTTCGTGCTTGGTCGACGGTAGTTACTACATACAGAGAGAACTCGACGCTAGCTACTACATATAGGGAGAACTGGACGCTAGGTAGTAAGCAATGAAGGAATCATTAATTACAGAACATCGTCATGCATGATAAATATATAGAGAGAAGTGACCTCTCTTTCTCCGTGTTTGTTGGACGAACAACAAGTTTTCGTATATACTATTCGACGCTATTACATATAGTACACGTTGATGCATATATCTATTAAAAAATAGACATTTCCCGATGGCATTCTCCGTCTTTAGGAATGACGTGGTCAACAAAGAATCCCGCCAATTCCTCTTGAATTGCGCGTAGGCGATCCTCTGGTAGGAGTACGTCCCACTTCTGCCAGGTCTAATTTAAAGAAGGGGGTCAATATATATATATATATATATATATATATATATATATATATATATATATATATATATATATATATATATATATGAATGAATCAACACAATTGATGATGATAAAATAAAATTGTGAATATTGTTTACGTACTTCAAATTGTTGTTTAGTGAAGCCTCTCTCAGTGGTCTGTTCGCGAATGAACTCGTAGACGTAGTATCCACAGAAATCATTTCCGGTTTCCTGCCACATGCACTTTACGAGAATATAGTTCATTCAAAATAATAATCAACCATGATAATGGTATTGAAATTAGAATCAATGAGAGATGCGCGGAACTAGCTAGCTAGTACTACTTACTCTGGGTTGTGTAAATCGCAGCTCCGGTCTCCATTCACCCTTAACCTGCTTGATGAACTTTTTTCAAACCCTGCCCGGCAAAAAAAAATGATTACTTGATATCAGAAAATGAACGAAAATTGCCGATATAGTGCGATAATGATTGAACTTACTTCTGGAGCATTTCGATCATGTCCGCATACTCCGTAGCCTCTTTACGTCTCGAGTCCAAAACAGTTACTGCTTCCTCGTCAAACGTAATGGTTAGCAGAATAAAGTGGAACCTGCGCGCGCAAAACTCGTCAATTACACTTGTAACACCCCCAAGTATCAACCACAGTGATCACCTCTTAATCATGCCAAGTCATCATCATTATGCCATAAAAAAACAGTTAAGAAATCTTTCCACTTCAAATTCAAACTTAAAACAAAATCAAATATTTATTTCTCCAAACAGCAAAACAAAAATGTTCATCATATTGCAAATAATCCCAAAGCTTTTATAAAAATAAAAGTAACATCATTTGGATTCCTGCTTTGCCCCTGGAAATTCAGACAGGACCAAACAGCCCCAATTTAACTCCAATTAATTGCAACCATAAATTAGATGGATTCAAAATGGCTCCAAACTTTTTGAACTAGCCCAGTATATTGTCAAGTATTTGTGTGGCAAGTTACATATTTTACGAAAATCATTTGCTAGCAGAAAATAATGCAAAACAGTAGCGAAAAGCAAAAACAGTTAAAGAAAAAGAATGAAGAGCACTGTGCATCCGGCCCAACTGTGGCAAAGTGTCTGGCCTGGCCCAGCTAGCTACAGTCATCATCTTCCTCCCGCCGTGTCGCCACTGCGTGCACCCGACCTCGTTCGCGCCGTCCGATCCTCGACACCGAGGCCACAGGAGCTCGAGGAGGAGTGGATAAGGTCCTCCGCGACCCCCAGCCGAACCCTAGCAGCCCCATTCCCTCCCTCGCTCTCCCCCGAGTAGATCAAGCTCGCACCCGAGCACATGGTCGCCGCCGTTCCGCCATTGACATGGCCGCCGTGCCTCCCGCGCCTTCGATGTACGTCCGGACGCTCCGCTGTCGTCGTCCACGTCTCCTCGTCCCACTGGATGGAGCAGAGCCGCCTCATCGACGCCGCCCGCACCGATCTCCCCCGCCTCGGCAGCCACCACCACGCCGTCGATCCCCTCGACTCCGGCCTCCTCATGTCACTTCGAGCTCGGCATCCATCTCGATGAGCATGCGCGCACCTTTTTTCCCTTAGCCCGAGCTCGGTTTCAAGCTCCGGCGCCGTTTGCCGCAAGGCCGAGCTCCGGCCACCGCCGAGCTAGAGCGCAGCCGTAGCTCCAGCCACCCCTAGCTGCCGCCGCTTACTCCGTTGGATGCGCCGCATCGCCAGCTATCCGTAGCCGCAAACCGCCGTCGATATGGTCGCCTGTGCGACGAACCCGAGCCGCGCCGCCCTCTCTGTTGCTCGCCGGAGTAGCTCCGGCGCGCGTCGCCGTTTAAACCCAGGCGGGTCCCACCAGTCAGGGTTATTAGTGACTAACCCACAGCCTAACCCCACTGACATGCGGGCCCTTACACTATAGCGCTTAAATTAGATGCTAATTAACCGACTAACTAACTGGCCCACTAACAGACTTGACCCACATCTTAATTAGGGTATTTAGATTAGTTTTAAAGCCTGTTAAACTAACAGTGACTAACCACTCGGTCCCACTGGACCTAGTTGACCAGTCAACTACTGACTGGGCTAACCCAGTCAGTGACAGGTGGGTCCCCCCGGCCCATTTGACCAGTCAACGGTCCAGTTGACTGCTGACTGGGCAGTCAACTGGACCCCACCAGTCAGCCTATGTGCAAAGTGCTGGGTACACTTTCTGTGTACCCATAGGAATTTAGCTATTTAATTTCAAAATTAAATTAAATTCCAGAAATTCTAGAAAATTATTAAAACTTTGAAAAATCATATCTTTTAAACCGTAACTCGGATGAAAATGTTTTATATATGAAAAACGATCAGAAAAACGAGACGAATCCGAATATACCCTCCTCTTACCTGTCACATGCCTCTAGCATGATGAACATGGAACCTTCCCCTCCGGTTCATCTGTCTGACAGATGCCTAACACCGGGAAAATATTCCCAGATATCTTCCCGCTCCGTCGGTAACATGTAGCACTGCGTTAGATCACCCCGGTATAGCTTATCGACATGTCATGTTTTATGATTGCTTTTGTCGCCGTGTATTTATATTGTTTCTTCTTCCCCCTTTCTTCCCGGTAGACCCCGAGACCACTGACGATGCCCTGGTGATCGACTACTTCACCGTCAGAGATTCCTTTTTCATCTGCCGAGCAACCAGGCAAGCAACCCCCCTTGACGCATGCCTATATCACCTATTCTTTCTCCCTCTTGCTTGCATTAGAATATGCTGCTGCTACTGCTTATCCTATTCTGATACATAGCCTGTTTTTGTAACTGTTATTGATACCTGCCTGTATTCCAAATTGCTTAGTATAGGCCGGAAGGAAAACACCTGTGACCCCTTTATTGTTGTAGTTGCCCCGCTTAGTATCTGTGTCCCGATCTGAATGATCGAACAGTCTAGATTCAGCACCTCACCGCACAACCCCCTAACTTGCTCGACTCCGCAGAGTTAATATCGAGTGACGAGGGTGATACCTCCGAACTCACTTCCGATGTTGTCTCTGTAGAATAGCTAGTCAGTCGTGGGTTATCGAGGGTGATTCCTCTTTCCCACTTCCGACACAGCTTCTGTCGTGCCCCGCAAGTGTGAATGCCGCGCAGGGTGATTCCTTCAGTGTCACCTTAACTGGATTATCAAGCGGGAATCCCTCGAGGGTGATTCCTCGGATTCCTTCTTGATGTGGAAGACACACGGATGCCTTTACATTACTGTTGATACTGAATAAACTGATTAAAGACGGGTCGGCCCTGAGGGGTACCCACGCGAGCATATGGTGCAAATGGTGTGGAGTCGGGTTGACCTGGAGGGTGCCCGCGAGATAACTACGAAGCATGGCCGGGCATTCTTAGCCCTTGCCGCAAGTCCTCGAGACGGGGCGACGGGGTCACATCGATCGTGAGTCTCTGCTCGTTACCGCGCGTTCCCAACACACTAACAGTTTGGATATTTGATCCGAGTGGGCCTCTGGCCCGATAGCACTAACCACCACGCGGGACTAAATATGGGTACTCTGCGTCGTAGTATCCGCCTATCTTTCTAGACGTCAGTGACTGAGTGGCGCGCGCCGTGTTGGACTGGGAACGCCCGCGCTTGTATTAAGGGGGCTAGGTCTGCTCGCGGCTGCGTTCGCAACGTGCAGGAGCGCCCGGGGCGATGACCCAAGACCCCTAGTGGCATAGGTTAGTCTGGCGTGCTGACCTCTCTATTGAGTTTAGGTTGGGCTGCGGCGTGTTGTTTAGCCGAGGCCGGGCAGGACCCAGAAAGTGTGTCCGGCCGGAGTTAAGCGAGCGTGGTTGGTAAGTTGGTGCACCCCTGCAGGGAAGAAAACATCTATGCATAGCCGGATCCTCGGTAACGGACGCTCGGAGTTGTATCCATGTCGGTACAACTAGAACTAGTTACTTGTGATGAGATTTGAGAATAAGGCTCTAGGATTGCTTTCTCACAGGGAGTCGAGGAAGGATCTCTGGGCGAGGTTGATAACACTACTACTACTTTACATTATGCTAATCTGCACTCTTCTAATGCTGCAAGGCCGATGAAGAAGCTAGTCTTCGATAGGACTAGGCCTTCCCTTTAATTCAGGCATTTTCTGCAGCCTAGTCCACATATACAGCCTTTCTTTGATACCGGTGCATACATAGAATAGATATGATGTAAGTCTTGCTGAGTACTTTGGATGAGTACTCACAGTTGCTTTGCTTCCTTTTCTTCCTATCCGCTTGATATAACCAGACGACGGAGCCCCGGAGCCAGCTGCCCCTGCTGACGATGGTGGCTACTACTACTACCCTGCCGGCGAGTACTACTACGAGGAGCCTTCCGACGACTAGGAGTAGTTTTTAAGGTACCCAGGCAGGAGGCCTGCGCCTTTCGATCTAGTCTTTTGTATTGCCCCACCTTTTTAAAAGGCCTATCTGTTTAACCTTATAACTGTACTCAGTTATCTAATCCTTCCGCTGATACTTGTATGCCATCGAGCTTATGTATTCGAGCCCTCGAGGCCCTGCCTTATAATATAATGCTTGTATGCCTTTATTTATGTTTTAGAGTTGTGTTGTGATTCCTTCAAGTGAGTCCTTAGGCTTGATCGTGTGCATTTGCGTGTTTGATCAGTGCACAATTAAGCCGGGGCGTCACAAGTTGGTATCAGAGCCGACTGCCTGTAGGAACCCCTTTTCCAACTCCTTGGCCAAAGTTGAGTCTAGTATCCGAAAATTGTTTTACTAACTTGGCTGTGTGGCTTACGGGCCCACGACGCCATTGGGTGGTATTAGGATCTTTTATTCCTCGTCTATACTTTGGGACTCTGATATCTCTTCTATTCGGGTTAAAGATTTTACTAACTCTGACATTAGGTTCTCGTAACCACTTTATCCCGGAGAGCCCCTTCAGTCCAGATGATCGCTGGATGCACCAGAAGATACCAAAGATATTACTGGATGTTTTCCGAAAGCCTTGTGGCCGCCATCTTGCAATTCCCTACCACCGATAAAACCCGATGGATAACTGCATACACTTGTCAATCATATATTCATTCCAGTTACTCTCTTGTTCCATTCGACATATCGAAGAACTCTCCGATGTTTCAAAAGTCCTTCGTCCCTACTGCCTTGCAGTTCCTTGCCGCAAGAATACCCTTACGAATAATTCCTCACATTACCGGGGATACATTCATCCCCAGTTGATCTTGTGTTTCACGAAATACTTCGTATCGCTATCCTCTGCCGACTATTGATCTTGAAATCCTTGGATGCTTGCATTATGGTTATTTCCATATGTCAAGTAATCATTGTTGATATCCTTTGTCACTATCATTCTGGTCCCATTGATTTAACATGTGTGCGAATACTCGCAATCATCAGTTCTTTCCTAGAATTCGTCCTACCGACTCAGACGTCATTTTGGACACGGGTTGGTTCTCGGCCAATCAAGTTGCAATTGATTGTCCATCTAGTTCTATCCAACTTATCCATCTTTTGATCAGAGCCTCTGCTTCTGACCCTTCGCTTTGGAAACCATAATTCCTTTGAATTTAAGCGTCAGACTATTCAGGTGTTCCGATAACCCGATGCTCTTGCATTCTTTCTTCCTCTGTTTGAGTACTGATACTCACATCAGATCCTTTACCGACCATCTAATCTTTTGTTGGTTTATTATCCGACAGAGTCTTTCGTATTCAATAGCCTTGCGAGTCTTTCCTCGGATACATAATGCCTTTGGTAAATTGTATCCTCTGCTTTGTCAACCTTGCTCTGCTTTCGAGCTTGTGTTATTTACTCCTGAAGTTGTGGTATATGTTCCTAAGATGCCCCGATGGGTTGAACCTATGCTTTCCCTAATCTGTGTGAACTGAAAGTTATGCGGGTTATATCTACTCGCGTTCCGTCGGATTAATTTTCAACTCTACAACTTCTTCAAAGACGAGAAGTGCATGAAAGGTTATGCATTGGATAAGTGGGAGTCGACCTTGAACCTTTGTGTCCATGCCCATGGACCCGATGTAGAACTTATCATGGAAGCTGCTCGTAAGAAAATAATTCCCCCTTAGTATAAGTTCATCTTGTATCCGTGAATTGATCCTTTGCAATCGTGGTTCCGACCATAATTTCTCCTTGATTCCATTTCCGAGCAAGTTGAAATACTTGCCGCTCTGCAGATCATTTCACCTATCCAACCTCTATTCTGGTCTACCTTCAAGTATTACCCCCTGGTATCTCAAGAATATCACAGGAACTACATAACTTCTTATGAGTTCTTCATCAACTCTTATTGATCCCCAATTCGAATTTACCCCGGGTTCCGAGTTGTTTGTCACTCGAGACACCGGTAAGAGAATCGATTCTGCACTCCGATTCAATAACTCTGAGTAATTATCATTGCTTACGAGTTTAATAATCCTTCAAGTCATTCCTAGCCTGATCGGCTATATCCTTATCATGCTAAATTTTAACTGTGCTACCTGGTCCTTCTTCCCAGAGCACAATTTCCGATGATGAGCTAAGATTACGTCGATCTTTCTCATCTTATCATTTCACCTCGAACAACAAGCTTGATTTCGAGCTTGTGTCGTATCCGTGGTTCCCATAGCCTTTCGCTCCACCATTCCTTTAGCTTGATATCATCGCTGACCGATTACATCTTCCTGAAACCTCTCGACAAAGGTGTCATGATCATCATCGATATTCTAAGCTCTTCCAGGATATCAATCGAATTCATATTGAGAAGCACCATCCTTGCCCCTCGGTGATTTGCGATATCATCGATGACATCCTTGACTTTCTGCCAACACAGACCTGCTTGTGTTTGGTTATTCCTTACGTGTCGAGATAATCTTGGAAATGTTCCTTTGTATCTCTTGTGATCTTCAGGTACAACCCTTACTTGAAACACCATGTTATTGCTACCTCGAAGCATGACTGTGGTATTCCAAATATCATTGAGAATAGTGGAAGCGCAATGCTACATGTTTCTTGATTAATTATCCAAACACCGTTGTATGGGTAATATCATGATTCTTCCCTCGTCCCTTTATCTAAATCCTTTCGAACTTGCTGTCCTATCATGTATATCATGCTCCACTTTTCCTTGGGAAGGATATACTCCCAATTCTTGTGTGTAAAAACATTTTCCTTTCTATTGATTCATTTAATCCGATAATTTCATTTTCCTTTCCATTGGGTTGTTTAACCTTTCTTGTGATCTATATGACATAAGCAGAAATAATTCCCTGCTTATGAAAACACCTCGATGTACAACCTTATCAGTGAGACCCCGTTACTATTGTTGATGACATTCCGGTAACCACCAATGGACAAGAACTTTGCCTATTGGTCCGCCTCGTTCAACGAGAAGGAAAATGGTTCTCTTCGTCCCTCGCCCTTGGTACCAATGTTGTCGCCGACATAGCTGACAGGCTATCTTCTGACATACCTTGTTGTCGTGACCGGTAAGATGTCACCATTCTCTCTATCTTTGATCGACTCTCATCACAGTTCCACAGGATCGTAACCTGACCCTCCTGTACATCCTTGATTCCGAAGTATCCTATGCTCATGGCTTTGTGTGTTATCACGAGCCACCCTCCGAGAGGTGATCTATTCCCGATGCTCTGAACCCCTTTTTACACTCTGTTCAGGTATCGATCGGGTGTCTATTCGCCTGAAACTTCTTATTGTATCTTCATACTTTTCTCTCGATGTTTCCGTAAGTTTCAGCTCGAGAGATACTTCCTGTCGCATTCCCTGAGTTATCCACCAGTTAATCGACCTTGCAAAGGTCAGTTCTCCCGAAGTTACCCTTTACTTCCCCACTTAAATCTCGGGATGAGATTTCTTGTAGTGGAGAAGAATTGTAACACCCCCAAGTATCAACCACAGCGATCACCTCTTAATCATGCCAAGTCATCATCATTATGCCATAAGAAAAACAGTTAAGAAATCTTTCCACTTCAAATTCAAACTTAAAACAAAATCAAATATTTATTTCTCCAAACAGCAAAAAAAAATGTTCATCGTATTGCAAATAATCCCAAATCTTTTATAAAAATAAAACTAACATCATTTGGATTCCTGTTTTGCCCCTGGAAATTCAAACAGGACCAAACAGCCCCAATTTAACTCCATTTAATTGCAACCATAAATTAGATGGATTCAAAATGGCTCCAAACTTTTTGAACTAGCCCAGTATATTGTCAAGTATTTGTGTGGCAAGTTACATATTTTGCGAAAATCATTTGCTAGCAGAAAATAATGCAAAACAGTAGCGAAAAGCAAAAACAGTAAAAGAAAAAGAATGAAGAGCACTGTGCATCCGGCCCAACTGTGGCAAAGTGTCTGGCCCGGCCCAGCTAGCTACAGTCATCATCTTCCTCCCGCCGTGTCGCCACCGCGTGCACCCGACCGCGTTCGCGCCGTCGGATCCTTGACACCGAGGCCACAGGAGCTCGAGGAGTAGTGGATAAGGTCCTCCACGACCCCCAGCCGAACCCTAGCAGCCCCATTCCCGCCCTCGTTCTCCCCCAAGTAGATCGAGCTCGCGCCCGAGCACATGGTCACCGCCGTTCCGCCATTGACATGGCCGCCGTGCCTCCCGCGCCTTCAATGTACGTCCGGGCGCTTCGCCGTCGTCGTCCACGTCTCCTCGTCCCACTGGATGGAGCAGAGCCGCCTCATCGACGCCGCCCGCACCGATCTCCCCCGCCTCGGCCACCACCACCATGCCGTCGATCCCCTCAACTCCGGCCTCATGTCACTTCGAGCTCGGCATCCATCTCGGTGAGCACGTGCGCACCTTTTTCCCCTTAGTCCGAGCTCGGTTTCGAGCTCTGGCGCCATTTGCCTCAAGGCCGAGCTCCGGCCACCGCCGAGCTCGAACGCAGCCGTAGCTCCAGCCACCCCTAGCTGCCGCCGCTTACTCCGCTGGATGCGCCGCATCGCCAGCTATCCGTAGCCGCAAACCGCCGTCGATATGGTCGCCTTTGCGATGAACCCGAGCCGCGCGCGTCCCCGGAGTAGCTCCGGCGCGCGTCGCCGTTGAAACCCAGGCGGGTCCCACCCGTCAGGGTTATTAGTGACTAACCCACAGCCTAACCCCACTGACATGCGGGCCCTTACACTGTAGCACTTAAATTAGATGCTAATTAACCGACTAACTAACTGGCCCACTAACAGACTGGGCCCACAACTTAATTAGGGTATTTAGATTAGTTTAAAAGCCTGTTAAACTAATAGTGACTGACCACTGGGTCCCACTGGACCTAGTTGACTAGTCAACTGCTGACTGGGCTAACCCCAGTCAGTGACAGGTGGGTCCCCCCGGCCCATTTGACCAGTTGTCGGTGTCAAAACCGGCGGATCTCGTGTAGGGGGTCCCAAGCTGTGTGTCATGGATCGATGGGTAACAGGAGACAGGGGACATGATGTTTTATCCAGGTTCGGGCCCTCTTAATGGAGGTAAAACCCTACGTCCTGCTCTTGTTTTTATTGATGGAATATCAAGTACAGAGTTGATCTACCTCGAGATCATATGTTGTGGTCTAAACCCTAGAGGTACGATGATTGATGTCATAATGATCTGGTCTCCCTATCGACTAGCCCGGCCTCGGCTTATATAATGTACCAGAGGCCTAGGATAACAAGAGTCCTAGTCGAATACGCCGGTTGAGAGGAGTCGTTGTCTTGATCACCAAGTCTCGTGGAATCTTCCTCGTGTATACTTTGGCTGTCCGAACTGGCCCATGAGTAAATGGCCCTGGGGGTCCTCGGCTCAATCCAACTAATCGGGAGACGATGTGGTGAGTACCCCCTAGTCCAGGACACCGTCAGTAGCCCCCTGAACCGGTCTTCAAGTTGGGGACGCTCCTCGATTCTTCCGAACTGTCCTTCACCTTCGGTCGTCGGTCTTGAAAACTGGTTCAACAAATCTTCCCATCTCCGATCTTGAGGATCGCCGAGGTGTATCTGAAGAGTTCATACGTCGGGTATCCGAGGAGTCTTTTTAAGTTATCGGCCTTTATCAATGCCTTGTAAGTTTTTTACGCCACACCTGGGGTTTGAAGTGTTTCCCGTGCGACGGCGCCCTCTTGCGTCCGAGCTCTAAGGCCGAACTAAATCCGAGGCGTCTCTTCACAACCGAGCTCCAACACTATTCGGCATTCAAGGTATCTTTTGCAGCCGAGCACCAACGCCGGACTGTATCCGAGCTCCAACGCCAGACTGTATCCGAGCTCTAACGCCGGACTGTATCCGAGCTCTAACGATGGTCAGCGTCCGAGGTGTCATAAACTACCTCGGTCTTTAAAAGATTGAATGAATTCAGCCGAGCTTAATGCCGGAAGTGCCCTCTATGGAGCCAGCCAGTGGCGCCCAAGCTTTATGCCGGACTGCTTCCGAGGTGGTGCACCACCCCGACTGTGGGCTGATTTTTTGTAAATATTTTTTATTGGTGCAATTTATTCTCCACCGAGATATATAGCCAGTAGCCCTCAAGGTGTGTGTCGGTCTAAAACCCGAGATGCTCCTGAAGGAAAACATGAAACCGCTGATCCAAGTAGCCCCTGAGACTCAGGTCGATGCGCGAAATCGGCCTGAGGATCAACTCCTAGCTCGGCAGCATACGTAGGAATAGAAACGCAGTGTAATATATTAGAGATAATAGTGATCGGCGAACGGGCCCTTGAGAGAGGGTCTTGAGAAGTTGCCGTAATATATTAGCTTGATGCCAGATAGGTCCAGATGGTACCTGTTGTTGTCCGAAGATGCGTTTGCCTATAGTTCGGTCAAGCCGAACACTAAGCACTTCGAATTTTCTGCATTGAACAAGCAATGCAGTAGCACCCGAGACACTGGTCGGGTGGCAACACCAGATCAGGGGATCGATGTGCCCCTTTAATATTTGTAAATAATAAGCCCGAAGCCCAGTAGCCCCCGAGTCTTAATGCGGGCATGGGTGGCCGAATTAAGGATCGATATCCATAGTAAAATCACAAATTATGTGTAATGGCTCTATGTATCCAAGTACTTTACATCATTAGTGATCGGATCCGCATTGTACAAAACTTTGTTGACCGACCATCGGCTTCAACCTCTTCGGCCAGTAGCCGAGGAGTGTTTTCCTACTTTATAAAGCCGTTATAAGGGCAAAGATTTATGGAAAACAAGGCAATCCGGTCATACGGTTTTATAAACAAAGGTACACGGAGAGATATGTTATATTATGTTTTAACGTAAGAAACATCTTTCAAAGAAAATAGTCCCGCTATCGGTTCCTTTCTTTGGGTCGTCATGTTTATCATGATCATGAAACCTCATCTCCGATCAATGTGGGAGGAAAATATTGAGGATTTAGTTCGGGGAAAGTTCCCGAACTCTATGGTATTAATGAACCAAAATTTTCACTTCCGTCGTTGCCGACCAATGTGATCCTTTAAGATTGCTAGCTTTCGGCTTCACCCAGTCTGAGGTACTTACTCAGATGACCCGGTAGTAACAATCACAAAGGTGCTCCCTTTACCACCTAGCCAAACAATCGGGAACGTAGGCGTAAGCACAGGAGCCAGGCAACCCAACTTGGCCAAAATCTTAAGTCAAATTGATGCATATTTATGGCTTTATAATGATGATTACGGAAGGCAGCCCTCGTATACTAAATACAAAGGCCGACGATATGATTATTTTGACTCCATTGCGACCGTTTATCAATTGAAAGTGGCCCATCGTTGGCTTCTACCCCTTTGTATATACTACGCAGGGTGTTTCCGCAGTAACAAGACAACCCTTAGCCGACGTCTCGGTGCCCGAAGGCGGTTGTGTTAGCAGAAACAAGGCAATCAGATATGCGGGCTTTATAACTTTCACTTAGTCATAGGAGCTTTAAATGGGGGAAGCTGGCTACGAGCCCCCCGGTTTGTGTTCCGCACCGACCGAATTCTAGCCATTAACACTTTGGCCAATATTATGAAAGGCCCATCGTTTAACACGGGGTAATCGGTATCGATCTATAGTGTGACACCGTTATCGGATTGCTGACCAGTTTACGCCCATTGTGACAGTCAGTTTTTGGCTTTCTCCACTGAGGTGCTTAACCATTCGAGCTGGAAGCACAATCGCAGTGGTTCTCCCCTTGCACACCTAGCCGAACAAAGCGAAACGTAGGAGGCAAGCACAGGAGCCGGGCAACCCAACTATTGACCGAAGACACAATTCGAAACTGATGCATATATAGCAATATCCGAGAATGTTTTTACCGAACCTCGAAAGGTATCCGGCGTTGCACTGCGAGACTTATGCTGGAAACACACAAAAAGTGCCATAGGCTTGGAAAACCAAAAAACTTCAGTAAAAACTTTACGTCCGAACTAAATCATGTTTTTGGTGCCAATCCGAACATTGGTCTTAAATTTAGTTTGTGCTTTGACATGACACATCCGATCTCTAGACTTCAAGTGGGTCAGCCTTCGGCTTCAACCTCCCTATACCGAAGGCGGAGTGTTTCTCAGGCCAATTTAGTGAACTAAACGCGAGCGGCTTTAGAGAGACACCAGGCTACCCGGCTATTGATCATACACCTGAGTCGAGAAAGGAGTGGTAGAAAAAGACTTTGCAGCGACTAAGAAGAAAACATCAATTATAAAATGGCTCATATTAATTTAAGATCCCCCAAGTGACTTGGGTAAAAGAATTTTATGTATAATGATTGTATGTACCGAAGTACTTATATAATATCTGCGTTCGCCCGAACTTTGAACGCGTCATAACCAACCGTCGGCTTCTCCCTCTTCGGCCAAGGGCCGAAAAGTGTTATCTACTCCACCTACCGAGAATATCGACGGTGTTTCGGATAACCAGGCAATCAGGCCATGAGGCTGTAACAGACAAAGCGCGCCCAGGGAACTTATGCTATATTACTTATGTAACGTAAGAAGCATCTTCAAAGAAAATAGTGCCCCCAACGGTACCTTTCTTTGGTCGCTCATGATTACTATGAGACTTGTGCAATAGATTTGTGTACGCGCGAGTTCCGTCGTGTGCTGACCATAGTTGAAAATAAAAAGAGCGCTAGCTTTCGGCTTCACCCGTCTGAGGTACGAGTTCGGATGACCCGGTCGTAACAATCGCAGAGGTGCTCCCTTTACTCCCTAACCGAATAATCGGGAACGTAGGGTTAAGCACAGGAGCCAGGCAACCCAGCTTTGCGGAACACTTAAGTCAACATGATGCATATTTTGGCACAATACACGAACAAGGAATGGTGCGATACATTAATAATCATATGCAAGAAGAATGACTTCATAAAGGAAGCCCCCAAATAAACAGGGTATTTGAATTTGTTTGTAACAAGCAAGATTTTGACAAAGAAAGTTTTTCGCAAACGACTTTTTGTCAAAAAAGTATAATGCTTGGTCGAACCGAACAAAATTTAAAACTTTGGGCATGAAAGCGACTTAGCTGGTTAATGT
Organism: Thinopyrum elongatum; assembly: GCA_011799875.1. Lineage (NCBI taxonomy): Eukaryota > Viridiplantae > Streptophyta > Magnoliopsida > Poales > Poaceae > Thinopyrum > Thinopyrum elongatum. Next base: position 10,042,620 of record CM022298.1, read on the forward strand.
GTTCGGCATCGATGACGTGGTCCGAGTTTACGGCGGGACGAGTTCCCAGCCCCTAAGCCGGTCCCGAGATGGAGGAGCGAAGAGCTCGGCACTCCGAAGTGGCGACACAGCACGGCCAATGTGGCGAGGTGGAACCCCTCGTCCGTCCGAGGCGAAGGAGTAGGCCGACAGTATGACGCCGAAGTTCCCGGTGTGGGTTAATAAAGTGATGACGAAGCCCCCGGTTCAGCCGAGGTGACAGCGCTGCCCAATCCGGATCATTTACCTATGCACGGAAGATAGTGCAAACCGGAGATAACAGTAATAAAAAAAGGTTGCATGATTAATAATTCATGCAAAGTGAGTAATAAAAGAAATATGGCCCGTGCGCCAAACACCCGACGAGGTAGGACCCTCTTGATGATGCCGAAGTCCCCGAGGCAACCGAACATGTCGGTATGGCAATTCAATCAACAAGATAATCATGTGAGCCGATTTATGCCAATTGGGACGACGACGTTGGCCTACCGGAGTGACCGCGTGACGCAGTCGAAGTCAATCACCTGCACACATAAAATAGTGCGGTCCAAAAAGAATAATATAAATATATATAAAATCCTTGCATAATTGCTTTTCGCAAAGATAATTTATTTAAAGAGATGTGGCCTAGCGCCGAAGTCAATGTCGATGTAGGGCGTCGGCGTGATGCGGTAAAGGCGTGGCAAAGCCCGAATTCACAGGTCGGTCCGAGTTCCGGATGCGGCGTTCGCCGAACTATATACGGAAACTAACCGAACCACCACGCGACCGTCGTTAATGCGGCCACTATTTGATAGACCTATGTACAGATGATGGAACAAACCAGAGTAATAATTTCTTGAGAAAAATAAACCCAAACAAGCAAAAATTGCTAGGATTAATAGCACCTGGTTTATTTGTTGTAGCAGTCCGAAGAAAGGTTACTCCCAAAATTGGGACTCGATCCGCACACCCATTGCCTGATGGGTGATGAAGCGACGGCATGGCGATGCTGGCAAAGATTGTCTCGCCGAGGCAAAGCCCCCGGTCCAGCTAACGTAACGAAGCTGGTCGGCTGGTGACGCCGAAGTCTCCGGAGTAGGTTGATGAAGAGATGGCGAAGCCCCCGGTCTAGCCGAGGTGACGGAGCAGGTCGGTAAGGAGACGTTGCAGTTGTCATGTCAGCCGAGGTGTTGAAGCAGTTCGGCGTGATGGACATCGGCTTGAAGAAGCAACAGTGCGGCCATGCCGACGCAGGTCGTAACTTGTGACGCGGTCAACGCCGGCTTGATGAAGTGGCCATGCGGCGGTGCCGGTGTGCCCGCTCCGTGAAATCCGTGGGGCGGCGATGTTGGTGATGTTTTATCCTTGGCGATTATGAACTCTTGTTCGGCTCGCCGAGATGATGATCCGAAGAAGTTGAGCTCGGCTCAAAAAGCGACGACGCGTCTAGCGTAGGTCGGCAGCCGTGGAGCAATATTGCCGGACTGGTTTGACACCAGCGTGATGGTGAAGATTACCTCAGAGGAGGCTTAAAATTTTATGGGCACTTGTTTAAAAACAACGCACAATACCCTAGAATAAAATTCCTTTAAAAAGTTCGTCCAATATCACGTTTATAAAGAAACATGAATTCGGGTCGGATCCATATTCGCGCAGAAAACAGATCTGAAGATTGGTCCACTCATCAGAAGGTTCCCAAAGTTTGAACCATCGGATCGAGCTGAAATTTTGAGGGTTGGTAGATACAGGAATTACGCAGCAGATCAACGGTTGGATCTTCCAAAGGACGTCCGAGCTAGATGCTGGACACAACGCTCCAAACTCATCCAGATTCCCATCCAGATTCGACAGGGCTCCGGTATATCAGAGATCGCCAGAGATTCCTCCATCGGAACACGGCGAAATTTTGCATGATTGTTGTATACTTAATTCCGCACAATTCCACTGAAGCAATCATTAAAATGACACTCGAGGAAGCGACGACATCGAATACGAATCCTCTGTATAGAAAAACAGCACAGTCGCCCGAGTACAATGTTGAAGTTGAGCCCCCGGGCTATATGGATGATTCCTCCACGATCTTGATAGAGATCAGAGTTGATGTTGATGAAGGCCCTCGTCCGATCATGACGATCTGAGGCGGAGCACAGTCCTCGGTCGAACCAAGGTGACCAGTCGAGGTGGCGACGAATTTGCCGACGTCGCAGTTGATCTGCAAGCGAGCCATTGATCCATTGCCGATCACACAGCGGAACTCTCAATGAAAGCACTAATGTCGGTGTCAAAACCGGCGGATCTCGGGTAGGGGGTCCCAAGCTGTGTGTCATGGATCGATGGGTAACAGGAGATAGGGGACACGATGTTTTACCCAGGTTCGGGCACTCTTAATGGAGGTAAAACCCTACGTCCTGCTCTTGTTTTTATTGATGGAATATCAAGTACAGAGTTGATCTACCTCGAGATCATATGTTGTGGTCTAAACCCTAGAGGTACGATGATTGATGTCATAATGATTTGGTCTCCCTATCGACTAGCCCGGCCTTGGCTTATATAATGTACCAGAGGCCTAGGATAACAAGAGTCCTGGTCGAATACGCCGGTGGAGAGGAGTCCTTGTCTTGATCACCAAGTCTTGTAGAATCTTCCTCGTGTATACTTCGACTGTCCGAACTAGCCCATGAGTAAACGGCCCTGGGGGTCCTCGCCCCAAGCCAACTAATCGGGAGACGATGTGGTGAGTACCCCCTAGTCCAGGACACCGTCACCAGTCAACGGTCCAGTTGACTGCTGACTAGGCAGTCAACTAGACCCCACCAGTCTGCCTGTGTGCAAAGTGCTGGGTACACTTTCTATGTACCCATAGGAATTTAGCTATTTAATTTCGAAATTAAATTAAATTCCAGAAATTCCAGAAAATGATTAAAACTTTGAAAAATCATATCTTTTAAACCGTAACTCGGATGAAAATGTTTTATATATGAAAAACGATCAGAAAAACGAGACGAATCCGAATATGCCCTCCTCTTGCCTATCACATGCCTCTAGCATGATGAACATGGAACCTTCCCCTCTGGTTCATCTGTCTGACAGATGCGTAACACCGGGAAAATATTCCCAGATATCTTCCCGCTCCGTCGTTAACATGTAGCACTGTGTTAGATCACCCCGGTATAGCTTATCGACATGTCTTGTTTTGTGATTGCTTTTGTCGCCGTGTATTTTTATTGTTTCTTCTTCCCCCTTTCTTCCCGGTAGACCCCGAGACCATTGACGATGCCCTGGTGATCGACTACTTCACCGTCGGAGATTCCTTTTTCATCTGCCGAGCAACCAGGCAAGCAACCCCCCTTGACGCATGCCTATATCGCCTATTCTTTCTCCCTCTTGCTTGCATTAGAATATGCTGCTGCTACTGCTTATCCTATTCTGATGCATAGCCTGTTTTTGTAACTGTTATTGATACCTGCCTGTATTCCAAACTGCTTAGTATATGCTGGAAGGAAAACACCTGTGACCCCTTTATTGTTGTAGTTGCCCCGCTTAGTATCTGTGTCCCGATCTAAATGATCGAACAGTCTGGATTCAGCACCTCACCGCACAATCCCCTAACTTGCTCGACTCCACAGAGTTAGTATCGAGTGACGAGGGTGATACCTCCGAACTCACTTCCGATGTTGTCTCTGTAGAATAGCTAGTCAGTCGTGGGTTATCGAGGGTGATTCCTCTTTCCCACTTCCGACACAGCTTCTGTCGTGCCCCGCAAGTGTGAATGCCGCCGAGGGTGATTCCTTCAGTGTCACCTTAACTGGATTATCAAGCGGGAATCCCTCGAGGGTGATTCCTCGGATTCCTTCTTGATGTGGAAGACACACGGATGCCTTTACATTACTGTTGATACTGAATAAACACGGGTCGGCCCTGAGGGGTACCCGCGCGAGCATATGGTGCGAATGGTGTGGAGTCGGGTTGACCTGGAGGGTGCCCACGAGATAACTACGAGGCATGGCTGGGCATTCTTAGCCCTTTCCGTAAGTTCTCAAGACGGGGCGATGGGTCACATCGATCGTGAGTCTCTGCTTGTTACCGCGCGTTCCCAACACACTAACGGTTTGGATATTTGATCCGAGTGGGCCTCTGGCCCGATAGCACTAACCATCACGCGGGAATAAATATGGGTACTCTGCGTCGTAGTATCCGCCTATCTTTCTAGACGTCAGCGACTGAGCGGCGCGCGCCGTGTTAGACTGGGAACGCCCGCACTTGTATTAAGGGGGCTAGGTCTGCTCGCGGCCGTGTTCGCAACATGCAGGAGCGCCCGGGGCGATGGCCCAAGACCCCTGGGGGCATAGGTTAGTCCGGCGTGCTGACCTCTCTATTGAGTTTTGGTTGGGCTGCGGCGTGTTGTTTAGCCGAGGCCGGGTAGGACCCAGAAAGTGTGTCCGGCCGGAGTTAAGCGAGCGTGGTGGGTAAGTTGGTGCACCCCTGCAGGGAAGAAAACATCTATGCATAGCCGGATCCTCGGTAACGGACACTCGGAGTTGTATCCATGTAGGTACAACTAGAACTGGTTACTTGTGATGAGATTTGAGAATAAGGCTCTGGGACCGCTTTCTCATAGGGAGTCGAGGAAGGATCTCTGGGCGAGGTTGATAACACTACCACTACTACTACTTTACATTATGCTAATATGCACTCTTCTAATGCTGCAAGACCGATGAAGAAGCTAGTCTTCGATAGGACTAGGCCTTCCCTCTAATTCTGGCATTTTCTGCAGTCTAGTCCACAACATCAGCCTTTCTTTGATACCGATGCATACATAGAATAGATCTGATGTAACTCTTGCTGAGTACTTTGAATGAGTACTCACGGTTGCTTTGCTTCCTTTTCTTCCTACCCGCTTGATATAACCAGACGACGGAGCCCCGGAGCCAGCTGCCCCTGCTGACGATGGTGGCTACTACTACTACCCTGCCGGCGAGTACTACTACGAGGAGCCTTCCGACGACCAGGAGTAGTTTCGGAGGTACCCAGGCAGGAGTCCTGCGCCTTTCGATCTAGTCTTTTGTTTTGCCCCTCCTTTTTAAAAGGCCTATCTGTTTAACCTTATAACTGTACTCAGTTATCTAATGCTTCCGCTGATACTTGTATGCCATCGAGCTTATGTATTCGAGCCCTCGAGGCCCTGGCTTGTAATATAACGCTTGTATGCCTTTATTTATGTTTTATAGTTGTGTTGTTATTCCTTCAAGTGAGTCCTTAGGCTTGATCGTGTGCATTTTCTTGTTTGATCAGTGCACGATTAAGCCGGGGCATCACAACACTTAACCTCGAGTAAGCGAAACAGAATATGCAGAAGATAGTAACACTCACTTGAAGTTGTACGGAAAAGTATTTCCCTTTTGTTTTAGTGTCGAAGGAACGACCTTAGCAAGATTTCCTCAGTCTCCCTGGGGGAGTTCTGTACCATATATTCATTTATGACATTTGGGTTAATGAACCCAATGTCATAGATTTGTTCTCTTTTGCATTCGATGATCTTCAATCTGCATAATATAGTGAGGATATAATTTTATACATGCAATGAACGAGCTGATCGCTAGAGACTTAATTACAGAAATAATACTTACAGACAATAACAACCGATGAGACTTTTGTCGAGGGCTTTTAGATTGTATAATTGAAAGAATTCGTCAAATTCAACGTAGATCGAGTCGACTCCAATGAAGTCGTGCTCATCCTTAATTCCCACCAAGATACTGCCCATCCCATCCTTGCCGGCATCCAAGTACCATTTATGCAATCTTCGCATCATCGTTGATAGATTCAGTTCCAGATCATCACTTCTGATGAGACGCTTCCCGTGCTGGTATTTAAAGATTTCTACCTCAGTGATTTCGAACTGTACATCATCACCTAGGTAATCACCAAGATTGAAACCAGGAGCAACGGCCGCTACCCCCGGGGTATCGGTAAACACCTTGAGCGAGGGGCACGATTGCTTTTCCTGTTCGCCGAGCTGGGGGATTGTTTTCCCACTTCTTGCACCACTACTGCTACTTCTCGACCGACTCATAGCTTCGTCATATGTCTTTGCAATAATGCGGTCATAGTTTGATGGCGGCGGAGGCGGAGGTGGTCGCTTAAGGGCATCCAGAGTGCGTTTGGCCTTTATCGGATCTACTTTTTCCTTTGGAGCTGGAACTTTCCGTTCAAAATGGGCCCGCACTTCGGCATCACTGATGGCCTTGTTTTCCTCGTCAGTCCTCTCATATGGTAACTTTGGAAGAGCCTTGAGGCTTGGACCATATTTGACTTTCTTCCCACCACCTCTTGTACTGCTAGCTGCCGGAGCGGCGGCGGCTATCTTCTCCTGTTCCTGACGAGGCGGAGTCAGCTGACACGCCAGAGGAGGTGGAGGAGGAGGCGAAGTGCCCTGACGCACCGGAGGAGGCGGAGTGCCCTGATGCGCTGGAGGAGGCGGAGTGCCCTGACTCGCCGGAGGAGGAGGAGGCAGAGTGCCCTGACGTGCCCGAGGAGGCTGAGTATGCTGAGGCGTAAAGTTTGGAAGCTTGATGTACTCCTTTCTCCATAGACAGGTACTCCTTAAAGCATTTTCCAGATGAATCTCCCCTTCACCTCTAGGGTAGTCAAGCTCCAGCTCCTCAAATCCCTCCATTATTTCATCCACCGTCACAATAGCATAGCCCTCTGGAATCGGACGGCAATGAAAGGTTCCCTTAGCTTGAGAAGGTACAACAGATCCGACCGCCGCCTTCAAGGTCAGGTTCTGGCATTTCGTCATTAGAACACAATGTTCAGCCTCCGTGATACTATCCACGGGGTAGCGAGTAGCCTTGATATCAGGCTGAGGGAGCTCCGTGGAAGCCACACTTCTTCTCCGCTGAGATGGTGAGGGTAGCTTCGGGGGCAGGGTCGTCGAACGAAGGATCTTCGTGCCGCTGAGATGGTTGGTCGGTAGCTCGCTGGCTCTGAAGTTTGTCCTCTAGTCTCGCTAATCTTTCATGGATCTTCTCTAGTTCGCTTGCTTCCACTTTCTTCTTTCTCTCTCGGCTTCTATAACCACCACTGTCGGCAAACCCAATCACCCATGGAACGGAGCCTGATGTGCCTCGTGTTCGTCCAGGGTGTTCAGGATTCCCAAGGGCAAGTGTCAGCTCGTCATTCTCTCTGTCGGGATGTATCTTCCCTTCCTGCGCTGCCATGATTGCTTCCTGAAGCTTCGTGATGGGTATTGCAAGTTGAGCTTTCGTCCAAACACACTTCCCTGTGTCTGGGTCCAAAGTTCCCCCAACCCCGAAGAACCAAGTCCTTGCCCGACCTGGCCAGTGCAATGTCGTTGGTTGGACCGCTTTAGCAAGCAGGTCTTGCTCAGCTTTGTCCCACGTTGGCCGGGCTTTGCTGTAGCCACCTGACCCCGTAACATGGTGATACAACTTCTTTGCAGCATTCAGCTTATTTGTCTCTAACCTTTGCTTGCCCTTGTCTGATTTCTTGTAGGCCACAAATGCGGGCCAGTGATCTCTTATCTTCTCATATCGATCGATGAATTATGGAGTCTTCTCTATCTCGACAAACTTTGTGTTCAACTCTTTCTTCCAGTTCCTGAATAGTTCTGCCATCTTCTTAAGAGCAAACACCTTGACCTTTTGCTCTGTAACCGGGTTATTCGGATCAGCCTCTGGCGGTAGGCTGAAATTTGTCATCAGTGAGGTCCAAAGATCATCTTTCTGTCTATCCTGGACATAAGAAACTTGAGGGTCCTTATTTTTATTCCATTGCTGGATGCTGATCAGGACGCTGTCCCTAACAACAACTCCGCACTGATGTACTAATGCGTTCTTGGTCCGCTCGGGTTCAATCGGTTGGCCATCTGGAGCGACTACTTCGATCGTGAACCTTTCATCCTGGCGCAACCTTTTCTTTGGGCCTCGTCTCTTTACGGAAGTTTGGCTCGATCCGGAAGGCTAATTAAAAGAAGAAAGAAGCGTTAATATATGTACATACAAAACAATTAATGCATCAAGTCAGCAGAGGCTTAATTAATATATGTATATATACCTCGCCGGACTTTGCAACAGTTAAGGCTCCCTCCTCCGTTCGGTCACCGGAGCCATTATCATGATCTCCTTCCTCTGCCATTCGGTCATCGGAGCCATCATGATCTCCTTCCTCCTCCATTGTTGGATTACCGGGGCCGTCATCCTCTCCTTCCTGACCATCGGTGTCGTTGAGAAACGACAAGGGATCACCTATGGCGAGGATTATATCCCCCAACAACTGTTCTGTTTCTAAGTCTCTTTCCATAGTTTCTGCAAATATTACAACATGGCAATATACAAACATGAGAGATGGCTTAGTGGCAAACATGGACTTAATTAATATCACAACAAGGAATCATATGCATATATGAGCAATGGATTAGTTGCGGACCGCCTCTCTCATGCATGTCCGATGTCCCCCCTCATGTCAAAGTTATCGGGGTTATACTTTCAGGAGAGGACACTTTGCATTCTACCCCATTGACCTATGTCGGCAACGATAGATCGACAACGATGCTCTTTCTTCTAGGGTTTGGGTGGCCTCGATAGTTGGTCGGGCGAGCGGACCGCGCCTCTCTCTCATGCATGTCCGACGTCCCAACTCATGTCGAAGTTATCGGGGAGGGGGTAGATCGACAACGACGCTCTTTCTTCTTGGGTTTGGGTGGCCTCGAGAGTTGTTCGGGCGAGTGGACCGGGAGTAAATTAGTAACTTTTAACTTGGTAAATTTGGGTGGCCTCGCCAACGCTTCTAGGGTTTGGGGTGGCCTCGACAACGCTCTTTTAACTTGGTAAATTTGGGTGGCCTCGACAACGCTTCTAGGGTTTTGGGGTGTCCTCGACAATGCTCTTTTAACTTGGTAAATTTGGGTGGCCTCGACAACTCTTCTAGGGTTTGGGGTGGCCTCGACAACTCTCTTTTAACTCATTTAACTTGGTAAATTTGGGTGGCCTCGACAACGCTTCTAGGCTTTGGGGTGGCCTCGACAATGCTCTTTCAGTCCCGGTTTGGGTGGACTCGAGAGTTTCTATGAGCATAAAAAAACTCTATACAAAAAACTTTCTTCTATGAACATCATTGCTCATATATCAATGCTTACATCCATGGATCATCATTGCTCATATATCCATGGATCATATATAAAAACTTTCTATGAACAAAAAAAAGTTCTATGAACAAAAAAAAGTTACATCAATGCATACATATCCATGGATCATCCATACACATCTGCATACATATACATCAATGCATACATATCCAAAAATCATCCATACATCTGCATATGAACAAAAAAAAAGGCAGAGGCGGCGACAGCGGCGCGGTAAGCAGAGCGCGGCCGGGGTGGCGGTGGCGGCGCAGCAAGCAGAGGTGGCGGCGGCGGCGCGGCAAGCAGAGCGCGGGCGGCGTCGGCATCGCGGCGGGCGGTGGCGTCGGGGCTTGTGGGGTGGGAGGAGGAGAGGACGGGAACGGCGCGGCGGCTCACAGTGGGAGCGGGGACGGCGTCGGGGCAGCTTGGCGACGGCGACGACGGCGATGTGGAGCAGCCTGACGGCGTCGGGGCAGGGCTCGGCGGCGACGGCGACGAGGAGCAGCTGGGGGCATCGGGCAGAGAAGAACAAGTGATTTCGAGAAACTGCTAAGTGTGGGCTTATATACACAGAGCATTGGTCCCGGTTCGTGGCACCAACCGGGACCAATGCCACCCTTTTGGTCCTGGTTGGTGCCACCAACCGGGACTAAAGGTCATTTTCAGCAGCCCAAAGGGCGGAAAGCAGAGACCTTTGGTCCCGGTTGGTGGCACGAACCGGGACCAAAGGGTGGCATTGGTCCCGGTTGGTGCCACCAACCGGGACGAAAGGGCTGCGGCTAGCACGACGTCGGGCGGGTGGATGTTTAGGCCCACCTCGCTAGCTAAAGGGCGCTGATAGTGGTTTATAAGCGCTGGTGCACCTTCCCTTTCGAGCTCCTCTCTTATGCAGGCCTACGGGCCTAAACGCGTCTCTCTGCCTGTGGGCCTACTGGGCCTGCTGTGGGCCTGCATCCTGGCCCAACTAATGGTTGGGTTTCTAGTCGTATGCAGGCCATGGTTGCCCAGTAGGCGGCATATTTTTAATTTTTTTCAGTATTTTTGTTTTGTTTTTTGCTTTATTTATTTTCTTTTTTTCTACTTACAGCCAAATACTTAGAGTTTTTGAGTGATTCTTTCTACTTTAGGTCACAAAAATTATAAACTTTTTGTTAGTGCCATTAGTTTTCAAATTTGAATAGTTTAAATTTGAATTCTTTGAAATTTGTGTGAATCACTAGTTTGTGAATAACTTTACTTTAAAAATAGATTTTTGAGTGATTCTTTACCTGCTATTTAATATTGGTGTGTTTTATCATTATATTCAATTTGGTAATTTTTAGGTTAATTTAAATGGGTGCTTTAATCAAAAACAGATTTTGTTATTTTAGTTTGCTATTAAAGTTTCTAACAAAAAATACTTTATGAAAATTCTTTTTGCCATTAATTTTTTGAACAAAAAATACTTTGATAATTTTAGTTGCATAAATTTTATATAATTTAGTTTCAAAAATACTAGAGGTTTATAAAAGCTTTTTAGTTGATTCTTTTTGCTATTAGTTCATTCTTTTTAGTTGATTCTTTTAAGTTGATTTTGTGTTTTTTGAACTTATTTTAACTCCAGACTTTTTGTGTGTTCAAAATGCACCATTCAAAGCCACATCATCAATTTTCAATCGTTTGTGACTTCATTTGGTATTTTTCATGCATTTACTGGTTTTTTTGAGCTAAATGACCCTGAAATTGAAAAGCACTACAAATGAACTCTGAAAAGGTTGAAAGTTGGCATGGTGTCATCATTTCACCCACATAGCATGTGCTACAAAGTTAAGAGTGTTACGGCAAAAATTAGATGCACTTCGTGTACAAAATGGACAATCTCTTTCGAAGTATCAGGGTTTCGGACGAAAACTCATCTGTTACAAAGGGATTTCATTTTTTTGAACTTATTTGAACTCCAGACTTTTTGTGTGTTCAAAATGCACCATTCAAAGCCACATCATCAATTTTCAACCCTTTCTGACTTCATTTGGTATTTTTCATGCATTTACTTATTTTTTTAGCTAATGACCCTGAAATTGAAAAGCACTACAAATGAACTCTGAAAAGGTTGAAAGTTGGCATGGTATCATCATTTCACCCACATAGCATGTGCTACAAAGTTAAGAGGGTTACGGCAAAAACTGGATGCACTTCGTGTACAAAATGGACAATCTCTTTTGAAGTATCAGGGTTTCAGACGAAAACTCATCTGTTACAAAGGGATTTCATTTTTTTGAACTTCAGACTTTTTGTGTGTTCAAAATGCACTATTCAAAGCCACATCATGAATTTTCAACCCTTTCTGACTTCATTTGGTATTTTTCATGCATTTACTGATTTTTTTGAGCTAAATGACCCTAAAATTGAAAAACACTACAAATGAACTCTGAAAAGGTTGAAAGTTGGCATGGTATCATCATTTCACCCACATTGCATGTGCTAAAAAGTTGAGAGGGTTACGGCAAAAACTACACTTCGTGTACAAAATGGACAATCTCTTTCGAAGTATTAGGGTTTCGGACGAAAACTCATCTGTTACAAAAGGCATTTCATTTCTTGACATGTAACTGCAGTGATATTCTAGATCAAAGGCATCATCAGAATAGTTGTGGAGAGAAAGTCTTCAACTTTTCTTCGCGTGTGTCCCTTGCTTATTGCGCCGTAACCATGGATAATCTTCATCGTTTAACAGGATGCTTGGGTCAGCCTTCACTTTGAAGGGAGCAATTTCATGAAACTTTTCATAATCTTCACACATGTCTGTCTTGCCCTCCACTCCCACGATGTCTCTTTTCCCTGAAAGAACTATGTGGCGCTTTGGCTCATCGTATGATGTATTCGCTTCCTTATCTTTTCTTTTTCTCGGTTTGGTAGACATGTCCTTCACATAGAAAACCTACGCCACATCATTGGCTAGGACGAATGGTTCGTCTGTGTACCCAAGATTGTTGAGATCCACTGTTGTCATTCCGTACTACGGGTCTACCTATACCCCGCCTCCTGACAGATTGACCCATTTGCACCGAAACAAAGGGACCTTAAAATCATGTCCATAGTCAAGTTCCCATATGTCCACTATGTAACCATAATATGTGTCCTTTCCCCTGTTGGTTGCTGCATCAAAGCGGACACCACTGTTTTGGTTGGTGCTCTTTTGATCTTGGGCGATCGTGTAAAATGTATTCCCATTTATCTCGTACCCTTTGTAAGTCAATACAGTCATAGATGGTCCCCTGGCAAACGAGTACAACTCATCTCCAACAATATTGTCACCCATGAGATGTGTTTGCAACCAACTGCCGAAAGTCCTGATGTGTTCACATGTAATCCAATCGTCACACTGCTCCGGGTGTTTGGAGCGCAGAATATTCTTGTGTTTATTGACATATGGGGTCACCAAGGTAGAATTCTGTAGAACTGTGTGGTGTGCTTGACCCTAAGAATGCCCGTCCCTACATATTATTGAGGCCGCTCCTAGCGTGCCTTTTCCAGTCAGTTTCCCCTCATACCGCGATTGAGGAAGACCAATCGGCTTAATGTCAGGAATGAAGTCAACACAAAACCCAATGACCTCCTCTGTTTGATGGCCCGTGGAGATGCTTCCTTTTGGCCTACCACGGTTACGAACATATTTCTTTAAGACTCCCATGAACCTCTCAAAGGGGAACATATTGTGTAGAAATACAGGACCCAGAATGGCAATCTCGTCGACTAGATGAACCAGGACGTGCGTCATGATATTGAAGAAGGATGGTGGGAACACCAGCTCGAAACTGACAAGACATTGCACCAAATCATTCTTTAACCTTGGTAGGATTTCTGGATCGATTACCTTCTGAGAGATTGCATTGAGGAATGCACATAGCTTCACAATGGCTAATCGAACGTTTTCCGGTAGAAGCCCCCTCAATGCAACCGGAAGCAGTTGCGTCATAATCACTTGGCAGTCATGAGACTTTAGGTTCTGGAACTTTTTCTCTGCCATATTTATTATTCCCTTTATTTTCGAGAGAAGCCAGACGGGACCTTCATACTGAGCAGGCATTCAAAGAAGATTTCCTTCTCTTCTTTGGTAAGAGCGTAGCTGGCAGGACCTTCATATTACTTTGGATGCATGCCGTCTTTTTCGTGCACACGTTGCTGGTCCTCCCATGCCTCCGGTGTATCTTTTGTCTTCCCATACACGCCCAAGAAGCCTAGCAGGTTCACGCAAACATTCTTCGTCACGTGCATCACATCGATTGCAGAGCGGACCTCAAGGTCTTTGCAATAGGGTAGGTCCCAAAATATAGATTTCTTCTTCCACATGGGTGCGTGCCCCTCAGCGTCATTCGGAACAGATAGTCCGCTAGGACCCTTTCCAAAGATTACTTGTAAATCATTGACCATATCAAGTATCTGATCACCAGTACGGAGGGCGGGCTACTTCCGGTGATCTGCCTCACCTTTGAAATGCTTGCCTTTCTTTCGACATTGATGGTTGGTTGAAAGAAATCGACGATGTCCCAGGTACACATTCTTCCTGCATTTGTCCAAATATATACTTTCGATATCATCTAAACAGTGCGTGCATGAGTGGTATCCCTTGTTTGTCTGTCCTAAAAGGTTACTAAGAGCAGGCCAATCATTGATGGTTACAAACAGCAACGCATGTAGGTCAAATTCCTCCTGTTTGTGCTCATCCCACACACGTACACCTTCTCCATTCCACAGTTGTAAAAGTTCTTCAACTAATGGCCTTAGGTACACATCAATGTCGTTGCCGGGTTGCTTTGGGCCTTGGATGAGCACTGGCATCATAATGAACTTCCGCTTCATGCACAACCAAGGAGGGAGGTTATAGATACATAGAGTGACGGCCCAGGTGCTATGATTGCTGTTCTGCTCCCCAAAAGGATTAATGCCATCTGCACTTAAACCAAACCATACGTTCCTTGCGTCACCTGCAAAGTCCCGCCACCTTCTCTCGATTTTTCTCCACTGCGACCTGTCAGCGGGTGCTCTCAACTTCCCGTCTTTCTTAGGGTCTTCTTTGTCCCATCGCATCAACTTGGCATGCTCTTTGTTTCTGAACAGACGTTTCAGCCGTGGTATTATAGGAGCATACCACATCACCTTGGCAAGAACCCTCTTCCTGGGACGCTCGCCCTCAACATCACCAGGGTCATCTCGTCTGATCTTATACCGCAATGCACCGGATACCGGGCATGCGTTCAATTCCTCGTACTCACCGCGGTAGAGGATGCAGTCATTAGGGCATGCATGTATCTTCTGCACCTCTAATCCTAGAGGGCAGAGAACCTTCTTTGCTCCATACGTACTGACAGGCAATTCGTTATCCTTTGGAAGCTTCTTCTTCATTATTTTCAGTAGCTGCTCAAATCCCTTGTCAGATACACCATTCTCTACCTTCCATTCCAGCATTTCCAGTGTGGTACCGAGCTTTGTGTTGCCATCTTCACAATTTGGGTACAACGGTTTTTTGTGATCCTCTAACATGCGATCAAACTTCAACTTCTTCTTTTCAGCCTCGCATTCTCTCTGTGCATCAACAATGACCCGGCGAAGATCATCATCGGGCACATCGCCTGGTTCATCTTGATCTTCAGCTTCCCCCGTTGCAGTATCATCGTATTCAGGGGGCCGATAGTTGTCATCATACTCTTATTCTTCGTTGTCTTCCATCATAACCCCTCTTTCTCCGTGCTTGGTCCAAACATTATAGTGTGGCATGAAACCCTTCTCAAGCAGGTGGACGTGAAGGGTTTTCAACGAAGAGTAAGACTTCGTATTCCCACAGCGAGTACATGGACAACACATAAAACCATTCTGCTTGGTTGCCTCATCCACTTCGAGAAAATTATGCATGCCGTCAATGTAGTCGGAGGTGCATCGGTCACCGTACATCCATTGTTGGTTCATCTGCGTGCATTATATAATTAAGTATATCAAAAATCATTACAAAACATCATGAATAGAGAAGTGATGACCAAATTAATACAAGTTCATCATCACATTAAAACCAAAGTACTGTAGTGATCAAATGTTATTAATGAAAAAATAAATACATAAAGTTCATACATAGTTCTCATAGAACAACATATAGCTCTCTAGCTAGAGCATCTAATTAAAACATACATTGAAATTATCGCAACTAAGGTAACAATTGATCCAACAGCATAATGATACCAAGCCTCATTATCAATGGCATATTTTCTAATCTTTCTAATCTTCAAGCGCATTGCATCCATCTGGATCTTGTGATCATCGACGACATCGGCAAGATACAACTCCAGTTTCATCTTCTCTTCTTCAATTATTTTCAATTTTTCTTTCAAATACTTGTTTTCTTTTTCAACTAAATTTAACTTCTCGACAAGAAGTTCTATGTCGGTTGGAATTTCTGGTTCACATACCTACTAGATAAAAACATCTATGCCATGTTGGTCGGCATAATTGTCATAAACACTAAATGAAACAAATAGTTATAAAAGATAATATACCACATCCGAATCATAGACAGGACGAGGGCCGACGGGGGCGGACACCAAAACCATCGCACTATATAATAACAAACAATAATAAAATTAAGAAAATTATACAAGTATCTATCTAAACCATACAAGTAAGAATTTTTTTTCTTTTACAAAGAAGATAAGAACAAGAGGCTCACCACGGTGGTGCCGGCGACGAGATCGGCGCGGGCGATCGACGGCGGTGAGGATGGGGACGGGACAGGACGGACCGGCAAACCTAGACAAATCTTTACGAAATTGGAGCTTGGACAAGGAGCTTCGAGAGGAGAAAGCTTAAGTGTGGCTCGGGCATTTCATCGAACACCTCATGTGCATAGGAGGTGAGCTAGAGCAACACACACCTCTCCCACGGCCGGCCAAAAAAACAGAGCAGTGAGCTGAGCTGAGCGGGCAGGGTATATATAGGCTTCTTTTTAGTCCCGGTTTGTGGCTAGAACCGGGACAGAAGACAGTCCTTTGGTCCCGGTTCCAGCCACAAACCGGGACTAAAGGTGTTGGGCCAGGAGAGAGGACCATTGGTCCTGGTTCGTGTCTGGAACCGGGACCAAAGGTGTCAGACGAACCGGGACCAATGGCCCCCGAGGCCCGGCCGGCGCCCTGGCCTCATGAACTAGGACTGATGCCCCCTTTGGTCCCGGTTCGTGAGTGAACCGGGACTAATGCCCTTATCCTGGCCTCAACCAAAGCCCTGTTTTCTACTAGTGTGAGCTAGTGCCGCACTTGCCGTGTTGGGTTGGCCTATGTATACACGATCGTCTCCCCTCTCGCCGTTGACGCGACTGCTAGCTAGCTGTTTGCTCGATCGGTGCAAAAGCAGCTTTCATTCGCTAATCAGCTTCACATTTGTGGAGTACTAGTAAGCTTGCACGTGCAATGAACGTCTGACTTGCCATCAAACATGCTAATCTTCATTGGCAAGAAAACGATATTTTTCATATAGACAAAACCTCCCTAGCAACAAAATATTAGTCACGTGTCATCATCTGACTGAACCGTCATACAAAGCATTGAAAATGGACGAACGATGTAGAAGCTGATCCGCTGATAAGTATACTTTGGCAGTGGCTGCACTGAATATTAATTCCAACAAAAAAAGCTGAAAAAAGGCACAGTAATTCAGGTTGCCCACAAAATTCCATGTATCCATCACATATTTTTCATGTGTATGATCATGAACTTACCTAAAACCAAACAATCAAGAGGAAGACTGTCATCCAATAATCCATTAGAACACTGCAACGAAATGCCTACTGGTAAGACGCTTCTAGTATTGGAAATTCTAAATTCTCACGCCTAACAACGTAGATATGTCAACATTCAGCACCTAACAAATAGTATGCTCCTCCCTGTGTCTCAGAAAGCAGATTCCAATTTATTTATTTTTCATGGTAGTATCTCTATCCCATGACAAGTATGAGGGGTCTCCAAGGTTTCTGAAAATAACCCAATCAAAATTCCATGTATTTGCAGCCTTGAGAAGGATTTATACAAGCATGAATTCAAAGAAAAAATTAGAAAGTCGTCAAAGATAATGCACCAGTGAATCAGTAGCATCAAAAACCTAGCTCCAGCCTCGCACATATATACCTCAGGCATGACGAAGAGAGCCAATTTTCATTGGAAGAATATCATAGACAAGAAAGCTGTCAATTCTCAAGTTCTTAATTCAGAATTACATAAAGGCCTACATCACAATTAGTACATGCCATGTCAATTCTCAAGTTCCTAATTCAGAATTACATAAAGGCCTACATCACAATTAATGCATGCCATGACACTGAAAGTATGCATGTAAATGATGATCTGAAAAGCACTGCATTTTCTATTAACAAGTAGAATGCGAAAACAAAATCCTATATGTAATATCTGATGTTGTTATGCTAAACGAAATGGATGTCACGAGTTCTGTACAACAATCAGCAAAGTAGGTAAATTGTGAACTTGTGACCTATGATTCTGCTACGTACTCTACATGGAATAAAACTGACATTCAATGCTATAATTGAACATTTGGTGTGAGCCTAAGACAACATACAACAACTGAATATTGCAGCATGTTGAGAACTCCTTGCCTACCTAGAAAGCTACAAATATTTGCAACAAAAAAAGGCACCAAATCTCTATCTTCCGCCCCATAGAGCTCCCCAAGACCACATGAACTCAATCAAATGGATGATTAATTACTACGCGTCAACATTAGCTCCCCCAAAAAAGTACAAAACAAACCGTGACTTGAGAGGGAGATAAACGAATCGAGTTTAATCCTGGTCCAACATATTCCAAGTTTTCCTTGCTATTGTTATTTCGATCTGTGCACACAGATAGGTAGGAATTAACACAGACATAGAGAGAGGAATTAGCAGGGAGGAAGACATAGAGGAATAGTACAGAGTAATCTTCTCCCAGCCACAAGACAGAGCACAACCTGCTTCCTCTCCCCAGTGCCAAGCCGACAATCCCTCTGCATCCTCCCAGAGCAGAGCACAGCCAGCAGCACGGCAACATGCCTGCTTCACGGCCCTACAGGAAACCCCTCTCCATCCTCGGCCGCAGTCCTGCCCCTGCCTACCAACCGCGCACAGCAGGCCAGCCGCGCGCGCCTGCCATCTGCTCTCTCACCACGCCCCCGACGGTCCGAAGCCTGTCCGAGGCAATGGCTGAACAGACCTCAACTGCACCAGGAAGCGTGGCTGCGAGTCCTGCGACCTACTCTCGACCCGGATGCCGTACCCGCTACCTCGGCTTCTTGCCCGTCTTCTTCCTCCTTACAGTATTCCTGCTCATCCCAATTTCCTAGCGTCGCAGAGGTCAGAGCAGAGGGCGAGGGAGAGGCGCATCGTGCCGGCAAGTGAGTGGAATAGGATGGTGGAGGAAGGAGAACTCCTGATGCGCCAGCCCCGCGTCGTCGACGACCGGTACGGTATAGAGCGGCACGGGCGCGAAGCCCAAGAGCTAGGGTTGGGGTCGCACTGTGTCAGGCATCGAGTAGAGGGGTTTGGATGGCCGCCGACTTGCGGCGACGCTCATGCTTCACATCCCTCTGCAGCACGTCCAAGACGCTCATGATCCATAGCTAACCCACCTTCGCCTCCACCTCCTTTGTGTACGTCGCCACTGCCTCCACATCCTTCTTTGGTTTGCCTTAGGCGATCTGAGCGGCGGCGGCGAGAGTTAGTTGTGGTTGGAGGCGCTGGAAACCTACAAGTGGAGGTTTGGGGGAAAGAGCAGCGAGAGGGAGAGGGGCACGGGGATCATGGGAAGATCAGGAAGGGGAGCGATCCTCGGCAGAAATTTCGGGAACGGAGCGATAGCGATCGTGGGAGGAAAATCTGCGAGGGGAAGGCGGAGATGAACGAACGAAGCGGGTCGCGGAAATTTTCTTCCGCCGGTGGTGTGGTCCGCCTATTGTAATTGCTAATTGCACCCGTAGTATCTCATTAAATTAATCTGATTTGTTAAATTTCATTGATTTAGATAATTGGACAGTGATAGTTAACCGGTGTACACTTAGTAGGGTGTCTGTAAGAAAGAAAAAGTTTGCTTGTTTAATAGTACAGTTTTGCTAGAACTCATCTAGATGAGATATAATTTGGTCTCATTCACCTTTTATAGCCATTGGATGTGATGCTATGAGATGCGTGTGTGCTGACGTGGGTTGTATCTGTTCTTCTTTTTAAAGTAAATGAGACCAAATTATATCTCATCTAGATGAGTTCTAGATACTCCCTTAATAGTAGTAGAGAAACAAACAAAGAGGAGGGTTAATTAGAGAGGTCAATCCTGCCATTCTGCCGCCAATCCCGGATTTGAAGTAAAACCAAGACAATTATTTTAGACCCCGCCACCGACATGTAGGTTATTGTCCTTTTTATTCTCAGAAAAATCAAACGAAGCCCGATAATTCGAGACTTGGCATGATGTCATGATAGTCCTACGACTTGAATCAACTTCGTATAGCCGCGAACCAGACTGAGGATCTACCCTTTGTTTCTTAACAACTGCCTAGTGGCAACACTCTTGTACATTCTTTATCTATAATGCAAAGGCAGAGCACCTGCCATTATTCCTAAAAAAAAAAAAAGAACGGAGGGAGTATCTTTGAACTGAACACGGTGGATATGCTAATACTGTGTCGGTGCGTCGCGTAACCATTCATCTTGTGTGGTATATGCCGCCGCAGCGCCGCTAGCTGATATTACTACTACAGTACTTTTTTTTTTTGAGGGGCAGTAGTATATATTTTCTGGCTCACGTCGCGTTCACGATCGATCAACTCATGGATATGACACTGTAGTAGTATATATTTTCTGGCTCACGTCGCGTTCAGATCGATCAACTCGTGGATATGACACTGCAGTACTATATATTTTTCTGGCTCACGTCGCGTGCACGAAAGAAAGTCATCGCCCAGAATGGATATGACACTGCAGGCGTGCATGGCCACCTTGGGTGCCAATCGATGCCATCGGTTATATATACGTGGATACAGCCCCCGTCTAGATGCACGCAGAGCAGCAGCTTAGCCGCCAACGAAAATTTCCTGTTCAGCTGATCTGCTCTAGTCCCAAGGCCAAACAGCCATGGTCGATCTCATGTACCAATCCCTCCTACTCTCGGCCGTCGCCGTGGTGCTACTCCACATCCTTAGGCTCTCTCTCCAGCCGAAGGTGAGGAACCCGCCGGGTCCATGGAAGCTGCCTGTCATCGGCAGCATGCACCACCTCGTGAACGTGCTCCCGCACCGCGCCCTCAGGGGCCTCGCCGGCGTACATGGCCCGCTCATGATGCTCCAGCTCGGGGAGACCCCTCTCGTCGTCGTGTCGTCAAGGGAGATGGCGCGCGAGGTGCTCAGGACGCACGACGCCAACTTCGCCACCCGCCCCAGGCTCCTCGCCGGTGAGTTACTGCTCTACGGCTGCTCCGACATCCTCTTCTCGCCACCCGGCACCTACTGGCGCAAGCTCCGGCAGCTTTGCGCCGCCGAAATACTGAGCCCGAACCGTGTCCGTTCTTTCCAGCACATTAGGGAGCAAGAGGTACGTCGGTATTCTCCAAATAATTGAATACATACACCACTAGGAATGTCGATCTTGCACATACGTACTGACCAGTTTTTGTGACCAGATAGTTGCACACTTCTACGCTTATAAGTTGCACACACAAAGTTCCTATCCAAAGTTTTGATGTACAATTTGGTCGATTCAATAATAATGAATTCTCGAGCAAAGTAAAAGACACGTTGAAAAATCCTAGTGTGACGTAGACAAGTTCAAACTGTTTCAGTCTCGTTCAGCGTGTACAAAATATAGCAGACGGTGCTAAGTTTATTTTGCAAGTAAGCCACCATTACAACATTCATCATAGAGAATAAGTCTACCCCTTCCACATGTACAGGTGATGAGTCATGTAGAAAACATTCATGCGGCCGGGCCATCGATGCCGGTGGACGTCACCATGACTTTCTTTGAACTAACGGTTAGTATCGTCTCCCGCGCATCCTTCGGGAACAAGCAAAGAAACGTCCAGGAGTTCCTGTCGGCGATAAAGTCCGGGGCCGCACTGGCCGGCGGCTTCAAAATTCCCGATCTCTTCCCGACATGGCGGTCCGTGCTCGCCAAGGCGACCGGCATGCGCCGCACCTTGGAGGATGTCCACAGGACGTTGGACTCCACCCTGGAGGACATCATAGAAGGGAGGGGAGGTGTCCGAGACAGGGTCGGATGCGGTGCATCTGCCTCGGCCTCAGCCATCGAGGAGAACCTGGTCGACGTTCTCATCGGACTGCAAGAGAAAGGCGGCATCGGTTTCCACCTAAACACAAACACCATCAAGGGCGTCATACTTGACATGTTCGTGGGTGGAACTGGCACGTTGGTGTCGTCACTGGATTGGGGCATGTCCGAGTTGATGCGAAACCTAAGGGTGATGGACAAGCTGCAGCGCGAGATCCGGGAGGTGTTCCGTGGTAAGGCATCCATCAGTGAGGCCGACATCGAGGCAAGCGACCTCCCCTACTTGAAGCTCGTCATCAAGGAGAACCTCCGGCTGCACCCGCCAGTGCCACTCCTGGTGCCCTGGGAGAGCGTGGAGGCTTGTGAGGTCGACGGATACATTTTTCCCGCCGGTTCGCGCCTCGTCGTAAATGTGTGGGCTATTGGAAGAGATCCGAGGTATTGGGAGCACGCCGAGGAATTCAAGCCCGAGCGGTTTGAGGGCAGCTCCATCGATTTCATGGGGAGCAACTTCGAGTTTCTACCATTCGGGTCTGGCTGGAGGATGTGCCCGGGCATTTCCTACGGGCTCCCCATCTTGCAAATGGTGCTCGTTCAGCTCTGCTACCACTTCAACTGGTCCCTGCCTGAGGGCGTCGCCGAGGTGGACATGACAGAGGGAGGTGGCCTCGGTTTGCGTCGCAAGTCGCCACTGCGGCTCTGTGCCACGCCGTTCGTCCCCGAGTCAGTGTCTGAAGTATAACTTGCTAACTAAGTTCCTTCTTCCTTGTGCTAAGTTATTTGGCATCCTTGTGCTATGTAAGTTATTTGGCATCCTTGTGCTATGTATGATGATTTCTTATATCAATAAAGTGCCGGATTTTTCTATAAAGAATTACTGATAGGTAGATAGATAATCCCTCTATCCAAATATATATGGCCTAATATGTTTTTGAGGTTGCCTTTGACCATGATTAAACTAATAATATATGATGTGTATGTTACAAAATGTGTATTCACAAATTTGTATGTATAATTTTTATATCATACATCTCATATATTATTAATCTTATCAATGGTCAAGTGCAACCTCCAAAAACTAATTAGGCCTTATATATTTGGATGGAGGGAGTACATAATTTTAGTTATATATTACGGTGCAACATTAAATCATCGAACGGACATGTGGAGACGATTTTATCTAGGTTCAGGCCCTTGCGATGCAAGTAACAACCATAATCTTCACTACTGCAGAACTGGCTACCAGTGGCGGGTGCAAAATGCCTACCAGTGGCGGGCCGGGCACCCGCCACTGGTAACCTTCCATTGGTAATCGATTAGTGGCGGGCTCCAGACCCGCCACGGGCGCGTAGTATCACCCGCCATTGGTATGGTGGTTACAAGTGGCGGGCACTAACCCACACCCGCCACTGCTATATAGCATAGTTGGCCCCAACGCCACGCTCACCACTGGTAACAATTTTAAAAATTAAAAAGAAGTCGGCTGGGCCTCCATGCTACGCAGCAGCGGCACTCCTCCACGATGCGGCCGTCTGTGCCTGCTGGATCGCGTCGCCGTCATGTGGCCTCACTGGCGTTCAACCATCGCGCTTGCCGTCGTGTGCCTCACAAGCGTGCAACCATTGCGCTTGCCGTTGTGGCCGAGGTGCGCAAGCTCCGCCGTGAGCCGTGAGCCGCCATACATACCCATGCGTGTACTGCCCAGCACCACGAGCTCCGCCGCCACGCCTGCGTGCTCCGCCGTGCGTCTCTTGCGCCGCGAGCTCCACCTCAGGCCGTCGAGTGCCAGCCGTTGGCCGTCGTCCGCGCCGAGCCGCGGCACGGACCGGCATGAGCCAGGCGTGGTGGTGGTGGCCTGCAAAAAAAAAAGGGGAGGAGAAGAGAAGGATAAGGGGACGCGGGCGTTGGTGGAGAAGGAGGAGAAGAGAAAAGAAGGAGGAGAAGAGCAGAGGAAGAGAAGAGGATGAGGAGAAGAGAAGAGAATAAGAAGGAAGAGGAGAAGAGCAGGGGCGATCCGTGGGAGGGTCGCATCGACCAATCAGAATGCACCATTTTGTCCACGCCATATTGCCCAAGTACCATTGGCCGGCGATAGAGTCCGCCCGCCACTAGTAATAGTTACCAGTGCCCGGTATTTTTTTGGGGCCCACCACTGCTAAATTTTCCCCTTTTATGCTATTATTTAGTAAAAAATTCTAGAGCCCCCCGCCCACCCAGGAAATTTCCCACAAGAAAAGGGCTCTGTCGCAAGAGAAGTGGTCGTTCTAGAAGGGATATCTTCCATCAAATCTAATCTAGGTTAAAGCTAAGGCTTTGATTCCATTGTCTTGTTCATCGAAGTCAGCTCCCCCTGCTGGTCTTGGCACTTGGATATTTATACCCGATCTTTGGTCAGTTTGGCTCCTTCCATTCCTGGTCTCCTGGTCGTGGACGACTCGGGCTCCTTCCCGTGCGGCAGGTGGACACCTTCCTTTTAAGAGAGTTCAGGGGTACACTTCGGGGGCATCCTTCTATCAGGGGCGGGTCCCGCTTGGCATCCCGAAAAGGATTCGGACGACTTAGTTCCAGGCCAGGCATGGTGTGATATAGGAAAGTTTTCACTTCCCGTCGACAAGCCCGCCATCAGTGTTTGTAATGAAATCTTTAGATCCCTTGAAGTCACTTAGCCGTGAGCGTGGCTACTTGGTACTTCTATTGCCCCTGGGGTCGAAGCGTCGCCCCGTCTTGGTATTATATATATCCAATCAAGTTGTGATGCAATTTCCACATCATGAAGTAATTATTTGAAGACCTTTTCCTATTTCTGTCATTTTTTGCACTTGATGCTTCCCCGTAAAGTATGCCATTGTATATATATAACAACTAAATTTTTTATGCCAATTGTGTTTGGCAAATTATATATCCAGTCAATTTGTGATGCAATTTCCACACCATGAACTGGACTATTGATGTTCTACTGCTACCCGGTTAGTTGATACTAGTGTTGTCGGACATGGCGCGACTGAATATAGTTATGTGAAATGAACTCGTCTTCTGGTAGCGGCTCATGAAAACCGTAAAAAAGCAACAAAATAGATTTTTTTTAGTGGAAGCAACAAAATAGATGTACCAAAAACCAGGACAAGCACACAAAAGTGACAGGTGTCTTTTGCAAATGTGCCGGAAGCCCACCTGGAGGCTGAATCTTGCCCCGTTGCTCTTCATTCAACGGCCCATAAGTCGCTGGTTTATCAGGTGCACTATTTTTGTCGGAGAAATTGACCTATGAATTGCCCACACATCATGGGCAACAATCGTAGGGAACCCTTATATGACTCTATGTGCGCCAAGATGCTGAGGAAACACACAAAGTGCTTCTCCATGGGCTGGCCCAGTCGAGCGCTCATGTTCTCCTCACCTAGATGGCATGTTGGATGAACTTAGTGGTGACACTGTTTTCTCTAAAATTGACTTGAAAAGTGTTTATCACCAAGTCCGTACGCAAGTAGGCGACAAATGGAAAACAACTTTTAAAACAAAATTTGGTCTATATGAATGGCTTGTGATGCCTTTTGGTTTGTCTAATGCCCCTAGTACTTTCATGAGATTAATTAATAGCACACACGGACACAAAACCTAGCCGCCACACTCAGCCACTAACCCACTGACTCCATGCACGGCCATATAGTGCTTGTGCAGCATCCCCTCAATGAAGCCAACAACACTAACTCATACATGCACAACCATGCATCCCGTCAAACTATAACTTTTCAGGCGGCTTGCCGCTTCACACCCCATCGCCCGATCGCCCAGCAGCTCGCTTCCTCATCTGTACATGCAAGAGCTACGGCACTCCAGTACCTATTTACAAGGGACCCCTTAGAATATAAAATTTTACTGGAAAAGGGCCTATTTATTTACCTCAAACCCCCTAAAGTTTGAAAACTTCACAAAAAGGGCCCAATATTTGACAAGTCCCCGCCATTTTCTTGTTTCACAAGGGAGCGGGAGTACAGCTAGGCAGAATTTTCAGTGGCATAACAATAATATACCTGAGATATCACGAGGGACGAATAAGAAACATACGGAATATAAAATAGATGAGAGCAGAAATACAACGGGTGAATTGCCAACTTGTGCGATTTGCCTCCTATACCATCAATACCAGGACTTCTAGGAGCTACTACTCCAATGTTTCTCCGTCTCCTTTGCATACATAAACAGTACACACATGCAATGCATCAGCCAAAAAAACACAAAAGGAGATGATTTTATTTGGTCGCAACCTCAAGCAAATAAAGGATGATCCATTCTGAAATTATTCATTCATACACACTCCAAATCAAGGATGAAGCTATTCAGAATTCATTCATACATTCATGCACTCCAAATCAAATCGGGGAGTATGATCCATCTCTGCCTACACTGGAAAAAGTCCAAACCATTCTACCAAAGCATGTAAACAACATGTCCATAACAAAAATAAAACACAGCTAACATCTGTTTGTTACTCACAATTCTGAAAAGAAAGAAGTCAAACAAACTTCTCTAATGAGAATGTTATCCAAGACAGCTCCATCCATCATGACGGCCTCGGGGTTCACCACGCCGACCTTCTTCACAGTCACAAGCTAAGAGCCAGTTGCACATGAATACAAAACAAGCTAAGATAGCAAAACAAGAACCCAATCAGGGGCTCGCCGGAACTGTTCCACACCACCAGACCAACATCACATTCAGCAGCAACCCAAAACGACAAGCTCAGATTTATAGATACTGGAAATATAAAGGAAAACTGATTGGTCTTCTCGCCCTCCGAAAGATCAAACTTCCGGCAGTTAACTGACCATCTCCAGCATAGATTTCTTCACCGTCCTCACCATCAAGTCAGGCTCCTCCCTGGGCAGAGAGAGAGAGAACACGATTAATTAGTGGCCAAGGAATAAGGCTGTATATCACAACCCATAAAGGACAGACAATATATCGTGCCAAAGCAAAGTAAAATTTTACAGCAGGAAAAAGAACACTATGCCTACATTTTATAGCAAAATAACAGCAATATAAAAGCCTACATATGCATCACATTAGCCAGCAAAAGATTATCAACTGCAACAGCACTAGTTACTGCACCACAACAACCTAAATTCAGAACCTCGCCTTTCCTTTGCATGCATGCCTATGTTGCTGCTGCCTGCTAGCATCAACATGTGCAGCATTTAGAGTCAAACTAAAGGGATATTAACAGGTTTCTGTCCAATCCACCATTACTCATCCACAATACACAGCAGGACTACAAACCATGCAAGCATTTTGTTCTATTTTATAGCCATTAACAAGTCAAAACCCTCGCATAGGGACCCTATCAAACAAAATATGGACCATTACCTAACCCTGTAGCGCAGAATTACGAGACCAATTTCATTGGCAAGAAAGATGTGATCACAATCACAAGACTGTGATGACCGAAAGGCCACCACCACAGATCCGAACACTACATCATCAGCTCAGTTGCCGGCACTAGAGTCGCCCTCGGCTCGATGGCAAGACAATCTCAGAGAGAGAGAGAGAGAGAAAGAGAGAAAGGACCAAGGACTCACCTGAACCAAGGAAGACGCAGCCACTACTGCCACGAAGAATAAGTAACATTTTCTGAAAAAGGAAGAGGGTGATACAAGTCCACTATTACAAAATTAAAATGGCTACTGCCCAGCACATCCATAACCAGAATTTTTCATATGTATTCTTGAGCAGATACAAGTTCAATTGACAATAAATAATGTACAAGTTCCTATGACAATAAAGGCACTTTGTGGCTCCACAAGTCTGAACATTCCATATGCTACAATTCAGTAGTAGCTCACACATTGCACTAGTAATTTTATGACTTTCTCATTTCCAATGTGGATAGTTTCTAATTTAAAAATGACAAAAGTCACTGACTTGGCAAGTCTGAACATTCGATATGCTGCTAGCTAAACATAGCAGTAACTTTGTGACTTCACAAACAAATAGATTGGATAATTTAAACCACGTCTTTTTTTTTTGCGTTGATGCCAGGGGGTGACTAATTTCATCTATAAATCCACAAATCCATTGTCAGCATCAATACTACAACTGTAATTAGATTGGGAAACATATTTCCTGTGGATTGACAGGCCATTTCATCAGGAAATCCTATATTCATTCATCTATGAATAGGTAGATGATCTTATCTCATCTGAGGCAATAGTGCAGATCACGCTTCACTTGTGAAAACTTAAAGCACTTTAACACACATATATGCTTGGTCATTGACAAATAACCAAGCGGAAGGAAGATGAACCCTTGAGATGCTTGATTGCTAGTTCCTGTTAGAAGGTGACATCCTGAATGACTGAAATAGTTGAGTGAAGCTATTGACATGTACAAGTATTGCTTCGAGTAATAACAGCATTGGCTCAATGCATGCAAGTTGCAAACAGTTTACGTTTGATAAATAAATAAACTAAGCAATCAACAGCAGCACAGAGTTTCATTTTATTCTATTTCATGAGAAGCAAGCAAATCCCCCATATGACGTTGAAACTATAATTTTGTGTGTCTTGTCCACATAATTAGGATATTAAGCAGCAAGTTGAGGATTTTTCTCTAGAAAAGAATGAGAAATCTGCTCCTAAAAAACAGTACCCAGTGGTGACTCGGAAAATAACATGGCAAGTAATTTACATGACAAGTAGACATGTATGCATTGTTTATAAGGCATCCCGCATTGGGCGCTTAGGCGTTAAGGCGGCCTGGCAGCACCTTGCAATTATGCCCGCTTTAGGCACTTAGGCGCTCGCCTTAGGGGCTTAGGCGTCGCTTAGGCGTCAGGGCGGTTGGTTCTCGCCTTAGGTTGCCTTACTGCCTTATAAACAATGCAAGTATGTTTACCAATAATGCTAGAACAGGGCCCTTCCATTGCCAGAGGAAAATTGACTAGCTAGCAGGAACCACCAGAGCATCATCTACCGATCCAATTGAGGCCAAATCCAAAACCTAAGTAGTTATGGCACCCAGAGCTATACGCATAGCCATGGCTCGATGACCACGTGCTCAGAGCAAGGAGAAGAAGAGAGACTCAAGAGGACTCACCTGTAATGTCTATAGTCATCGTCGCACGGTGACGGTGGAGAGCTGGAAGAAGACAACGAGACCGAGCACGACCTACACTGCCGGCAGACGCACACACGGGAGGCAAGACATTTCAATCAATTGCCCAATTACATGCAGCAAAAAAGGTTCAGTTCTTTCTCATTACATCCAGCAAGACAATGAGGTAGGAAAGACACAACCAATCCTTTTAACTTTATCTTTACATACAGATCATACAAATTATAAGTGGATACTAGTAATCATGTTATTCAGAAATGAAACTAGCTATGTATGATTAGTATTGTAGCATAGAAGCTTTGTTCAGTAGCAAACCAGGACAATATTTGAGTAAGGAAATGAACATGGCAACCTCCAGTAGGAGACTGTGACACCCTGGTTTTTCCCAACCTCTTTTTCCAAAAACCCTTTTTGAAGTTTTTTTTTGGAATTTGAATTGTGTCCCTTTTGAATGGCTCTATGGACTTAAAAACTTGGGAGTATTTTATTTTCTCTTCCCAAGTGAATCCAAGGTCTCAAAAACTTTCCCAAGGTCAAGCCATTCCCACTCTAGTCCAACTCCAACTTTTATTCCAATTAAATATTCATTTTTCTATTAAAGGAATAACCCTTTGCACTCTAGGTTGTGAAGCAACCTATGTTTCTGTCCTCCCTAAAATTCCAAGAAAATTCTCATAAATTCTTTGGACCATATGGTCCTTGAATATGTAAAAATATTCAAGACCTCTTGCCTATGGTGAGCACACTATCCAATTCTCACTTCTGGTCATAATTTCAGTTTGTTAAGCAACTATAATTTATGTTGCTCCATAATTGCTGAAATTTTTCCAGGTCATGCTCTTACCCTTATAACTTCCATCCCCAATATTTGAGCTCAATTTATCTAGCCAATAGTCCTCAATAGTTCTCCCAAGCTTCTGTCCAGAAGGGAGCATTGTGAAGGAAGTACCATTTATACTTACCCAAATGGTATGAGAATTTTACAGTGTCTTCCTATGCTCAAATGACCCCTCTCCACCAAGTTTCATTCTAATCCATTGCACCATATGAGCACCACATCAAGATTCTTGTTGTTGGACCGATTATGCAGTTGTGAAGCAACTGCATTCAAAATTTGTCCAAATGGTTTGAAATTTCTCAAGCATGAGAACCTTTCTACCACATCTTAGTATGGCAAACCCATCTTCTCATTTACCAAACATTTTTACCCCAGCAACCTATCCAAGTTGCTATCCATAAACTTGCCTGGAAGCTTTTGAGGTGTCCAGGCTATCTCTTGTCAATCTAACTGCACAGGGAAGACACTGGGTGAGAGGACTACCACGTGGACAAGGTTTGACAGGCCTGAGCGCACCGCATGCGCCTGTGCATGCGGTGACCATGCGTCTGGCTAGGCCAAACAGGCGCTCTGCGTGCCGGGTCGCCTCGGACGCGACTGCTCCGGCCATCTCCAGCTGTCCTGCCATGTCTTCTGGTGCCGACAGCCTCCCACCATCCACCTGGCCTCTCCAGACCCTTCTCCCCCTCCGGCAGCGCCCTCGCCAGACATGGCCAAGCTCTGCCGTTGTAACCGCTGTACTAGCACTGTGGCCGAGATGGCTGGCTTCTTCTCGGCCGCCCCGCGCCAACGCCATTACTTCCCCGCCCTCTCCCGTCACCTTCCCACGTGGTCTGGCTGCCAGCGTGATGCCCAGCTCAACGCGGGACACCGACCATTTCCCCGCGGTGGCTTCTGGCTCGAGCATTGTCGCCCGCCTATAAATGCCGCCCCCGCCCTCACTTCTCCTTACCACTCGAGCTTTCCCTCTCCCAATCGTCACCCAGAAGCACCAGAGCAAGCAGGGAGGCTCTCCTTCTCCATCTCCGGCCAGAGCTTCGCCGCTCGGGTCCCTCCCTGGCCAGCCCACTCAAGTGCCCCTTCGCCCCAGCCAAGACCACCGTCGGGCTCCTGGTGATCCACTGGTGCTCCCCAACCCCTCCCCTGCTTGAATCATCGCCGGAATCGTCGAGCTCATCCATGGCTGTAGCCTGCCGTCGCTGGAGAGGAAGGGCGCGACACCGTCCGACCACCTCCTGGTGAGCTACGGGTAGAGGTGTGTTCATCGTTGAGCGCCTGATCCATTCCCGCCATCTCCGGCCATCACCGTCGCCTCTATGCCGGCCAACCACCGCCGGTGAGCTGCCGTTCCCCTACATCCCCCTCTCTCTCTCTTTAAATCATACAATCGGGCCCCACCTGCCAGCGACCCAGCCCGCACCCGAAGCGGTACGCTTGTGGAGGCGTACCCTGGATATACGCCTTCGATGTGGCCAGCTGTGGTTTTTCTGAAATTCTGTTTTAATTCATTTTTAAACCAGAATTTTGACCCAACTTTGACCAGTCATTTATTTTAATCAACAAGTCCAAATGAGTTCATTCTTTTTGCATTATTTTTCTTATGAGCTCCTCTATTTTCTGTAAAGTTTTGGTATTTTTCTCTGCTGTCTAGAATTTCTGGACAGAGAAAAATGCACTATGTGATATTTAAAAATGTTTTCAAAAATGTTTTTTAGAAGGATTTGAATATTTGGTGAAGGTCAGGAGTACTTCCACACTTCTTTGGTGTCAGGCAAGCCACAACACCCATTTGCATGATTACATTGCAATGCCATGGTTTTAATTAAGTACTTAGGCTAAAATTTGAATTATTTATAATTGGGTTGCTCATGCAACACTTGGGAAATTCTTAGATATGTTACTATCATGATGATGCTTGGATTGGATGTGACCAGTAGTTTACAAGTTTGATGATGCCATGATGACGTTGGATTAGGAGATTACTGTATATTATTACTTTGTGGCCCTATTTGATATTTTGGATTATGGAACTAGCAGCAGTAGTTTGGTCATATTGCCATTGGATTACCAGTTGGATGTTATCATAACCTAGACCACCGTGATACTGGAGTAACAGTTATGGCAGAGAATACCTTGGGGATAAATTCCTTCATTCATTGATCAGGTGCCACTGGACCGGACTTCTCACTGCAACCACATCTGCCTTTGTGGGAAGGCCCTAGCTTGGTTTACCATGTGCACTCTTGTCGGTATCACCAAAGAGGGAAGGTTATGCGCGCGTGCTACCCTGATCAGGTGGGCGGCGATAATCTTGTGAGCCTGGTTAGTTTATACGGTAGGCGGGTTTTGTTGGATGAATGTCCATGGTGTGGGAAAAGTGCACGAACTCTGCAGAGTGTAAGAATCTATTCGAATAGTCGCATCCACGGTATTGGACACAGTTCATACTAAGTCACACTGTCTGATCAACACCAGTGATGGAATGACTTGATAATGATGGAAGAACTCATCTCAGAATAGGTGAGGTATCAGTTCAGCAGAAGGCCATTGATAAACTTGGGATGATCGGGAGGATGATCGTTAAAGGCTCTTGAGATGACCATGAGAGTAAGTGGTTGGCACGATAGCCAAGAGCAAGGCAGTCCATGTGACCTAAAGCAATGATACATAGTGCACATAGTTCCGTAATATCATGTCTATTATTCTTCCATCCTTTTTAATAGCAGCTGATCCTGATATAACCATGATTGCTATGATATTGTTTTGCCTTGATGCTCTTGTTTGTTGCGAGCTTGTGAGTACATTCAAAGTACTCACCTGGTGTATCATGCTAGTTTGCAAGTGAAGCCATGTTTGCATAGCCCAAAGGTCCCGAGCGTGTGAGCTAGGAAGTGTCCGAGTCAGCGTCCCTTTGGAGTGGAGTCCATCACCGACGCGTTGTTCCGCTGCAAGGAGTTTGTTCCGTTGCCATCCTTAGAGGCACGAGCTTGTTCCTCATCATGCCTCGCTAACCATGTAATTTAGAACCTTTGTACCCATAGTTTTTGTAATAAAGAGTTGTTTTGTTCGATGCTCATTTGTGCCGCGTTCTAGAAGACATTGATCTCTGGGCTGGAGCATGGGGCACCCCGGTGCTCTGAGCCGGGGTGCCACAGCGAATGGTATCAGAGCAGGACTGACTATAGGACACCCTAGCTGACCCAGACGTTTGTAAGCCGCTAGCCTCGAGTCCAGCTTGCTTGCTTGATGCATTTGATTGCTGCGTTCGTTTGGTTGCTGCATTTGTTTGTCGCAGAGCATGCATATAGATTTGATACTTGGCTCACTAACCATTAATTTTGTAGATGGTGTCCGTTCCGATTGACTATGACCCAGCCCCTGCACCACTCAGTTTTGCATCCCTGCTTCATGATGTTTGACGTCTTCTCTATCCTAGTGGAGAGATGCCAAGGTACCAAGAGTTCCAGACCCCGCTCGCGGGATTGGTACTTGAATATCATGCCAATGTTCTTCTGGCAGCCGCCCTACCCATCGGGAAGCGTACCTATAACCTCCACGGTGGATATACCTCTACACCGGATCGCGCCATCCAGCTTGCCGCTCTAGCAGGTCTCACTATTCTTCATCACCAGGAGAGCGTGATGCAAGCGAACCGTGCCTTTCACTACTATCCCACTTTGGCGACCACTCCCAGACGAGTCAGATTTCCTTCTGCTCATTCGGATGGCAATGCAGCTATAGCATTCATGTCCCATTACATGATAGTAGAGTACATCCTCATCGCCGAACTCATCAGAGAAGCAACCCGTGCCAGAAGAGCGCTTGGTATGGCCTTAGCTCCATCGACCCCTCCACCAGCTCCTTCGATCTCTAGTAACCCGCCACCCGACCGTAGTACCTGAGGTCTTGCGAAGTTCACGTTGCATAAGTTGTAGTAGTACTATATGTTGTAAATTGCTATGAGTAGCAGTAAAATGTGGTCTTTGTGTGTTATCTGCTGGTTGCTTGATTGAGCAGTTTCATTCGCCTCTTTATTTGTTTCCTCGGTGTCACAATATGCTCCTTTATGAAAGTTGCTTGTCAACTGGTTGCCCGACCCAAAGAACCAAGAAGAATTGTCAAGAAATGAGGACCTAGCTGCACTAAATGAAATATGAAGCCGATGTACTTGGTTAGAAACATCTGGCTCAAGTACGAGTACTACCCTGGAGGAACTATTAAGATCAAATTAGCGTCAGCAGCGCAACCTTTATGGCAGTAATGATCAGACCAACAGGAAAATAGATCGGGTACATGACCAATGGAATACCCTCAGCCAAGGCAGGGCCCGTACCAAGTTACGGCTCCGCTATGAGTAAAACTTTGAGCACTCCGGAAGGAAACCACGATAGGTCATGGAGCCAATACTCAGTGGTACGGGTAGACGGACAACTCTTTAATACAAGTAGCCCGCAGTGGCAGCCTTAAGGATATATATGGCAATTAGACCACCTACCACAGTGAAAGGATCTAGGTACAGGAAACCCAGTTTTTTTTCCCGCAAACTATTGGAAGAAGCTTACGACGAAAGGCATCCAATCTTCCTTGGTACGGTACATGGATATCCTCCAGCTTAAGTTATCCTTCTCGGCAAGCTTTTGTGGAAAACTTTCTACACACGACAACCAGCCTTCCTCGGGATGTTAAGAGAAAAGACCTCTGAACAAGCTACCGAGAGCAGCTTCCGATGCAAGGAACCCAGTCCTCTTTGGCTAGTCACCTAGGGGAGCTTACTCCGCAAGCCACTCAGTCCTCCTTGGTACGCCATATGGATAGCTTTTAGCATAAGGTATTCAATCTTCCTCAGTAAGCAACCAGAGGGGAAACTTCTGAGGTACGATATCCCGCCTTCTTCCGCACACTACCCCAGCAAAAGCCACAAGCATAAGATATTCAGCTTTCTTCAGCATGCCACCATGACTATAGCCATTTGGTCAGAAACTCGAGCTAGCCATGATACATGTTTGCCTTGGGAATCAAATACTCAACTACACCCACTCCTGCATATGTTGTGAGCAGGCAGCTCCGGTCAGGCAAGCTACTCGTATGAGGATGCAAATGTGCTCGGGGATAAATAGAGTAGGAACAGGAAAAGAGCATAGTGACCCCTATGAGGTATGGGAAAGGGAGAAAGTCAGATAGGCACCCGAACGCAAGGACAGACAAGTTAGGGTAAGATGCACCAAGTCAAGGAAACCTTGGAACAACAGTTTTGATGATGTCCATAGGGATCAACTTTTCCACCACCGAAAAGAAAGCAACATCTGGTCATTCTCTCGCATACATGGCCACCGCATTACGCCGCATCCAAATGCATATGAGCATGATGAACCATGAACAAGGAAGAATTGTAATGGCAACTCTGGCCACACAAGAACCACGGGTATAGGTAACCATGCCATCTCAGCAATGGATCCAGTTAAGGAAAGAGCTAAGGGATAAGTACAATGTATTAAACGGGTTGGCAGCAAGGATCAAGATAATCGGGAACTGCATAATGCCGTCTGTCACAAGGTATGCTGCAAGGTTAAAACCGCATTCCCAAAGCCTATTGAATTACTGCTACCTTTGCAAGATCAACCAAGGAAGTGCGACAAGGGTTGAATGGGCGTCATGATCAGGATCCCCGAGTTAGCGCAAGACCATGATCCCATACGGATCACCTACTTAAGTGGCCCACTGCGTTCGGTAAGAACAAAATAACGAGTCAACTCGCCCGCCCAACCATGTATACCTGAATGATCAATATGGGATACTCAAGTCTGCCCTGGCAAACCCAAGCCTTCTTTAGCAATCTCAGTGTTTTTGGCTTCAGGGATCGTGTTGGAGTATAACACGGCCTATCTCCACGAAGGACCGACAGAGCCAATAACCCAAATGCTGATTCACAAGCTCAGGTCATGTGACCTCACACATGGAATCAATAAAAGGGTAGTTGGCCATGAATATAATACTACCGTCAGAGTGACTGACAGTCAAGCCTCATTCGGAACATGTTACAGCTATGAAAGCTATGCCTGCTTATGTTGGTCAAGGTCAGAAAATAGTTGAGCCTTTGGTATAGATTTAATACCCATGAAAAAAAAGTCAGGGAAGGTGATTCAACACCATTCATGCATAATCGAATCCGACAAAAGAAATCCTATGGCACTCGGTATCATGAAGCGAACTTTGAACCCGGAGGACATCCTCTCTTTGAGTACCCTGGTGGAAGGATCAAAATGGTTCAAGTCCACCAGGAATCGGTTCCTGTACTCATTGGATACGACCAGGATAGGTGAACGAATGGCATGTCAGTTGTGAATTACTTCCGGTCTTGTGAAAAGCTCATATGTCCCGGTTGTGAGGAGGTACCGCATCTCAATCAAACCAGAAGATATGAAGGAATGGGAACAAGTGTATGGTCTGATGCAGGAAGTGAATTCGACAGAATCTTGGATAAGGTAACTCAAACCACCCGAAGCAAGGTAACCCGATTCTATACAATCCAGCAGGAACACACAACACAAGGGAGGGAGACCTGAGCTGGAAACGATTTCCTTAGGACAGCGTATGCATACTTGTTCCTTGAGCAACCAAATCTCGAGGACAAGATTTATGTTAAGGGGGGTAGGTTTGTGACACCCTGGTTTTTCCCAACCTCTTTTTCCAAAAACCCTTTCTGATTTTTTTTGAATTCGAATTGGATCCCTTTTGAATGGCTATATGGACTTAAAAACTTGGGAGTATTTTATTTTATCTTCCCAAGTGAATCCAAGCTCTCAAAAACTTTCCCAAGGTCAAGCCATTCCCACTCTAGTCCAACTCCAACTTTTATTCCAATTAAATATTCCATTTCTATTAAAGGAATAACCCTTTGCGCTCTAGGTTGTGAAGCAACCTATGTTTCTGCCCTCCCTAAAATTCCAAGAAAATTCTCATAAATTCTTTCGACCATATGGACCTTGAATATGTAAAAATATTCAAGACCTATTGCCTATGGTGACCACACTATCCAATTCTCACATCTAGTCATAATTTCAGTTTGTGAAGCAACTATACTTTATGTTGCTCCATAATTGCTGAAAATTTTCCAGGTCATGCTCTTACCCATATAACTTCCATGCCCAAGATTGAAGCTCAATTTATCAAGCCAATATTTCTCAATAATTCTCCCAAGCTTCTGTCCAGAAGGGAGCATTGTGAAGGAAGTACCATTTATACTTACCCAAATAGTATGAGAATTTTACTGTGTCTTCCTATGCTCAAATGACCCCTCTCCACCAAGTTTCATTCTAATCCATTACACCATATGAGCACCACATCAAGATTCTTGTTGTTGGACCAATTATGCAGTTGTGAAGCAACTGCATTCAAAATTTGTCCAAATGGTTTGAAATTTCTCCAGCATGAGAACCTTTCTACCACATCTTAGTATGGCAAACCCATCTTCTCATTTACCAAACATGTTTACCCCAGCAACCTGTCCAAGTTGCTATCCATAAACTTGTCTGGAAGCTTTTGAGGTGTCCAGGCTATCTCTTGTCAATCTAACTGCACAGGGAAGACACTGGATGAGAGGACTACCACGTGGACAAGGTTTGACAGGCCTGAGCGCACCGCATGCGCCTATGCATGCGGTGACCATGCGTCTGGCTAGGCCAAACAGGCGCTCTGCGTGCCGGGTCGCCTCGGACGCGATTGCTCCGGCCATATCCAGCTGTCCTGCCATGTCTTCTGGTGCCGACAGCCTCCCACCGTCCACCTGGCCTCTCCAGACCCTTCTCCCCCTCCGGCAGTGCCTTCGCCGGACACGGCCAAGCTCCGCCACTGTAGCCGCCGTACTGGCACTGTGGCCGAGCTGCGTCTTCTCTGCCGCCCGTGCCAACGCCATTACTTCCCAGCCCTCTCCCGTCACCTCCCCATGCGGTCTGGCCGCCAACACGATGCCCAGCTCAATGCAGGACGCCGGCCATTTCCCCGCGGCGGCTTCTAGCTAGAGCATTGTCGCCCGCCTATAAAAGGCGCCCCCGCCCTCACTTCTCCTCACCACTCGAGCTTTCCCTCTCCCAATCGTCACCCAGAAGCACCGGAGCAAGCCAAGAGGCTCTTCTTCTCCATCTCCGGCCAGAGCTCTGCCACTCGGGTCCCTCCCTCGCCAGCCCACTCTAGTGCCCCTCCGCCTCAACCAAGACCACCATCGGGCTCCTGGTGATCCACTGGTGCTCCCCAACCCCTCCCCTGCTTGAATCATCGCCGGAATCGTCGAGCTCATCCACGGCTGTAGCCTGCCATCGCTGGAGAGGAATGGCGCGATGCCGTCCGACCACCTCCCGGTGAGCTACGGGTATAGGCGTGCTCAAAGTCGAGCGCCTGATCCATACCCTCCATCTCCGGCCATCGCCGTCGCCTCTACGCTGGCCAACCACCGCCAGTGAGCCGCCGTTCCCCTACTTCCATCTCTCTCTCTCTCTTTAAATCAGACAGCCGGGCCCCACCTGCCAGCGACCCAGCCCACGCCCGAAGTGGTATGCTAGTGGAAGCGTACCCTGGCTTTACGCCATCGACGTGGCTGACTGTGGTTTTTCTGAAATTCTGTTTTAATTCATTTTTAAACTGGAATTTTGACCCAACTTTAACCAGTCATATCTTTTAATCAACAAGTCCAGATGAGTTCATTCTTTTTGCATTATTTTTCTTATGAGCTCCTCTATTTTCTGTAAAGTTTTGGTATTTTTCTCTGCTGTCTAGAATTTCTGGACAGAGAAAAATGCACTATGTGACATTTAGAAATGTTTTGAAAAATGTTTTTCAGAAGGATTTGAATATTTGGTGAAGGTCAGGAGTACTTCCACACTCCTTTGATGCTAGGCAAGCCACAACACCCATTTGCATGATTGCATTGCAATGCCATGGTTTTAATTAAGTACTTAGGCTAAAATTTGAATTATTTATAATTGGGTTGCTCATGCAACACTTGGGAAATTCTTAGATATGTTACTACCATGATGATGCTTGGATTGGATGTGACCAGTAGTTTACAAGTTTGATGATGCCATGATGACATTGGATTAGGAGATTACCATCTATGATTACTTTGTGGCCCTATCTGATATTTTGGATTATGGAACTAGCAGCAGTAGTTTGGTCATATTGCTCATTGGATTACCAGTTGGATGTTATCATAACCTAGACCACCGTGAAACTGGAGTAACAGTTATGGGAGAGAATACCTTGGGGATAAATTCCTTCATTCATTGATCAGGTACCACTGAACCGGACTTCTCAGTGCAGCCACATCTGCCTTTGTGGGAAGGCCCTAGCTTGGTTTACCGTGTGCACTCTTATCGGGATCACCAAAGAGGGAAGGTTATGCGCGTGTGGTACCCTGATCAGGTGGGCGGCGATAATCTTGTGAGCCTGGTTAGTTTATACTAGTCGTCAACCCGTGCACCTGCACGGGCTAGTAGAATAATATCACCATCATAGACTAATTCTGAAATCATGCATGAATGCAATTTGAGAAATTTAAACAATACATTTTGATCATTACCATGACATTAACATCCATTGAGTGCTCATCAAACTGTATGCATTTCCTAAATGATTCTGAATCTATTCAATTTTGGATTTTTTTGATTAAATTAGGCATGCCCTCCACTCGGTTGTGAAGATTTTGGTTAACACCAAAGTAAAGCAACATATGTTGCGTAGTGAGGAGAAAATATGCTCCTTAATAATTGAGTGTTTTTCAAGCCCAGGCCATCATAGGGCAAATAAACATTTTACAAACACAAATGTACATTTGTTTCTTCATTAAGATTGTGACCCCACAAAAGGGATCATACGAAATGCATGAGGTTTGTCATTTTTTGAGTAAATACAGGTGCTACCGATTATAAAATGACAAACTGGAAATAAGTAAATGTTGGTATCGTTCACAGTGACATCAAAAGCAAGGCCCTCTGCTGCCCGCCTGCACCGCCAAGGCGGGGTAACTCTCAAGCTAAGCTGCTCTGCCACCTCAAACATGTGAATAGTGATGTTCCGAGCATGCCCCAATTGCTTCTGATAACCATCTGAACTCCCCAACGCGAAGAAGAGACTACACCAGGCGCAAAAGATAGTTGGACAAATTTGTATATGAATCAATAGCCAGGTATAATATACTGATGCATGAAGCATTCACTCATTTTCATAAATATCAAATGATATATAATCCACACATCGAAGGACCAAACAGATATAATTTACAATTGAGCCGCCCTTTTGTAACACATCCTAATTACCTTTGATTCTCCATGTGCATAGATCAGTAATTTAGAGGCCAAGCACAATTAATGAAATGACATCTATCCATATACGCATATGATGTTACTTGTTTGTGGATCTCAGGAGAACAACTTGCAGAAGTTCTCAAGGTAGCAACACCGGCCTTTTAAAGTATTATAACAACATCCAAGGTCCACTACTTTCATCCTCTATTTATTTGATTAGATTAGATTGATGTTGCTAATTGCTGTACCACAAATCAGTGAGAGACAAAAAAAATACTTCACCGGAAGAAATAGAGACTGAAAACTTCTATCATAACTCATAAGAGAGTATTAGATATATATTACCCATGGATGTGTGCATCTCAGTTAGGCAAAGGCCGGGTGTAATGCTTAAACCTTTTAGGTAATTAAGCGCCCTTTATCGGGAAAAAAAATTAGATATATATTACCCGCAGGCCAATCTAGCACATTGAATTTTCTTGTTTGCATGAATGCAACCTCACCAAGAAAATCCTAGTTGCACTGAATATGGACATTCAGTCAAGAAACATTTCGAGGGTTGCATTAAAATTCAGAGAATCATGGCACATAATGAAATAACTGGAAAAGAGAAAGAAATGTGCATACCGGAACATATATTACATAACTAGGCGAGGGAAAAAAGATTCTTCTTACCATGCTTAGTTGTGTTTTATAATTAATTACTAAACCAATAGTTCTTTCTACAATTTGAAACATCGTATTTTCTTAAATAAAAACAAATCGATCAATTGAATATGGGGCAAAATTATAAGAAATGTACGTCTCTTTTTGATAGCTTAGCTCTGCAATATACCATCTCCCATCTTGCATCAAATAAACAACTATTGCAACACAACTGCGTACAATCGAGGAGTTCATAATCCGTCAGATTAGACTATATATGAAGAGATAGAAAGAAGTACCTTGTCAGATCGGAGAGGGAGACACTATTGTCTCATAGCCCAGGAAGACACGCCCCTAGTCACTTTCCCATAGCATATCATGGCCATCCTCCTTCCACTTCCCCACCTGCAACCAATCCCCCCTAGCTACATACAATAGCATCCGCGTAGGCTGAATTGAACTAAACTGATCTAACGCTGTCCAGTAGCCTCAAACATGTGCTTGCCAACATATTTAATAAGTTTTAGACATAAAAGTATATGCATCTGCAATTGGTCTGGGATTGAATCAAGTTTTTTGGCAGAAGGAACCTGGGATCTCGAGTTTGTTGAGATAGCATCGTA
Source organism: Thinopyrum elongatum (assembly GCA_011799875.1). Classification (NCBI taxonomy): domain Eukaryota; kingdom Viridiplantae; phylum Streptophyta; class Magnoliopsida; order Poales; family Poaceae; genus Thinopyrum; species Thinopyrum elongatum. The sequence goes on from CM022298.1 coordinate 10,083,568, forward strand.
AGCCATTGGAGAAGAAACAGGCGACAACACACTGGCCGATCGTGGCACAAAGAACGCAGTGGAGATCTTGGCCCGAGAGGCTGGATCAAACCAAGCATCCTCCCCTTTTCCAAATCAAAGTATCAGACGGATCTGCATAAAAAAAGAGTAGATTGCACTGCTGGGACCTGACCTCTGCGAAATTGGTGTTGGAACTGAGTACATGTGGATTGCTGCATTATGTTCGCCTCTAGGATGGTGCGAAATTTGTCCATGGGAAAGAGATCGATTTATGTATAATAGGAACAGCCGTGAAGGAGAGAGGATGTTGGCGTGAAGAGAGGCAGAGATCGTGGAGTCCTTTTTTTTACAATAAGAGATCGTGGGGCTTAAAGTACATAGTTTTTTTTCTCCATCTCCATCTCCACTACTATTAAACAATCCAACAACAACTTTCTTAGGTGCACCCCGCAATTACCCCAGCGCACCAGCCGACCCATTCACCACCGCACGATTAGTCCCACGAATCTGAATCTAACAGCCACAATTGATCTAATACCGCTATGGTGTGCACGTAGCAATTTCCATTGACTGACCATGCTTCACCAGGAGACTACCGAAGCCTTCCCTTCAATACCAATCGCACGTCCCCCGACAATCGAGCAATTCCAATCGCATATACTAAGGAAGGAATTGATTCTCCTAGCCCAATCGCCCAGGACCCTCTCTGCCTTCCGTCACCATCGCGCCAACACCTTCTTCTCCGGCCGCCGACCTCGCGCCAGTCCACCGCGCAGCCGCCTCCCTGCACGATCAACGTAGCGGGCGCCCAGGAGGCTGCCCTGCCCCCTCGCAGCGTGGCACAAGTGTGCTAGATCGCCAGTGCCCACGAGCCCGCCCAGCACCCGCGCGGCCGGCCCCCGCCCTTCACGGCCCTTGGACGGCTGAACCAGCTGTAATTCTTCCCTGCACTCAAGATTACATTTTTCAGAACAGAAGATCAAACATTAGGCATACAGAAAAAGGTAAGATCGTAAAAGTAAGACATTTAGATGCCGTGCAATTGCACACCATTCTACCATACCTAGGGCACAGGAAAGATACATCACACCAGTTTAGAGCAGAATGATTTATTCTATGTGCAAAATACTGCTTATCTTCTTACACAGACGAAACAAAGCTGCTTATCTTCTTATATGCACAATATACATGCTTCTAATAATTTAATGTCATGAATATTCACATGAAGGCGACGGTATGTCGTCTCCCAATCGTGCGGGGCCGCGCACCCCATTTCAGGATATAAGCAATAACCAACCATTGGGTAACTATCAGCAAACACTTCCTACTTTGTTCTACTGTTTCTGCTGTTGCTTGTGTGCTGACTCGCGCTATGTATTTATACGACCCAAGCCCCCCATTTCAGGATTTAAGCAACAACCAATCATTGGGTGACTATCATCGAACAGATCCTACTTTGTGCTACTGTTTTTGAAGTTGCTTTTGTGCTAACTTGCATTACTTATTTAAACAGACCCTAAAGAATTGAAGAGGCAGAGGAACAAAGAGTATTATGCACGCAATAGAGATGATATTCTGAAAAGACGTCGTGAAGCTCGTGAAAAGAAACAGGTTTCAACGGCACTGCTTGGTGATGAGCAAAATGTAGCACATACACCCGTGCCGATGACCCAAGGTTAAAATGCCCTTCTACTGAATGCTTCTGTATTATCCAAATACTACCTTTGTATGCTAAAGTATAACTATAATGTATCATATATTAGACCCTAAGGAGCTGAAGAGGCAACATCAGCCCTACAGTGAGACAACAATGGCCGTTGTTTCTGCCGATATCAATGGCCAGGAAAATGAAACACATACACCGGTGTCCATGTCCATTGGTAATGATGATCAACAAAGTACATACAACCCTGTGTGTTTACACTAATTAGTTTTATTATCTACGCAGATCCTAAGGAGTTAAGGAGGCAGAGGGACAGGGAGCGGTATGCACAAAACAGAGATGAAATATTAAAACGACAACGCCTATCTCGTGAGAAGAGAAAGGCTACAACTGCCATCCTGACCGACCATACCACTGTATCACACACACTAGCTACAGGACAGTCCGGTGTCACCCAGCTCCAAAAATTGACATGTCCGAGTACTACTGTTCTACCATAAGATATTTATTGCATCTTCTTACCTCAGCAAATATGCCCATAAATGCAGGGTACTCATGTGGTACTGCAACTGTCTTGCAGGCTTGTCGAATATACCAAGTTCATCTCAGTCACCTGAATGCGTTCCCCACTACAATGAGAACAAGGAGAACAATTTAACACACGAAGATGAATGCAGTTGGTTGCACAGGAATGATGCGTACCAGATGCAACAAATAGCAGGACGAATTAGAGCTGTTACTATGCCTCTTGCCAGCAAAACCAAACCAATTGGACCCATCATCACGGATATTGCACAAGGTATTTAAAACTGGCTTTGGTAGATTCCACGCATTCTGACTGTAATCAGCTTCCGTATGAAATTAGTTGTGAACAGATAGCCAAATATACCCAGATTTTACAATTGAAGATGCAGGTTACTTTGTCGATTTAATTATGTTGCATGTGTGTCCACAATGTTTATTTGACCAACACACTCCGGTTTCTCTTTCCTTTGTTCAGTTCTAGAGCCTTTTTCCAGCTCCAAACTACATGATAATTCACCAGATAATGATAATATAGGCCCTGCTGAAGTGGACACACATGGTACTGAAAACACTCAACATCTGCAACACACTTTTGACGAACCTACGCCCACTAATAATACCTGCAATATTGCTATCCTCTACTGATCTTATGGTTTTCTATAGTAGGCAACGACCAGACAGATGATCCATATGGAATTTTTGAGCCCGTTGTTGAACAAACCAATTTAGATGGTATGTTATATATAATTGTTATTCATATATCAAGTTCTTCCTCAATAAATTTTCGTCATTTATGATTGATCAATGTATTGCCTTCTAGACTACTTGGAACCATTGCCTAATGGACACGCTGCATACCATGAGCCTGATGAAGAAGCTAGAATATATATGGATAGAGGTATGTGCATTGTGTAATTTCCAATTTAGCACACTCAAGTGCATGTTTTATTAGTATGAGTCATAATTAAATGCATGTCCTCTTCTGTGCTAGGTGTTGCTTTCGAATCGTACCAACTTGGACGCAATACTACACGAGCACCACCCATGTCAAATACTGGTGAATTCATATACCAAAACCGACCTACAAAGCACCTGTAGGGTAACGCAGCAGAAAACAAAAAATTTCCGACCTACGCACCAGCCCAGGATCACTATGGAGATTGCATACAGGGTTTTTGATCATTTCGTTACCGACTCGTAGCGCAGCGGAAGTAGAGTCGATGACGATCGTCGGTGCAGACCCCCGCAGCTAGGATTTACAACCTCCCAACCGCGAGGATGTATTCCCTCATCTGCCACCCGGACAGCCCTCCGGGAGGCGGTCGGACAGTCCCCCGGACGGTGTCGCGGACAGCCCTTCGGGAGGACTCACAGAACTCGGACCCTCACTTGGACAGCCCTTCGGGAGGCACTCACGAACAGCCCCACGGGCACTAAGATCGAAACTACGACCTCTCTACAGAGTTGCACACATACGGTGTCATCTATCCGGCAGGGCTTCGCCATCCAGAACTAGTTCCCACCGGAACCCAGACAGCCTTTCGGCACTACGAAACTATTTCGTGGGAGGGAGAGAGAATGCCAGATCATGCATGGCTTGTGTGTGAGAGCAAGGGATGAAGGAGATGGCAGCCCCAACTCCTCCTTTTATAGGCCAAGGCAAGGGGTGGGGTGGGATGTTGAAATACCAAAATACCCAAGCTTCATGTCACACATGAAAGGGCATAATGGTAACACAAGGGGGGCACCAAGGGGACACCACCATGGCAGCCCTTGGGCCGGCCCACACCTTGTCTCCCCCCATGGGGGGGCCCCCCCAACAAGCCACCAACATGTCTCCATGAAACATGCATGCTCCCTAGACAAAAAGCCACCAAACATGCAACCCCCGATTCGTGGGATCTTGTCCCCTCGCGCTGAGACAAGATGTTTTCCGCGAAACTTCTTCTGAAAAATTCCAGAAGGTCCCAGAATATTTCTGGCACCCTCTAAAATTATTCTGGGCACGATCCGAAACATTTTCGGTGCGGTGGTTTTTATCAGCGGAAAGCATCAACAGCGGTTACGGCAGTTTCGGAACATTTCCGGTTTTTCTCTCTGAAAATTCCCAGAAGTTCCCAGACCAATTCTGGCATCCTCTGAAAATTTCCAGGCGGTGCCAAAACCCTTTTTGACCAAATAATATATTCCAAAACAACTTTTCGATTTTACCAAAACTCTTTCGGTGTTCTCTCTCTCGGAACTCTTTCGTTGTCTCCGAAACATTTTCGGTGACTTTCTCTCAGACTCCCTGTCTAGTATTCAGCAGATAGATGACCCTTAAGCGTGTGACCCTATAGGTTCGGTGAAGTATAGACATGACCGGAACACTTTCCGATCAATGATCAACATCGGAGCCGTGGACACCCATATTGACCCCTATACCCACACGAATGAATATTCGAGTGAACCTCCAGTTGCCGTGTGCTATTCCTGTTGCTTCGCGATATGTTACAAATACCCGAGGTGAGACATTATGGCATTCCCGTGGATCAACAACTTGTCCACTAAGCCAGTTACCCCGTTACCGGTATTGTTCTCTGTTCTCGTTACCGTGTTCCGGCATCCCCGTGATCAAATCACAAAGTGTCTGGCCAGACGATGATGGATACCGTAACACCGAGAGGGCCCAGAGATATCTCTCCATCGTCGGAGGAGCAAATCCCAATCTTGAGCTATCAAGTTACTTGACATACTTTTCCATGAACCCGTAAGCCGCCGTAATAGCCACCCATTTACGGATGACGTTTAACAAACTCCAAAGTTCATGAAGCAAGCATGAAGAAACCCGATACTCTCATGGTCTAAGGAATCATGCAAACGTTAACTATCTCTGTGTTATTAACCATTAACTCATGACGAATGTATCTCATAGCATAACATCAATTCGGGTCGATTCAACACAAATGTCCTTCCTGACATTGTGCCCTCAAAGTTGCTGGCATAGACATGCCCATGATTGGGAAAACATAATCATCATGCAACACTTGAGCTAGTCTTAGAGGCACGACTAGGAATACATTTTACCGTTTATTATACCACACGTGCACATGGGTTTTCCCCAGAGCCTTTATGGATATACGGGCTCGGGAACCATAGCAGTTATAGCATGGAATATAAACTTAATTATGAACAGGGAGATAATTAATAACATTTATTATTGCCTCTAGGGCATATCTCCTACAGACTCCCACTTGCACTAGAGTCAATAATCTAGTTGATGCTAATGCACTTTACACCTGTGGCACACCGGTGTAAATATGCTTCGCTTGTGGTATAGCCTGATGTCCAACGGATCTGACGACTTCAGCTCCGTGTGTATCTTTGCATATCCTCGCGTCTTCACGCTTTCACAAAATCCATATTTTTTGTTGACTTGGCTTTGTATGTATGTGAATCACAGGTCGAACCTGGATTCCTCAGACTGAGTTATGGAGCAACTACTTGCAGTAGTGTCCCATTGACAAAAGCCATCTTGGAACCATACTAAGTTCATGAATGAACTATATGATTCAACATCTTCTTTGTCGCTTTAAAAGCGGCAACATACTTCGCCCCTGTTATAGAATTCGCCACAGTAACTTGTTTGGAACATTTTCCAACTAACTGTGCCACCACATTGTGTGTTACACAAAAACCCTCAATTTAAATTAAAAATCACATGGAGAAAAGGTGAAGACTGTATCGATGTAACATATCACAACGAACTCTTCATGATTTCCGCTTGCGAGAAAACATGTCATTAGAGCTACTCTTGCACTCAATGACACTTTTCACTGTTGTCCTATGATCAGTACTTTTGATCACTTTGGTATCTATACTCGCAACACCTTGGGAGTATCGGACATATCTGGTTGTTTTACATACCATGGAATACATGATTAATCCAAACACAAGAGTGTGTGGAATCTCCATCATGTATTTTGCTCATCAGTGTTTTGGGACACCGAGTCTTGCAAAAACTCTTTCCATGTGACTTCGGCAAGAATCACTCCTTGGCCTTTTAATGCTAAAAGATTTTAGCATCTTGTCAATATGTATTCATTGCTTAGCCCCATTAGGTAGATCTATCTCCATAGATTATCATGCCTAATATCAAGGCTATTTAGCCCAAGCACTTCATCGAAAAAACTATTTTCAAATGAAGTCCTAGTTCGTGTCAAGAAATTTATTTCCAATTACCAATGTGTCAAGCACACAAGGTTTTTAGAAATATTATTATGCTCCCACTTACTTTCTTGAATTACAAGCATCTTCGTTACCCATTGATGAAGTCAAAACCCTTTTTGACCATTTCATCAAAACACGAAGATTCTAACTCCATTTTGCTCTCTTCTGTCCATCGCTGGAACTCTGAAGTTTGCATACTTACTAGCATCCTCTGGACTGACAAAATACCTTGGACTGTAATACATGCAAGTCCTTGGTTTCATTTCCATCAGATGGAAATCCTTTTGTCATCCCTTGTTTCATATCTCATGATATGAAATATTTATTAATTGCTAGTTCAACTCGAACCGACTTTAAGCATCGCTACGGTGAAATAACCTCATCGTAGTCAACTCCTTGAACTTGTTATTGCAACAAGTCGAGCTTTATGGATAAAACATTTTTATCCGTATCAGTTTTAAGTTCCATAAAATTCGTTAGACTCCAAGTCTTCCGAAAGGTGTATCAAGATTTTAATCTTGAAACATTTATATGGAAACTATCTCGGATTGTATTGGCATTTAGCCAATTCCGGAGTCAGGGCCCATCAACGCTTCCTTGTGTATCGTAGGTATACTGTTGTCTAACAACAATATCTCGTCTGCGCACCTGAGAGGTTTGCACGAGCCTTGCCTACGTGGTTCAGCTGCAAGTTCGACCGAAGTCCATACATTTTATTGTAGAGACTTTCGTATCAGTCGCAGTAGGAAACTCCGGAATCACTTCCAAGGTTCCTTTCCTTTGACCTGATGACGGAGATACTGGTTATCTCGTCGAGTTGCATTGTTCTCCCACTCACCCTTTTGAAAGAACCATTTTCTTCAAAAAGCATACCGTTCTTTGTGGCAAACCTATTTGCCTCGGTATAGTGAGGGAGGAATACCCAATTACTTGGGATAACCTACAAAGTAGCACTTGTCTCATTTGGAATAGGTTTGTAACCTTTTACACAAGCCCCATATCCCAAATTTTAAGAAAAGATATAACATGGTTGGGCGTACCATACCATGGTGTCATTTCAACAGACCCGATGGAGCTCTTTTCAGTGTAAAAGCCGCAGTCTCTAAAGCATCACTCTTTAAAAGGGATAATGGCAAATTTATTTATGTCATCTTTGATCTCACCATGTCATAAATGGTTTGATTACATCTTCACGGACTTTCCACTCGCAGTGGTGTTCCGGGAAGTGCAAGTTATGAAACCCCTTTCACAACTCATCAGACATTCGCTAAACTTGTAACTCAAATATTCTTTTCTGCAATCGAATTGTAGAAACATAATTTTCTTGTTACAATAACTTCTACCTCATTTTTGAAAACCTTTCGAATGATTTCAAAAGATCCAGACTTATGTCTCATCAAGTAAATATCCACATATCTACTTGAGTCATTTCTGAAGATAGATAAATCCACTACTTGCAACAACCTTTATCGGACTACACACATAAAATGTATGATCACCAATAAGTTTGTTGTCCGTTCCTTATGGCCTGTGAACGGTATTTCAGTCACTTCTCCTTTCGGAGGAAAGTTGCAAGCGTCGGATGATTCAAAATCAAACGACTTCAAAATCCATCATAATGGAATTTCCATGCGGGTTTCTCCAATGTGACCAAATGCAGTGCCACACTTGTGTGGTATTCTTTTAGTCTTGCGACATTTAGCGTCAGTGTTATGGATGTATCATATTACTATCAATGTTCATAACATACATCCCATCTTGGATGGTAGTATGGCCTTTCATGTTATTCATAATACTGAACAACAATTGTTGTTTTTATGAATAACTCTTTTGAAACAAACATTGTGCAATGGGCTAGAGTGTATGAAACTCTAAAATGAATTATGAAAGTAAACCCAGAGGTAATGTATTATTATCAATATTCATAACATACATCTCATTCTTAATGAAAGTATGGCCCTTATGTTATTCATAACACCGAACATCAAAAGTTCTCTTATGAACAAACTTCTTGCAAGATTCCTTATGCAATGGGCTAGAGTGTGTAAAACTCCAAATGAATTATGAAAATAAATACATACGGTAATACACCGATGGAAGGTATAGTAACATTTACTATGTTCCCTATGTATACCTAAACCTCATTCCTGGCTAGTCTTTCAGGCCATAGTAGTTCTTACATCGAGTTGCAACAGAATGCAATCGAGTGGGTATCTTTGTGATTAACTCACAATACCCAAAAATTAATGATTATCATGTTTAACCATAATTCCCAAGAACTATATCTTTGACCAGCCTTCTATACATCAAAAACTTGTATGACATTCATACATGAGCTGGATATTCCAGTCTTCTTTCCTTTTTGCCATTATACTTCTAACAGTTTAACTTTTAGTATTTCTCCTACTCTCAGAAGAAGCACCGAACTTAAGAGTGGCGTTAGCCCCGGACTTCCTAGGTGTGTAAGTCACACTAACATCCTTCGGACACTTCCTTTCTCTTTAAGTTGTTGTTTTATTCACCTTTCATCATATGACAGGCGTTCTTCTGGATCCCTCTCTTATCAGTCTAATGCATAGTAAACTCCTTTACTAATAGTTTGCAAACAAACATTGCTTTGGATATCTCATATCTTTTAGCCTTTGTCTGTCTCTGAAAATGATTTTCAGATTCCATGAATATCACATAACTATCCAAACTTTCGAAGTTCGGGTCTCATGGAAGCAAACATATTGCATTTGACCGTAACGGAATTCTAGGTTTTGGATTGAAGGACGAGAGTCACATGATCCATAGCATTAGCGGGAGAATACCGAAAGTATGCGATAGGACAAGGTCCTTCTCGGCACTCTTGAGGACAATCCTCACATTACGTTACCAACCGTAAAGTTTTAACCAGATATTTAACAGCTATTCAATTTTAACAGGGAAGGTGGAAACGCGAGCCATTATTCTACAACTATTAAGCAAATCACACTTAGACAATGTTCAAAATTAATTGCACTGAGAATTAAAAGAATTAATTCTACAGCGCGCTCCCACTCAAATCAATATCTCTCATAATTGATTGTGAGTGATTCAAGACCCGTGTTTTGATTATTCGTCATTGATGTTAGTCACCACTGATGACGAAAATCTCAACCGGTAGGCCAACCTGCCAATCACATCTCTATGCGACTCTTGTTCATCTTTCGATGGGCGTGTTCCGAGCTCATGACTGTCATGCCTGAACGTCAAAGACAACCAAGTGATCTCGCTGCGAGGTCTGAACTCACCCGCCTCACACATCCCTAATCGTTCGTACCCATGTTAGTCATGGCGCACCCCGAAAAGTTAGGTGCCGTGACGGTGCTACAATTGGGAGAACACTATCAACTATGATATTTTTGTGAGAGATCACCCGAATAAAAAAGCGACTACCGCGCAATCAAGAAGGGTGCATCATAAGGGATAAACATCTCAGGCAATTCATAATAGCATGATATGGTATAGCCCTTTCTGACGGAGAAGTCTTGTATTTCTTCGTCTTCGGCATTCGCGTCGGTGTTCACCTTCGCGAAGATTGCCACCACCTTGTCGATGCACCAGATAATATTGCTATCTCTATAGCTAATAAAATAAGTGCATTACATAAGGTTGACACGCAGGTCATTAAAGTGCAATCATATGGCTCCAGCCATCATGCCGAATCATGACACGCAGGTCATGTTAATTAATTTACATCATATAGTCATCTCATACATAATCAAATTATTATGAGCACTGCTATACCACATCATATGCACATGCAAACCCTCCTGCAAAACCAAGTTAGACGCCTCTAATCGGTTCATGCAAAAACTGGTTTTACGTGGCTTCTAAGGTTTCGAAACAAACCGAAGCTACCAACGTCCATCATCAAGCATGATTATCCAAGTCGCTAGATTAACAACGCGGGGTGTATGAAACATGAGATAATAAAATCTCGAGCCCCATACTGAACTTCGTCATACGCATGACCCCCGTGCAGATCATATCTGCATTGCCCTTTCGTCTACGAAACATCCATCTTTCTTTGACTAAAGTGGAACCCAAAGAACTGTTAGCACTTCGTTGATCTGTCAATCAACATACTCAGGAGCAGCATGAAAGGATCACGGATTGCCAGAACTTTGTAAGATTCCACAATGCTGTCAAGGTCAGGACTACGCAAATTAGAGGGAAGCAACAAGAACATCGGGTAACAGATTTCATCTGCTACCCGCACAAATAATTTTCAGTAATAGAACTCATCTACTACCTAATTATATTGTGCAACACCCATACATCTCATGTATTCTAGATCACAACCTGCATCTACGCATAGCACGACTCTGATACCACTGTAGGGTAACGCAGCAGAAAACAAAAAAATTCCGACCTACGCACCAGCCCAGGATCACTATGGAGATTGCATACAGGGTTTTTGATCATTTCGTTACCGACTCGTAGCGCAGCGGAAGTAGAGTCGATGACGATCGTCGGTGTAGACCCCCGCAGCTAGGATGTACAACCTCCCAACCGCGAGGATGTATTCCCTCATCTGCCACCCGGACAGCCCTCCGGGAGGCGGTCGGACAGTCCCCCGGACGGTGTCGCGGACAGCCCTTCGGGAGGACTCACAGAACTCGGACCGTCACTTGGACAGCCCTTCGGGAGGCACTCAAGAACAGCCCCACGGGCACTAAGATCGAAACTACGACCTCTCTACAGAGTTGCACACATACGGTGTTATCTATCCAGCATGCTTCGCCGTCCAGAACTAGTTCCCACCGGAACCCAGACAGCCTTTCGGCACTACGAAACTATTTCGTGGGAGGGAGAGAGAATGCCAGATCATGCATGGCTTGTGTGTGAGAGCAAGGGATGAAGGAGATGGCAGCCCCAACTCCTCCTTTTATAGGCCAAGGCAAGGGGTGGGGTGGGATGTTGAAATACCAAAATACCCAAGCTTCATGTCACACATGAAAGGGCATAATGGTAACACAAGGGGGGCACCAAGGGGACACCACCATGGCAGCCCTTGGGCCGGCCCACACCTTGTCTCCCCCCATGGGGGGCCCCCCCCCCAACAAGCCACCAACATGTCTCCATGAAACATGCATGCTCCCTAGACAAAAAGCCACCAAACATGCAACCCCCGATTCGTGGGATCTTGTCCCCTCGCGCTGAGACAAGATGTTTTCCGCGAAACTTTTTCTGAAAAATTCCAGAAGGTCCCAGAACATTTCTGGCACCCTCTAAAATTATTCTGGGCACGATCCGAAACATTTTCGGTGCGGTGGTTTTTATCAGCGGAAAGCATCAACAGCGGTTACGGCAGTTTCGGAACATTTCCGGTTTTTCTCTCTGAAAATTCCCAGAAGTTCCCAGACCAATTCTGGCATCCTCTGAAAATTTCCAGGCGGTGCCGAAACCCTTTTTGACCAAATAATATATTCCGAAACAACTTTTCGGTTTTACCAAAACTCTTTCGGTGTTCTCTCTCTCAGAACTCTTTCGTTGTCTCCAAAACATTTTCGGTGACTTTCTCTCAGACTCCCTGTCTAGTATTCAGCAGATAGATGACCCTTAAGCGTGTGACCCTATAGGTTCGGTGAAGTATAGACATGACCGGAACACTTTCCGATCAATGATCAACATCGGAGCCGTGGACACCCATATTGACCCCTATACCCACACGAATGAATATTCGAGTGAACCTCCAATTGCCGTGTGCTATTCCTGTTGCTTCGCGATATGTTACAAATACCCGAGGTGAGACATGTTGGCATTCCCGTGGATCAACAACTTGTCCACTAAGCCAGTTACCTCGTTACCGGTATTGTTCTCTTTTCTCGTTACCGTGTTCCGGCATCCCCGTGATCAAATCACAAAGTGTCTGGCCAGACGATGATGGATATCGTAACACCGAGAGGGCCCAGAGATATCTCTCCATCGTCGGAGGAGCAAATCCCAATCTTGAGCTATCAAGTTACTTGACATACTTTTCCATGAACCCATAAGCCGCCGTAATAGCCACCCATTTACGGATGACGTTTAACAATCCCCAAAGTTCATGAAGCAAGCATGAAGAAACCCGATACTCTCATGGTCTAAGGAATCATGCAAACGTTAACTATCTCTGTGTTATTAACCACTAACTCATGACGAATGTATCTCATAGCATAACATCAATTCGGGTCGATTCAACACAAATGTCCTTCCTGACATTGTGCCCTCAAAGTTGCTGGCATAGACATGCCCATGATTGGGAAAACATAATCATCATGCAACACTTGAGCTAGTCTTAGAGGCACGACTAGGAATACATTTTACCGTTTATTATACCACACGTGCACATGGGTTTTCCCCAGAGCCTTTATGGATATACGGGCTCGGGAACCATAGCAGTTATAGCATGGAATATAAACTTAATTATGAACAGGGAGATAATTAATAAAATTTATTATTGCCTCTAGGGCATATCTCCTACAACACCATGCCCTGAGAAAGGTTGCGGACTGCCGTCACTGTGGGGCATTGCGTTTTCCGTTCGAGGGGCCAGCGTTTTGCTGCAGAAAAGGATAAGTCGCTATATTTACTCCAGAGGTTCCAGAAGAATTGAAACGGTTGTTTACAAGTCAAGAAGATGAGGATGCTAAATATTTCAGAGAGCATATACGATATTTCAACTCGCACTTCTCATTCACAAGTCTAGGAGTCACCCTTGATCGCCGAGTAAGCACTGCCGCAGGAACTGGCGTGATAATATAAGAAATCGAGACATGGAAGATGACGAAGACAACACAGATCCCGCAGATTGTATGATTCTAGATAAACCCCCTGAGAATTTCAAAACATCGAATACATCACCAGAAGTTGAGCTCATCTTGCAGTCATTTATCCTTTCACCATCTATCAATCCAACAAACGATGACTTGATAGATGAACTTTGTGTGTTCATCGGTATGGTGGATGATGTCGCACTACTAGAGTAAGCCATATTTTTAACTCATTTTGTATTCTAATAAATTACACTGATGTCATTATAATTGACACAGTTTCGATTTTACAGGAGCGAATGGGTGAAAAGCTCTGATCCTTACCCTATTAGCTTAAATTTAAGACAAATTAAAAACATATTAAACAATGATGAATACATGGATATTGATTGTTTCAATATGGCTGTGCGGATACTAGCGCGCCACGAAGTCCAGCTTCTCAGAGACATTCCATCTCACTATATGGATCTAAACTTTTGTGTAAGTTACTATAATCACGCATTACATTTTTTTTCTCATTGCACTAATGTTTTCTTATTCTTATTTTAGTCGATGTTCCACTATGCACGAAACTCAAGTCTTCGTGAAAATATGGACATTGCTACATTGAAATGGTTGTTCCATAGCTGGCCTGACAGCAATGAATATCATATCTCACAATGTGATATGGTAAGATTTTAAATTTTCATTTACGGCGGTGCTTTATTTTGTCTTAATTAATTTTCCATGTATCATTTCTAAACTATTGCATCATTGCAGATTTTATTGCCTTGGTATATGTTTGGACTATTTCTACTGTTTGTCCTGGATCAAAATAGAAAAGTTGTCTCAATTTTTGATCCGATACCAATACCTACCTTCGGGAAGAACATACTTAAAACCGTGGTCGGCAACCTAAACACTGCGCTTGAAGTTGCAAACCCTGCATTCAAGGACGATATCTCTAAATGGGAATGCATAGTTCCTGTTGCTCCAACAAACTCACATTGGTATGAATTTTTTTAATTCATTACAATATTTATTGATTAATTCAAAGCACATCATGTCTTTATTTCATACATGCAGTGCCTTGTCGGGTTATTTAGTTTTTAATTTCATGCACTCATTGTGCGATGGAAAACTATATTTTCCCATACCCAAGGTGAGTATTTACACCGAGCTTATTTGTACACACATTCAACATGCAACTTGTTATAACAAAATGTTGTATAATGCATATGTAGGATGGTTTTCAACTGAGGAAGCAATTTTTGGTGCATATTCTGAAGTATGAAGAGAATGAAGCTCAAAACAATATCCCATCCATTGAACGAAGCATCATCGATCGCATCTATAGATGGACCTTCATTGCTTCAAAAGATGGACCTTCAAGACATGCTTAGCTCTGGTTTTTAAAATATATTTTTTGTAACAATTATAATACAATTATTATATGACCGTTAATTTTATACGGAGACATGTTTCTGGATCATGTGTTACACGCGCGCTAATAATCATTGGGCATTACACACACTTAAATGGCTCGGTAAAAAACTCACTAAAAAAATTAGATTCGTAATAGATATTTTTCCTATAGTGAGATGATACGTGTGTTGGATCACAAATATGTCACACTTTTGAAAATATAATTTGAGTGACATCATAACATTTTTTAGCCATCCGAATTTTTTGTAGTATTATACCATGTGAACTCATTTTGTTGCAGACGTGCGTTGCACGTGCATGCTTACTATACATAATAAGAGATCGTGGAGCTTAAACTACATAGAGATTTTTTATTTCTTTTTCTATCAAAGAGATAGAGATTTTTTTTATTCTGTTGATGAGATAGAGGTTGCTTTAATTAGGGGAGGACATGGTCAGATCTACACCGTAACTAGTAGAATGCCCGTGCGTTGCTACGGGCAAAAACCGAATACCTATGTTTTTCCATGGAATAATAAAAATATGGACACATAGATCAAATTATTCTTTTAATTTAGATATACACGTTAAGCATGGTGGCATCCTGTTTTCATTATACTCTTTCACGTTTTTCCTTCTCGGCAATCTTCCAGTCTTCTTAACATGCCAAATCGCTCGCCACCCAAGAACTTATAACTTGATATACACCATCCATGATTAAATAGTATAGTAGAATGCCCGTGTGTTGCTACGGGCTACAATACATATAAATGACTCAAACAAATAATTAAGGTCGTCTTCATGGTTGAAACTCATTTCCCCCTCATATGTTTGGGCAGGTTCGAACATCAAATGGGCGCCCATTGGGCTCCCCAAAATTCAACCGTCTAGATAGTCTGGGCTCTCTCAAATCCAGCTCATGTGGGGGAGAAATGTGGTTTCCCGGTCTATCTGTCATGTTATCTCCAACACGCGGTCTCAACACACACAAAAACCACCCCACAACACACCCTTCCCTTTTCCTGCCGACCATTCCCCTTTCTGCTCGGTTTCCCGCCATAGCAGGGCATTTCTCGCTGAAGTCCTCTCCTTTAAAACCGGATGACGCGCATCTTACCTTCATCATGGCACCCTCTCTCCATCACACCGTACTTCCCCATGGACCACCAAGGAGGAATCCCCCACCAATCGCCCTGGTCTCCGCCCTGATCCCCTCCCTCCATGTTCGTGCTCATCCACCACCGCCATCAAGGGAGAGGAGGCATGCACCGCCCATGATGCCCCCTCCCCCTCCCCTGAGCCAAGAAGGCAGATCCGATGTCTCTTGAGTCATTGCCATGTTGTAACTACATTTGAATATCATGCATTACCGCGAAACAAAAATATGATGTTTGTTGTTATGCATGCAACTGATACGCCACCGTGTCCATAACTCTTGAAGCGACCAGCCAATGCATTTACCGTTCTATCTAAACAAAAAAGTCTGTTATTAACTCTTGAATTAACCAACAAATGCATTTACCCTTCTATCCTTATAAAGAAAATTGTACAATTTGATGAAAAATATATGAACCACTCGCTCATGCAATTTGCCACATTTTGTAAGGTAGAGAAATTATTCCACTCAGACAGTCGTAACTAAACAAACCAACTCCAACCCTTATTCCCGTCATTCTCAACCCTCACTCTTATCACAAAATCCACCAATTCGTGTTCTAATTGAGCCAGCGATCGACGTCGCCATGGCAGGCCAACAACAAGGGACAAGGCGGCAACCTGCTCCCCATCTTAGTGCTAGCACCTCCTCGTTCTATATTGAACCAACCTTCATTCCAAGCTCTAGCATGACAGCTCCACACTCATGTGTTGCCACGGAAAAAGAAAGATATGAATAGAAATTTTCATCCCAAAGGCAACTTGCACCATGCTCCCACCTCCCATAAGATGTATATTTTTCACCCACACCTCTCTAGGATATATAGGTATTTTTTATATTTTTATCCCTCTATACCAGATCTAACTCCAACTCTGTTGTGGTCTTCAATATAAGCCGGCTGTTAATATTCATGGTACTAAATTCCAAGTTGGAAATAAAACTGGCCTCACATCAATCGAACCAACCATGCTTATCTTAATATGCATGATACCAAATTCAAAATTGGAATTAAAACTAACTTTAAAAGTAGAGATAAGTGTGCAATAAACTGTATGTTTGCTAATGACATTTCTCATGAATGGAAATGGATAAAGTAGTAGTTTTTTTCCATGGAAGTACTTAGCTCACTTTCAGTTCTTTACCAACAGGTCATCGTCAGATAAAGACAAAAAAGGTGGCAATTTAAAGATAATATGTACAACAATGACTATGGGAGATAAATAATATGGATATGTTTTACACTTATACATACACGCTGTTATAATACAAATCAAGGTCATGAGATAGTAGTCTACTTGTTTCAAGCTATCAAGATCATACATTGGTTGTCGACGGTAATTTGTCTTGCACAAAAACTATTGTGTAAGAGCTCTTTGGCTCTATCATTGGAATTAAATGTGATCCTCTTTCATCCACAAATCTTTGGTTTCTTGCTCTTGATGTCTTGTACGCCACCACCTTCTTGCCTTCTTTCCTAGATGGGTTGCACAGTCTAAATAGGAACACGGGCTAAAGCCGACACCTCTTTGTCACTCCATCATTCAACACTCTCCGAGACATCCTTTCTAAGCATGGTGTATACAACCCTGTGCTCATCTTTAGTCCACTGCCATTTTAGAAGCCTACCCACTTGATCTGCAAGTTAATAAATCCGGAATTAGTACTGTTCTTAAAAATGCTATGATTCTTATTATGAAAAATATGTTTGCATGCTACTATTGCAAAATCTAACCTTCCTTTTTCTAAATAAAGTTAGTTCCTACTCCTTCCTAGCCTTTTTCAAGATTGTTCCAACTGGTAGCCTACAATTGCATGTTACTGTTGCAACTTCACAAAAGGAAAAATAAGTCTACAACAGAAAATCTATTACTTCTCTAATTCAAGATTTTTTTGCCGGTTTCTCTAAATCAAATTTGCTCGTACTCTTTCATATTCATTCCATGTTACTGCTGCAATAGTTAAACTTTTAAAATAGATCTAGGGTGGAAACATCTAATCATTTCTTTTCTATTCTTTTCAAGGATTTTCAGAAATAAAAATAAAATATGCACTACATATTGTTAACATGATTTTTGACATGATCATATCCGGATTGCGCAACCAGATTTTCTCAGTATTTGACATGATTATCTCAATTGCACAAACATATTTTCCCTTAGTTTTTTTACCATTGTTGCTGCTATTTTCTTAATTGCACGGAACTGTTGCTAATCGAAATACTCCTATGGAACACAATTACGTATGCTTGTTCGGCAAGCAGATTTTTTGCTTACTGCTTAGGCCCTTTACGTGGCTGTTTCCAATGCTACACCGGACATCCTGGCTATGCTGCATATCAATGTTGCCTTGGGAATACTTGTTGCACTCCATGGCGCCATCACCGTTCTCGACGTGTCCTCATCCCGCCACTCGAAGACTGCCGGCGAACTCTTGCCCAACATTGCTAAAACCGGTCGGTCATTACTTGAACAAGTTGTTAAAAGAACAGAAAATGTATACGGTTTACTAAAAGGTCTGCACATCTGGTGTATCATTTGCAAATAGCAGTTACGTACAGGTTAAACTCCTTAATTAACAAAGCTGAAGGGTGATGGTAAATAAGTCTGTAGGTTTGTTTGCTCAATTCAACTCCCCGAAAAATATGAACTCGCAAACACAGGACACCATGAACTATAGAAAGACACCATGTAATGAATGTGACCACCAGCCTAGCTACTATCCCAAGTGTCATCTGGATCGCAACTTACAGAAACATCATCAAGATAGGGGAAAAATAAAATTACCAAACCTGCAACGCTTTGATCCGGCAACGAGGACGTTTAAGTGATATCCCATTAATGGTATCCTAGAGCGGTTGCAATGTAGACGCGAAAACTGCGCAATATTGGTGGCGGCGTGGTACCAGGCCTTCAAACCTAAGGTATCAAATGGGCAGAATCTCTGTCAGGATAACAGCAGTAACTCTTATAAAGAAAATTATGTACAATACTAACTCTCAATAACATCGATTACCAATTTGAATCGCTCCATCAACAACCTGACATTACCATGTACACCGTGATGCTTCGGGGCACCATCGTGCACTTGTCCTTGCTGTCCTAGCAGGTCTTGGAGATTCAAAAGGAGTTACCACAACGGATCACTTCAGCGTTAGTCACACAAGCTCATAGTTCAGAAACTGCTTTCATAAATAAGTTCAGATTGGCTGTTGAACTTGGCATGAATAAACTACAAAAAGAAGACAATGTAAATTAATTAGTTCACCTTTGGAGGGGTGATTCTGCTTCATGGTGAACAACTCATTCACCTCCTTCACTTTGAGCTGAAGAGCAGAGAACTTCTCTGTCATCTTGTTTATGATAGTACGTACATGTCCTCCTGCATGAGGCTCAAGCGAGTCTCGGCGATGGCCACCTTCCAGTTGACCTCCGTGTACCGGTGCCGCAGCTCCAGCAGTAGTGATAGCCGGACAGACCCACATTCGGCTACACTCTCCACAACGTCCTCCACCAGCCTTTCAGAGTTCAATTTCAGTATGAATGAGTACATGCCTGAATTCCAAACACCAATACACACCACGTGACTGAACCGGACAATATATTTCTTACTCTCGGAGACTACACGTACACAATGCTAAGATGTAGACTACATAGATAGAAATCTAAAGCATCAAAATTGCGTACCTTGACAGCTTGATTGCCCTGGGAATCACCCTGCGAAGGAAACCCCAAATGAAAAAAAAAGCTACTTAGTGCATATACGTTAGTCAGGCAGAGCACATGTGCGAGAAGCAGAGGAGAACTCTGCAGAAGGAGAAGCTGTATACGGATGTACTCGACAACACGGCGGCCGCCGTGGAGCACCTTCCATTGCTGCACGTGCTCCTCTGCGCACATCTTCACCAGCGCCTCGCGCCCGGCATTGTTGCTGTAGAACACGCGCTGCTGAACATCAGCAGAAAATTGTGATTTTCCTGTGCAACTTGATTCAATCACACAACTTCTTATATGGTAGATGATATCAATTGTTGTCCAGATGTTAGTTTCTGGATCGAAATTGAGAAGAATACAAAAGAGTTCGTTGAAGAAAAGAACAAAACTAAAAGAAAGTGTTTAGTGCTAATCTATAAAAACTACATAAGTGAAATTTGGAATACCAAAAGAGTAGTTGAAAACTACAAATAAAAATAAAAATAAACATTTAACAGCCACAACTTCAGCCGAAACATCCTACCAATGGCAAATTTACCATATGCATCATCCTAATTAACAAAGATGAATTTAGCAGCACACATGCAACATAACTTGGTAATAGCTTGTTTGAAAAATAACACAAATAACTCAACGAAAGTGAAACTGAAGCAAATGTTAACCAACACGGAGGAGTATAGGGACCTTCTTTAGGTGTTCAGATTACAACAGGTAGTCCGGTTCATCGTCAGCATCTGAGTCATGCCGTGGGATCCGCAAGCTGCATCTGCTGTGTTGGCGACATCATCATTGAAGAGAACTACCTGAGCCTCACCATAAGAGCAACCAGGAAACATCCATTGACTCGATCAACAATATTCGAGAGCCTGAAAATACAAGGACTTCCGGCCATATCAGGGTATGGCAATAATCTACTCAACCCTGCCGTCATCAAGCAAAAGAAAATAAACCTTGAAGCTACACAAACAACTACTATCATCAGGCACAAGAAAAGAAAGCTTGAAGCTACATAAATATCAACTACCTTACAGAGGCAATTTGGTTCATTTAAAACCATCATTCGGAAATCAAAACAGTAGTCGGGAAAAAAATTATACATTCAATTCACCACGCAAGCGCACAACAAAGTAGTAGTACTCACATTCAGACTTCGGTACCTCAACAACATCAAGCTACCCACCGTAAAGAGCCTAAGGTGGGCATTCCCTGCCATTAAAGAAAAGAGTGGATCAGAAAATTGCACCCTCGAATCATCTCCATGAAGGTAAACGCATCCCCCAAGATTCATTTCCTGTTCTCGAGTTCATGCATAAAAATCGCAGGGGCACAAATCAAACTGTACGCTGTCCAAACCAGGAAGAATACAGGGTATCAAATGGAACGAGGGAAGCTCACCTGAGACTGAGAATCCATAGACGAGAGTATGTTGCTCGTAAACGGGCATAGCCTTCGTGGCTAACAGGGGCAGAGGAGTAGACAGGGGCACGCGGAGGAGGGAGGGCGGGGCACACGCTGTACGAGCTCGCAGGACCATACGTGACGGCAGCGGCGGCAGTTGCTCGAGGTCGCTCGGGCTTCCCATCTTAAAAAGGGGAGGCAGCATGCTTTGAGACGAGAAAGCGAGACGAAGATTGGATCGAGAAATTACCGGGATGCGGGTGGCGGCGCATCGAGCGGAGCATTGGGGCAACGGCACGGCGGTGGTGCAAGGAGGATCAGGATCTGGCCGGTCAACCTCCTCCTCTCCGACGGAATCTGGCCGGTGAACCACCACCATCACCAGCGCGACCTTCCAACGGGGAGCAAAGCCGGCGGACGTGGCTCAAGTGCTCGCCGTGGGAGCGAAGACGAGGTCCCGGAGCGGCTCATAGCGAACCGGTGGTGTAGCACGTCGGGGAGATGGGAGGGGCGCCATGGCCACAGCAATCGGCTGCGGAGGAATCCCGCAGTGGCGGCGGAGTCTCTCTCTGTAGGAACCCTAGGCAGAGGAGAATCGGTGATGAAGGGAGGCGAGACCTGGTAACGTGGCGGCGATCCTGTAACATGGAGGCGAGATCCGGCGGAGTCTTCTCAGTGAGATCGGCGGCGGCGGCGGCGTTCTCGTGCATCTGCGTCAGTTCGCAGATCACACGACGGCGGCGTTGTGTCCTCGAGGGGATCGATAGGAGTGGTTTTTTTTTTCTTTTGGCTGCGTGCGTGGATGGGACGGGGGAGGGGACGAAAAAAACCAATCGAAAAAAACTGGACGAAAATGGTGGGACGAAAAAAATCTGAACACAATCCTACCAACTGCTTCATTACCAGTAGAGATAACTCGGCCCCGCCAGATTAACGGTTCCTAATTACTGATTAACGTGGGAATTTTAAGGGAGTGCCTAATTAGTATAGAAGGTATAGATAGATAGATAGATGGTACCGGGTCCCGACGGGGACAGTTTTAGCCATGAGATGGCGCGTGTCGAACAGCGACGCAAGAGGCCACCCAAGGCATGACCCAAGGGTATGTCGGTGATACGATATTAGTGACATACGGTAGGCAGGTTTTGTTGGACGAATGTCCATGGTGTGGGAAAATTGGGCGACCTCTGCAGAGTGTAAGAATCTATTCGAATAGCCGCGTCCATGGTATTGGACACAGTTCGTACTAAGTCACACTCTCTGATCAACACCAGTGATGGAATGACTTGATAATGATGGAAGAAGCCATCTCAGAATAGATGAGGTATCAGTTCAGCAGAAGGCCATTGATAAACTTGGGATGATTGTGAGGATGATCGTTAAATGCTCTTGAGATGACCACGAGATGACCATGAGAGTATGTGGTTGGCAGGATAGCCAAGAGCAAGGTGGTCCATGTGACCTAAAGCAATGATACATAGTGCAGATAGTTTCATAATATCATGTGTATTATTTTCTTCCACCCTTTTTAATAGCAGC
Source organism: Thinopyrum elongatum (assembly GCA_011799875.1). Taxonomy (NCBI): domain Eukaryota; kingdom Viridiplantae; phylum Streptophyta; class Magnoliopsida; order Poales; family Poaceae; genus Thinopyrum; species Thinopyrum elongatum. The sequence goes on from CM022298.1 coordinate 10,105,954, forward strand.
TGATCCTGATATAACCATGATTGCTATGATATTGTTTTGCCTTGATGCTCTTGTTTGTTGCGAGCTTGCGAGTACATTCAAAGTACTCACCTGGCGTGTCATGTCAGTTTGCAGGTGAAGCCATGTTTGCATAGTCTGAAGGTCCCGAGCGTGCGAGCTAGGAAGTGTCCTAGTCAGCGTCCCTTTGGAGTGGAGGCCAGCACCGACGCGCTGTTTTGCTGCTAGGAGTTTGTTCCGCTGCTATCCTTAGAGCCACGAGCTTGTTCCTCGTCATGCCTCGCTAACCATGTAATTCAGAACCTTTGTACCCATAGCTTTTGTAATAAAGAGTTGTTCTATTCGATGCTCATTTCTGCCGCGTTCCAGAAGACATTGTGATGGGGAAAGAAGCATGAAAATAAAAAAAATTCCTACGAAACACCCAAGAACAATCTAGGAGATGCATAGCTACGAGAGGGGAGTGTGTCTACATACCCTTGTAGATCGTAAGCGAAAGTGTATATAACGCGGTTGATGTAGTCGTACTCTTCATGATCCAATCGCGATCCAATCCGATGTAGTACCAACCAGACGGCACCTCCGTGTTCAGCACACGTGCGGCTCGATGACGTCTCCTCCTTCTTGATCCAGAAAGCGAGAGAGGAGAAGTAGATGGGATCTCAACCAGCACGACTGCGTGGTGGAGATGGTGGTGGAGTAATTCCAGCAGGGCTACGCCGAGCACTACCGAAAAACCGTCCGAGGAAGAAACGGTGTAGCGAGAGAGAGGGAGGGAGGCGCCAAGGCACAAGGGTGCGGCTACCCTCCTCTCCCTCCACTATATATAGGTGTAAGGGCAGGGGGGCATAGCCCTTAGCCCCTCCTGCAAGGAGGGGTGCGGCCAGGGAGGGAGGAGTCCCTCTCCCGTACGACAGATGGGATTTCTCCCCCCCAAGGCACCTCCTAGGTGTCTTGCCCCTCTGGGTCTCTTCTCCCTAGCCGCATGGGCCCTTGGGGGGCATGGTGCGCCTGGCCCATCTAGGCCAGGGCACCTCCCATCAGCCCATGCTAGCTTCTGAGAGTGGTGGGACCCACTGGTGGTCCCCCGGAACCCTTTGGTGCCACCCCGGTACACTACCGATAGACCCCGAACTTTTCTGGAACCCAAAACATGACTTCCTATATATAAATCTTTACCTCCAGACCATTCCGGAGCTCCTCGTGACATCCGAGATCTCATCCGGGACTCCGAACAACCTTCGGTCACCAACATACATATCCCAATATTACTCTAGCGTTACCGAACGTTAAGCGTGCGGACCCTGCGGGTTCGAGAATCATGTAGACATGACCGAGACACCTCTCCAGTCAATAACCAATAGCGGAACCTGGATGCCCATATTGGTTCCTACATATTCCACGAAGATCTTTTATCGGTTGAACCACGATGTCAAGGATTCCGGTAATCCCGTATGCAATTCCCTTTGTCCAGTGATATGTTACTTGCCCGAGATTCGATCGTCAGTATCTCCATACCTAGTTCAATCTCGTTACCGACAAGTCTCTTTACTCGTTCCGTAATACAAGATCCCATGACTAACTCATTAGTCACATTGCTTGCAAGCTCTTCACGATGTTGTATTACCGAGAGGGCCCAGAGATATCTCGCCGTCATACGGAGTGACATATCCCAGTCACGATCCATGCCAACCCAACAGATACCTTCGGAGATACCTGTAGAGCATCTTTATGATCACCCAGTTACGAAGTGACGTTTGATAGCACACAAAGTATTCCTCCGGTATCCGGGAGTTGCACGATCTCATGGTCTAAGGAACAGATACTTGACATGAAGAAAGCTGTAGCAAATAAACTAAACGATCTGATGCTAAGCTTACGGTTGGGTCTTTTCCATCACATCATTCTCCTAATGAGGTGATCCCGTTATCAAATGACAACTCATGTCTATGCTTAGGAAACCTTAACCATCTTTGATCAACGAGCTAGTCTAGTAGAGGCTCACTAGGGACACTGTGTTGTCTATGTATTCACACATGTATTTAAGTTTTTGGTCAATACAATTCTAGCATGAATAATAAACATTTATCATGAACAAGGAAATATGATAATAACCAATTTATTATTGCCTCTAGGGCATATTTCCAATAGTCTCCCACTTGAACTAGAGTCAATAATCTAGTTCACATTGTAATGAATCTAACACCCATAGAGTCCTGGTGCTGATCATGTTTTGCCCGTGGAAGGGGTCTGCGACATTCAGATCCGTATGTACTTTGCAAAGTTCTATGTCTCCATCCTTAACATAATTACGAATGGAGTTGAAGCGGCGCTTGATGTGCTTGGTTCTCTTGTGAAACCTGGGCTCCTTGGCAACGGCAATAGCTCCAGTGTTGTCACAAAAGATAGTCATTGGATCTGATGCCCTAGGTATTACACCCAGATTGGATATGAACTCCTTCATCCAGACTCCTTCTTGCGCTGCTTCCGAAGCAGCTATATACTTGGCTTCACATGTAGATCCCGCCACGACGCTCTACTTGGAACTGCACCAACTGACCGCTCCACCATTTAATATAAATACGTATCCGGTTTGAGACTTAGAGTCATCCGGATCTGTGTCGAAGCTAGCATCGATGTAACCCTTTACGACGAGCTGTTCGTCACCTCCATAAACAAGAAACCTATCCTTAGTCCTTTTCAGTTACTTCAGGATATTCTTGACCGCTGTCCAGTGATCTACTCCTGGATCACTTTGGTACCTCCCTGCCAGACTTATGGCAAGGCACACATTAGGCCTGGTACACAGCATGACATACATTATAGAGCCTATGGCTGAGGCATAGGGAATGACTTTCATCCTTTCTCTTTCTTCTGCCATGGTCGGGCTTTGAGTCTTACTCAACTTCACACCTTGCAATACAGGCAAGAACCCTTTCTTTGACTGGTCCATCTTGAACTTCTTCAAAACTTTGTCAAGGTATGTGCTTTGTGAAAGTCCTATTAGGCGTCTTGATCTATCTCTATAGATTTTGATGCCCAATATGTAAGTAGCTTCACCGAGGTCTTTCATTGAAAACTCTTGTTCAAATATCCTTTTATGCTTTCCAGTAATTCTATATCATTTCCAATCAGCAATATGTCATCCACATATAATATTAGAAATGCTACAGAGCTCCCACTCACTTTCTTGTAAATACAAGCTTCTCCGTAAGTTTGTATAAAACCAAAAGCTTTGATCACCTCATCAAAGCGAATATTCCAACTCCGAGATGCTTGCACCAGTCCATAGATGGATCGCTGGAGCTTGCATACTTTGTTAGCATCCTTAGGATTGACAAAACCTTCTGGTTGCATCATATACAACTCTTCCTTAAGAAACCCGTTAAGGAATGTCGTTTTGACGTCCATTTGCCAGATCTCATAATCATGAAATGCGGCAATTGCTAACATAATTATAGCAGACTTAAGAATCTCTATGGGTGAGAAAGTCTCATCGTAGTCAACCCCTTGAACTTGTCAGAAACCCTTTGCAACAAGTCGAGCTTTATAGACGGTAACATTACCATCAGCGTCTGTCTTCTTCTTAAAGATCCATTTATTCTCAATGGCTTGCCGATCATCGGGCAAGTCCACCAAAGTCCACACTTTGTTCTCATACATGGATCCTATCTCGGATTTCATGGCCTCAAGCCATTTCTTGGAATCCAGGCTCATCATAGCTTCTTCATAGTTCGTAGGTTCGCCATTGTCTAACAACATGACTTCCAGGACTAGATTACCGTACCACTCTGGTGTGAAATGTACCTTGGTCGACCTACGAAGTTCAGTAGTAACTTGATCTGAAGTTTCATGATCATCATCATTAGCTTCCTCTTCGGTTGGTGCAGGCATCATGGGAATTGCTTTCTGTGATGTGCTACTTTCCAATTCGAGAGAAGGTATAATTACCTCATCAAGTTCTACTTTCCTCCCACTCACTTCTTTCGAGAGAAAATCCTTCTCCAGAAAGGACCCATTTTTAGCAATAAAGATTTTACCCTCGGATCCGTGGTAGAAGGTATACCCAATGGTCTCTTTAGCGTATCCTATGAAGACGCACTTCTCCGCTTTGGGTTCGAGCTTATCAGGCTGAAGCCTTTTGACATAAGCATCGCATCCCCAAACTTTAAGAAACGATAGCTTAGGTTTCTTGCCAAACCATAACTGAGGGAGTCCTGGACTTGGGGGACCTCAGGTGTTCGGTCTACTTGACATGGGCCGGATTATTGGGCGGTGAAGATAATACGGAAGGCTGCCCTCGTGTCCGGTTGGGACTCTTATATATGTGCTATGGCAAGTTTAGGTGTCCAGGTGTATGGTTTCCTTTCACTGTAACCGACTCTGTGCAACCCTAGGCCCGTCCGGTGTATATATAAAGCGGAGGGTTTTAGTCCGTGGGGGGATTGGAGAATTACCATAGGCATTCCAGTTAGGGTTTAGCCACCATGATCTCGAGGTAGATCAACTCTTGTAATCATCGTCTACATCAAATACAATCTAGCAGGACGTAGGGTATTACCTCCATCAAGAGGGCCCGAACCTGGGTAAAAGTTGTGTCCCTTCATCTCCTGTTACCATTGATCCTTAGACCTACAGCTCGGGACCCCCTACCCGAGATCTGCCGGTTTTGACACCGACATTGGTGCTTTCATTGAGAGTTCCGCTGTGGGATCGCCGGTAGGACCGATGGCTCGCCTTGTTATTGACAATGGCGTCGTCTCCGGGGAAATGTTCGTCCCCGGCCAGATCTTCGTGTTTGGCGGCTTTGTGCTACGCGCCAACTTGACCGGTCACCTTGACCAGGTCGACAGCTTCTCCCCTGGTCGTCGAATCAGGTTCAGAAGCTTGAACTACATCGCTGATATCCGAGGAGATCTGGTCTTCGAGGGGTTCATGGCCTCGGCCGCCACTCCCCATCTATTCGAAGAGGAGCCTTCGGATCAATCACCCGATCCCATCCAGGGATCGACACTCGCGGTCTCCCCGGCGCTGGATCTGGAGCAGATCAAGATGTTCGAAGACGGGAGGCTAGATCCTGCCGAACTCTGTACCTCTATGGAGCACCTAGCTTTGGGCTCAGATGCGACCTACTCATCCGTGGATCCGGAGTCAATCTAGCCCAAACCTACCTTCGAGGGGCCGGACTCTCTTCCGGTCACAAGATTCAAGTTCCCGGAGTCTGCACCCCTCGAGCCCGCCCAGATGGTCAACACGGAGCGCAACTCGATAGACTCTCGGGCTTCCACCCATCTTACACTACTAAACGAGGCGTTGGGCTTGACTCGATCCCTCGCCATCAACGAAGTTTTGTCTCTGGATTATGCTCAGCATGAACTATGTGCCGAGCCCAGGGAATTTTGCTTCCCACCCACCACCCACTTGATAGCCACTGTCGAGGATTTAACCGACATGCTCGATTATGCTTCTGAAGACATCGACGGCATGGACGAAGATGCCGAAGCAGAACCTGTCCAAAGTACGCCCATGACAGGGCGCTGGACAGCCACCTCCTCATATGACGTATACATGGTGGACACTCCCAAGAACACGGACGACGGCTCTCCAGAACGAAACAAGGATGAGCCTGTCGAAGAACCACCAAAGCGCCGACATCAGCGGCGCCGATCTCGATCACGCCGGGGAAGGGAAAGTCACACTGGGACCAGGGAAGAAGAAACCCCGGAAGACGCAGATGAATACAACGAGCCCGCTGCTCCCGAACACAATCCGGAGGAGCCGGAAGACCAGTTCAATCCCGAAGACCCCGAAGGTATCAATGATTCCGAAGATAGTAATTACCTACCCCTCTCCGAGGAGGATGTCAGCCTCGGCGAAGACGATTTTATCGTCCCCAGGGAACCGCTAGAGCAGGAGTGCTTCAAGCAACAGCTCATAGCCACCACCCGGAGTCTCAAAAAGAAGCAGCAGTAGATCAAGGCCAAACAGGACACGCTCAACGACAGATGGACCAAGGTCCTAGCGGCTGAGGAGGGGTACGGCTATGAACGCCAGACAAAGAGTTACCCCAAATGCAGGCTGCTGCCACAATTTGACGATGAGGCCCTAGAGCCAATACCATCCAAATATAATCAAGCTGATCAGGCCGATCGCCCGCCTCGTGGACGGGACAGGACAGCCGACGGCGCCGAACACCAGCCCGCTCCACCTCGCCATAAAGGCAAGGAGACAGCAGCGCCGGGGTACAAGTATGACCTGCGTCAGGATCTTGCCAATAAAGCCGGCCAAACTAGGTCCATCTATGGATCAACGGGATATGCACCCACACGGGACGACGGCCATCAAGCCTGGCGCGACAGAAACAACCATGTTCAGAATGAACACCGGACTCAAATGTCATCGGAACTCCGTCGCGACATAGCTCGATACAGGGGCACCGCACACCCCATGTGTTTCACCGATGAGGTAATGCGGCACCAGTTTCCGGAAGGGTTTAAACCCATTAACATCGAGCAATACGATGGAACGACAGACCTAGCGGTGTGGATCGAAGATTTCCTTCTCCACATCCACATGGCTCAAGGAGATGATCTCCACGCCATTAAGTATCTACCGTTAAAACTGAAAGGACCAGCAAGGCACTGGTTGAACAGCCTCCCAAAAAACTCTATTGGGAGCTGGGAGGACCTTGAGGATGCTTTCCGGGCCAACTTTCAGGGCACCTATGTCTGGCCACCGGATGCAGATGATTTAAGCCATGTGGTCCAACAGCCCGGAGAGTCAGCTCGCCAATTCTGGAACAGGTTTTTAACTAAAAAGAACCAAATAGTCGACTGTCCGGATGCCGAAGCCCTAGCCGCATTCAAACATAGCATCCGAGATGAATGGCTTGCCCGGCAGCTCGGACAGGAAAAGCCGAGGACAATGTCGGCCCTTACCGCACTCATGACCCGCTTTTGCGCGGGAGAGGACAGCTGGTTGGCTCGTAGAAGCAACAACACGGCTGACCCAAATACCTCAGAGGTCAGGGACGGAAACGAGAATCCATGGCGTAATAAGAACAAGCGCCAAAACAACAGTGGAGAAGGAGAGGACACAGTAGTAAACACCGGATTCAGTAACTCCAAATCCGGTCAGTAGAAGAAGCCGTTCAAGGGCAACAAGGACGGTCCATCCGCCTTGGACAAAATATTAGAGAGGCCTTGCCAGATTCATGGCACCCTTGACAAACCTGCTAACCACACCAACCGTAATTGTTGGGTTTTTAAACAGGCCGGCAAAATCAATGCCGAAGATAAGGGCAAAGGGCCTCAAAGCGAGGACGATGACCAGCCCCGCCGCCCAAACACTGGAGGGCAAAAACAATTCCCCCCTGAGGTGAAAACGGTGAACATGATCTATGTCACCCGCATCCCTAAGAGGGAGCGCATACGCGCACTAAGGGACGTCTACGCCGTAGAGCCGGTGGCCCCAAAATTCAACCCCTGGTCGGCTTGTCCGATCACCTTCGACCGAAGGGACCACCCAACCAGTATCTGTCATGGAGGTTCGGCGGCCCTAGTCCTTGACCCCATCGTTGATGGGTTTCATCTTACCATAGTCCTCATGGACGGCGGCAGCAGCCTCAACTTGATTTACGAGGACACTGTCCAGAAGATGGGCATAGATCCGTCAAGGATCAAGCCCAGTGACACCACCTTCAAAGGGGTAATCCCGGGTGTGGAAGCCCATTGTACGGGCACTGTAACACTAGAGGTAGTATTCGGCTCTCCAGACAACTTTCGAAGTGAAGACTTGATCTTCGACATTGTCCCCTTCCGCAGTGGCTATCACGCATTGCTTGGACGAACTGCCTTTGCCCGCTTCAACGCGGTCCCGCACTATGCCTATTTGAAGCTTAAAATGCCTGGCCCTCGAGGGGTCATTACAGTCAATGGAAATACGACGCGCTCCCTCCGAACTGAGGAGCACACTGCGGCTCTGGCAGCCGAAGTACTGGGCGGCTTGTCCAAGCCGAACCACTCGTCGGTCATCAAGATCCGGGATTCAGGCAAAACGTGCTCGATCCGCATTGCAGCACAGGGGCTTGATGGAACCGCACCTGGAATAGCAGTTCGGCCCCCGAAGACTGCCCTCTAATAAAGCAAAATACATACCTCGCGTGCATCACTATGCACTTAAAATACCTTAGGCAGCAACGGGGGCACAAATTACAAACGTCCATAGCACGGCTCGACCGTATTCGAACCTTCAGATTCTGAAATCACAATGGGTTACATAAAGAACCTATTTACTTTATCGTTACATGGTGACACCGTTCCAGGTTCCTTTTTGCAGGAGACAGTCATCGGAATCTTCCCCTTCAAGGATATCTCACCAAGGAGAAATGGCGCAGACGTGCAACAGGGCATCACTGGGGTTTTAAACCATTTGATAGGCTCTGTGTAAACCTTTCCCTTGTATACAATTTCAAACATATATATAAATTTTGATTCCCTTGGCAAAATTTTATGTTGAAGCGGCTCGACGTGATACAACGAGTTTAAAGGTGATAGTCAAGCATTACGAATGCCGCTTTATGTGGCCAGTAATCTATTTATATTGTTCTCTATCTTCCTTTCGTTACTCCACAATGCCAAAAATATACAAGTGCTCCACACCGGCTTTATAAACTGGGGGCTATATCCGGCCCTGCACGTTCAAAGTCCGAACACCTTGTCGAGAGTCTTCGGCGTCCCGGATTCTGTGTTATATGCATCAGCTCTGAATTATGTCTTTGATCTATAGTTGGGTTGCCCGGCTCCTGTGTTTACCATCTTATGTTCCACACGTTCGGCTAAGTGTGTAAAGGGAGAACTACTGCGATTGTATTTCCGGCTAGTCCGGTCAAGTACCTCAGTAGTGAAAGCCGAAAACTGACTATCATAATAAGCGAGAGCCGGTCTGCGGTCCGGTGACTTAGTGTCATACTACGAATCGTTGGAGATTCATTCCGTGTTATACGAGGGGCTGGTCCTCGCCCAGCCATGTGGAAAAGGCACCCTAGTTCGGTTGGCCGCACACATACCAAGGGCTAGTCCTTAGCCTCACATTTAAAGCTCCTATGGCTAAGTGAAAGCAATAACGCCGCATAGTCTGATTGCCTGGTTCCGCACGCATAGACCTCCTTAATGGACCAAGACGTTGGATAAGTGTTGAGATGTGTAATTCGGAACACCTCTGTAGTATCTACATGGGGGCTGAAGCCGACGACTGGTAACTTTCAGGTATGAAACGGCCACAAAGGAGTCAAAATATAAAATAAGTTGCCTGGGTAAGAGGCGCAAATATAATACTTTCATCATGCAAAAGGTTCATGACATAGTTCTACACCACATGATAATTCATTCAAACTCTACATCTTTTGAGCATTGGCCCTCGATCGCCCGAGCCCCATCCAGGACCTCGGCGAAGTATCTCTCCGGCTTCCGATGCTCCTTTCCTTGGGGAGGGTTCGCGGTGGACACTTCGGTGGCCTGCATCTTCGACCATTGCATCTTGACTCGTGCAAAGGCCATCCGCGCACCCTCTATACAAGCGGAGCACTTTACAGCCTCAATCCGCCGGCGCGCGTCGAGTAGTCGCTTCACCAGCCCGAAGTAACTACTAGGGATTGGCTCGGCCGGCCACAATTGGATGATTAAATCTTTCATGGCCAGCTCCGCCACCCTGTGGAGCTCCACCAGTTGCTTCATCTGGTTGCTAAGGAGGGCGGGGTGTTCGGGCGCAAGGAATTGCGACTAGAACAGCTTCTCTATCGAATCCCCCTCCCGAGCACGGAAAAACTTCACGTCATCGGCGGCACTCTTCGGCAGATCCGCAAACGCGCCTGGAGAACGCCATAGTCTTGTGAGCAAAGTGTACCGCTGACCTCCAAAGACACTCTGCAAAAGAAAGGGCTTACCATCCGCTATGAGCTTAGCCTGGCGGATCTCTTCTCGGGCGCTCCGCGACTCGCTTCGCGCCTCTTCGGCATTCTTGATCGTCTTGGCAAGTTCCACAAACTGGGCCAAAGCCTTCTGCTCCAGGGTCTCGCATTTGCTGATTGCGTCCTTCAGCTCCTGCTCGACTTTGGCCACTGGCGCCTCATGCTGGCGATGGGCAGTCTGTTCGGTCTCCAATTCGGCAGCCGCTTTGTCAGCAGCCGCCTTGCTCGCCGTCGCCTCCTTCTCGGCCTTGGCGAGGGCACTCTTGAGGGCTTCAACCTCAGCAGCGCCGGCTGCTACCACGTGCAGACATACATGGGTTAAATTCCCTACGAGCAATAGTGTATTTGAATTATATACACATTCTAATCTGCGTACCTTGCGTTTCTTCAAACCGCGTGTTGATGCAGTCTATTTCCTCATCTGCAACTTGGAGCTTCCGATTCAATTCGGAAACCTCCGCAGCATTCGCGGTCACTGCCAGCATAGAGGCCTGTCATGATAAAATGCAGTTACTAAACAATCTCGAAGACTATGTCGATCCTCTGTCCGGTTCTTTTCAAACCAAACAGAGTCTCGGGGGCTACTGTGTATAAAGATAGGCTAATTCCTTTCTTCTAGTGAAATAAAACATATTCAGATTATTACATCGCCTACCTTGAAGCCTGTCAGTAGGCTGCTAAAGGCGTCATTCAGCGCGCTCTTGGCGGACTGAATCTTCTCCATCACCATACCCATCAGGGTACGGTGTTCTTCCACAATGGAAGCACCTCGCAGTGCTTCCTCCATAGCGTCTGGCGCCCTAGACATCTCCGGATTGGTGGAGATCAGCGCCGGAACTGTTGCTCCGGTCCCCTCCTTAATAGGGGGCTCGGAGGTCGATTCCGGAGTCCTACCTGACTCCGGAACAGTATTTGGCGGGAGCCCAGATTGGCTGGGCTCTCGTCCTTCAGGTACCATGGGGGATTTCCCCCCCCAGTCTCCGGCGATCGAGGTATTCACCTCGGTCGCGCCCTTGTCAGCCCTGCCCACCTCCTCCTAGCCTAGAGGTGTCTTTTGGGATGACACCTCGGTGTCCTCCATGGCGGTAGAAGTGGGGGCTTTCGGTGGCATGTCGCTCTCCGCCATTTCGGTGGGCAGAGAGCTCCCTTCGGACAGCGGCGTGGCGGGGATCGTGCGTGGAGGGCTAAAAGAACGAATAGCGGATTGTTCATTACGCTAAAACAGGTAAGTCGAAATTAATTAAGAGCATCCGAAGACTTACGACTCGGCCAAAGGCTTGGCCCTGGGTTTCCGATTGGGATGACCTCGGACTCTGAGTCCGAGCTATCCGGAAAGGTCAGCTTCGGCTTCTTCGGAGCGGCCTCCTCGATATCTTCGGGGGCCGCTCTCTTCTTCTGGAGAGGGGAATCGCTCCCCTCCCTTTCTTCTTCTTCTTCTTCCCCCTCGTCCCCGTCATGGGCGGAGGGGAGTTCAGTCTCTCCAAACTTTGTTTCCGGAGGACCCTTGGAGCGGAGGCTGCCTCGCGCCTCCTCTCTCTTCTTCTTCTTTGATTTCTTCTCGGGCGCCTGGTAAGGCGCCGGAGCTAGCATCTTGGATAGCTGGGGGGGTCATGGGGTCTTCGGGCTGCGGTGCCGGACTGTTAACCCGCACCGCCTTTGATGTCCAGCCCTGTGATAAGAGGAAAACTGAGATCATACACTTTGGCGTATGTAAGATTATGCATATTAGTGTTCGGAGGGAATGTTTATCTCCGTTGCCGGATGAGCGATGTCGAGCCCGATGTCTTCGGTCTTCTTTGGCCACTCCTTCTAGGCCTTGAACAGCTGCTTCCAGATTTTTTCGTGCGTGGTGCCATGGAAGTACTGAAGGGTTCGAGGAGCTTCGGGGTCAAACTCCAACATAGGGGAGGCCCGGAGTTGGCAAGGAAGGAGACATCGGAAAAGCATCACCTGCACCATGTTGGTGAGAGCGGTGTTGCGATCTATCATGTTAGAGATGCGCTTCTGGAGCATCTTCACTTCGGATTGAGACCCCCAATTGAGGGCCTTCTCGGTCCAGGAGGTAAGTCTCATGGGGGGTCCGGATCTGAAAGCAGGAGCAGCCGCCCAATCGGCGTTGCGGGGTTCGGTGATGTAGAACCACTCCTGCTGCCAGACCTTTACTGTGTCGATGAATGCCCCTTTCGGCCAGACAGCATTGGCAAGTTCGCTCACCATGGCTCCGCCGCAGTTGGCGTGCTGGCCGTCGACCACCTTCAGCTTCAAATTGAAGGTTTTGAGACATAGGCCGAAGTGTGGGGGGATTCGGAGAAGGGCACTCACACACGACTATAAAAGCCGAGATGTGGAGGATTGAGTTAGGGGCTAGATCGTGGAAATCTAGCCCGTAGAAGAACATGAGACCCCGAAGGAAGGGGCGAAGAGGGAAGCCGAGCCCTCAAAGGAAATGAGGGATAAAACGACCCTCTCCCCGGGCTCTGGTGTGGGGATGACTTGATTCTCCTCTGGGGCTTGGTGCGCGATGTTCGGAGACAGGTAGCCCGCGCGCTTGAGGTCCTCGATGTCCTTGGATGTGACAATCGAGGCCTCCCAATTGCCCTTTGAGCCAGATCCGGCCATGGTTGAGCGACGGCGGCTCCGAAGGAATGGCTTGAGGATATGGGCGCTGGAGCTTTGTGGAGATTGGGGAACAGAGGCGGGATGATGGCGTGGGGTGAAAGAAGGGGCTATCTTTCCCCTCTTATAGGCTGTGAAATATACCAAACGTCCCTCCCCGTGCGGTAAACCTCGCCTGTTCCCAATGAAATCATGCGTAAGGTGTGGTTGGATTACCCAAATCTCATTGATGAGTATCCATTAAAGGACGGGCACGATCTCTGTTTTGATAAGACGTACCAATGGAGGCTTGGCCTCGAACCGCGAAATGAGGACACACGACGGTTCGAAATATGAAAAGATAAGTGTGTCGCTTGGCTAAAAGTTGTCAGTAAAAGATGTTGTTCCCATTCGCAAGCCTGGCCTTCGCGGCTAAGGGTTGTGTTAGTAATGCGGAGATGGATACAATGCCTTTTTATGCAGAAAACTCGTTCAAGTATTCGGAGGAAGGAACCCGCCTTGCAACGCCGAAGACAATTCACGCGTCGGATACATCGTCATTGAAGGCTGGTTCAGGGGCTACTGAGGGAGTCCTAGACTTGGGGGTCCTCAGGTGTTCGGTCTACTTGACATGGGCCAGATTATTGGGCCGTGAAGATAATACGGAAGGCTGCCCCCTTGTCCGGTTGGGACTCTTATATATGTGCTACGGCAAGTTTAGGTGTCCGGGTGTATGGTTTCCTTTCTCTATAACCGACTCTGTGCAACCCTAGGCCCCTTCGGTGTATATATAAACCGGAGGGTTTTAGTCCATGGGGGGATTGGAGAATTACCATAGGCATAACAGTTAGGGTTTAGCCACCACGATCTCGAGGTAGATCAACTCTGGTAATCATCGTCTACATCAAATACAATCAAGCAGGATGTAGGGTATTACCTCCATCAAGAGGGCCCAAACCTGGGTAAAAGTTGTGTCCCTTCGTCTCCTGTTACCATTGATCCTTAGACCTACAGCTCGTCACCCTCTACCCGAGATCTGTCGGTTTTGACACCGACAATAACTCATATGGTGTCGTCTCAACGGATTTAGACGGTGCCCTATTTAAAGTGAATGCGGCTGTCTCCAATGCATAACCCCAAAACGATAGTGGCATATCGGTAAGAGACATCATAGAATGCACCATATCCAATAGAGTATGATTACGACATTCGGACACACCATTAAGCTGTGGTGTTCCAGGTGGCATGAGCTGTGAAACAATTCCACATTGTCTTAAATGCATACCAAACTCGTAACTCAAATATTCACCTCCATGATCAAATTGTAGAAACTTTATTTTCTTGTTACGATGATTTTCCACTTCACTCTGAAATTCCTTGAACTTTTCAAATGTTTTAGACTTGTGTTTCATTAAGTAAATATAACCATATCTACTCAAATCATCTATGAAGGTAAGAAAATAACGATATCCACCGCATGCTTCAACACTCATCGGATCGCATACATCATTATGTATTATTTCCAATAAGTCACTAGCTCGCTCCATTGTTCCGGAGAACGGAGTTTTAGTCATCTTGCCCATGAGGCATGGTTCACATGTTTCAAATGATTCATAATCAAGAAATTCCACAAGTCTATCAGCATGGAGTTTCTTCATGCACTTTACACCAATATGACCTAAGCGGCAGTGCCATAAATATGTGGTACTATCATTATTAACTTTGCATCTTTTGGCATCAATATTATGAATATGTGTATCACTACGATCGAGATTCAACAAGAATAAACCATTCACAAGGGGTGCATGACCATAATAGATATTACTCATATAAATAGAACAACCATTATTCTCTGACTTAAATGAATAACTGTCTCGCAATAAACAAGATCTAGATATAATGTTCATGCTCAACGCAGGCACCAAATAACAATTATTTAGGTTTAAAAATAATCCCGAAGGTAGATGTAGAGGTAGCGTGCCGACGGCGATCACATCAACCTTGGAACCATTTCCGACGCGCATCATCACCTCGTCCTTAGCCAGTCTTCGTTTATTCAGCAACTCCTGTTTCGAGTTACAAATATTAGCAACCGAACCAGTATCAAATACCCAGGCGCTACAGCGAGCACTAGTAAGGTACACATCAATAACATGTATATCAAATATACCTTTGTTAACGTTGCCAGCCTTCTTATCTGCCAAGTACTTGGGGCAGTTCCGCTTCCAGTGACCATTCTCCCTTGCAGTAGAAGTACTCAGTCTCAGGTTTGGGTCCAGCCTTGGGTTTCTTCACGGGAACGGCAACTGTCTTGCCGTTCTTCTTGAAGTTCCCTTTCTTTTCCTTGCCTTTCTTGAAACTAGTGGTCTTTTTAACCATCAACACTTGATGCTCTTTCTTGTTTTCTACCTCCGTGGAAGAGCTCGGGAATCGTTTTCTCCATCCCTTGAATATTATAGTTATTCATGAAGCCTTTATAGCTTGGTGGCAGTGACTGAAGAACTCTGTCAATAACCATCTCATCTGGAAGATTAACTCCCGACTGAGTCAAGTGGTTGTGAAACCCAGATATTCTGAGTATATGCTCACTAACAGAACTGTTCTCCTACATCTTGCAGCTAAAGAACTTGTCGGAGGTGTCATACCTCTCAACCCGGGCATGAGCTTGAAATACCAATTTCAGCTCCTGGAACATCGCATATGCTCCGTGGTGCTCAAAACATCTTTGGAGCCCTGGTTCTAAGCCGTAAAGCATGGCGCACTGAACTATCGAGTAGTCATCAGAACGTGCTTGCCAGACGTTCATAACATCTACAGGCGAATCTTGAGGGGATGCGTCACCTAGCGGTGCAGCAAGGAGATAAGCCTTCTGTGCAGCAATGAGGATAATCCTCAAGTTATTGTCCCAGTCCACATAGTTACTTCCATCATCTTTCAACTTAGCTTTCTCTAGGAACACATTAAAATTCAGGGGAACTACAACGCGGGCCATTGATCTACAACATAAATTTTGCATAGACAATTTTAGACTATGTTCATGATAATTAGTTTAGTTAATCAAATTACTTAATGAACTCCCACTTAAATCAACATCCCTCAAGTTTTCTTAGCGATACATGATCCAAATCAACTAACCCATGTCCGATCATCACGTGAGATGGGGTAGTATTCAATGGTGAACATCTCCATGTTGATCATATCTACTATATGACTCATGTTCGACCTTTCGGTCTCCTGTGTTCCGAGGCCATGTCTCTACATGCTAGGCTCATCAAGTTTAACCCAAGTATTCTGCATGTGTAAAACTGGCTTACACCCGTTGTATGCGAACGAAGAGTCTATCACACCCGATCATCAAGAGGTGCTTCGAAACGATAAACTTTTGCAATGGTGCATACTTAGGGAGAACACAATTTCTTGAAATTAAGTGAAGGGATCATCTTATAATGCTACCGTCGTCCTAAGCAAAATAAGATGCATAAAAAGATAAACATCACATGCAATCAATATATGTGACATGATATGGCCATTATCATCTCGTGCCTTTGATCTCCATCTCCAAAGCACCGACATGATCTCCATCATCACCGGCATGACACCATGATCTCCATCATCGTGTCGTCAAGTGGTTGTCTCGCCAACTATTGCTTCTACGACTATTGCTAACGCATAGCAATAAAGTAAAGCAAATATATGGCATTTAACAGTTGACTCGTGGGTCACACAATAAATTAAAGACAACCCTATTGCTCCTGCCGGTTGCTGTACTCATCGACATGCAAGTCGTGAACCTATTACAAAACATGATCATCTCATACATCAACATATATCACATCACGTTTTGGCCATACCACATCACAACATACCCTGCAAAAACAAGTTAGATGTCCTCTACTTTGTTGTTGCAAATTTTACGTGGCTACTATGGGCAACTAGGAAGAACCGTTCTTACCTACTCAAAGCCACAACGGTGATAATCAAGTTGCCTCTTAACCTTCTATAAGGACCGCCTTTGTCAAATCAGATTCAACTAAAGTATGAGAGATAGACACCCGCCAGCCACCTTATGCAATACAAGTTGCATGTTAGTCGGTGGAACTGGTCTCATGTGCGAGGACATGTAAGGTTGGTCCGAGCCGCTTCATCCCACAATACCGCTGAATCCAAATAAGACAAGAGAGGTAAGAAATTTGAGCATCAACGCCCATAACTTTTGTGCTCTACTCGTGCATACACATCTACGCATAGACCTAGCTCATGATGCCACTGATGGGGAACGAAGCATGAAAATCAAAAAAATTCCTATGAAACACCCAAGAACAATCTAGGAGATGCTTAGCTACGAGAGGGGAGTGTGTCTACATACCCTTGTAGACCGTAAGCGGAAGCATATATAACGCGGTTGATGTAGTCGTACTTTTCACGATCCAATCGCGACCCAATCCGATGTAGTACCAAACGGATGACACCTCCGCGTTCACCACACATGCGGCTCGATGATGTTTCCTCCTTCTTGATCCAGCAAGCGAGAGAGGAGAAGTAGATGGGATCTCAACCAGCACGACGGCGTGGTGGAGATGGTGGTGGAGTAATTCCAGCAGGGCTACGCCAAGCACTACCGAAAAACCGTCCGAGGAAGAAACGGTGTAGCGTGAGAGAGGGAGGGAGGCGCCAAGGCACAAGGGTGCGGCTACCCTCCTCTCCCTCCACTATATATAGGTGTAAGGGCAGGGGGGTGCAGCCCTTAGCCCCTCCTCCAAGGAGGGGTGCGGCCAGGGAGGGAGGAGTCCCTCTCCCATACGACAGATGGGATTTGTCCCCCCCCCCCCCCAAGGCACCTCCTAGGTGTCTTGCCCCTCTGGGTCTCTTCTCCCTAGCCGCATGGGCCCTTGGGAGGGCTGGTGCGCCTGGCCCATCTAGTCCAGGGCACCTCCCCTCAGCCCATGCTAGCTTCTGAGAGTGGTGGGACCCACTGGTGGTCCCCCAGAACCCTTTGGTGCCCCCCCAGTACACTACCGATAGACACCGAACTTTTCTAGAACCCAAAACAGGACTTCCTATATATAAATCTTTACCTCCGGACCATTCTGGAGCTCCTCGTGACGTCCGGGATCTCATCCGGGACTCTGAACAACCTTCAGTCACCAACATACATATCCCAATATTACTCTAGCGTCACCGAACGTTAAGCGTGCGGACCCTGCGGGTTCGAGAACCATGTAGACATGACCGAGATACCTCTCCGGTCAATAACCAATAGTGGAACCTGGATGCCCATATTGGTTCCTACATATTCCACGAAGATCTTTTATCAGTTGGACCACGATGTCAAGGATTCGGGTAATGCCGTATGCAATTCCCTTTGCCCAGCGATATGTTACTTGCCCGAGATTCGATCGTCGGTATCTCCATACATAGTTCAATCTCATTATCGGCAAGTCTCTTTACTCGTTCTGTAATACAAGATCCCGTGACTAACTCATTAGTCACATTGCTTGCAAGCTCTTTACGATGTTGTATTACCGAGAGGGCCCAGAGATATCTTGCCGTCATACGGAGTGACAAATCCCAGTCTTGATCCGTGCCAACCCAACAGATACCTTCAGAGATGCATGTAGAGCATGTTTATGATCACCCAGTTAAGAAGTGACATTTGATAGCACACAAAGTATTCGTCCGGTATCCGGGAGTTGCACTATCTCATGGTCTAAGGAACAGATACTTGACATGAAGAAAGCTGTAGCAAATAAACTAAACGATCTGATGCTAAGCTTACTGTTGGTCTTGTCCATCACATCATTCGCCTAATGAGGTAATCCAATTATCAAATGACAACTCATGTCTATGGTTAGGAAACCTTAACCATCTTTGATCAACGAGCTAGTCTAGTAGAGGCTCACTTGGGACACGGTGTTGTCTATGTATTCACACATGTATTTAAGTTTCCGGTCAATTCAATTCTAGCATGAATAATAAACATTTATCATGAACAAGGAAATATGATAATAACCAATTTATTATTGCCTCTAGGGCATATTTCCAACACATTGATCTCTAGGCTGGAGTGTGGGGCACCCCGGTGCTCTGAGCCGGGGTGCCACAGAGACCAAGCTAAACATGCTAGCGTGCATGCATGATCAGGAAGAAACCAACATAGTAGCAAACCATGCTATGGGACCAAGAATAGTAGGTGGCCACATCAGGTTAGGTAATAAATCCAGTCAATCTAGCAGTTTATACAATAGAGCCATGTCTAGACCAAGTTCAAGCTCAATTCTATTAGGAATACATATGTAAACAGAGCCATTGTACCATGCTTAAGGCTAAAAATCATGAACCACACTAAACCTAAATGTTAGCACCTCCAAACAGTAGCTTTAATAGGGACAAGCATATGAACACATAGATAGATCTCAACCATAGGAACATCCACCGATAAAATCTACAAGTCTATAACCATGTCAATGAATGGTTCTCTGTTACTCAACATGAACAAAGAACAGAGATCAGGAATATGAACACCGAGTTCACATCCAAGTACCCAAATCAAGCATGAGTGAAAACAAGCCTCTCTGCCTGGCAAGGATGTACATTCTCATCACGCGCGCACACACACACACACTCACACACACAAATGTATGGCCAGATGACCACGCCACAAGCCAATCCCTACCCTTGAAATTACCACAGGTCGAAGGCTAGGATCATAGCATGGCTTCGGCATGATGGCCAGGCACCACACAGCATTGGGTAGAGTAGGGAGGACACCAAACAGTTACCTAAACGACAGTCAAAAAAGAGGCAGTTGCAGCGAGGTGAACTCGCTGCTATCGCATGGGGCGAGAACTGCTGCTAGAGGCTCATTGACAAGTCATTCACTCGCTAGTCGACATCCACAACAGAAGAAGGTGCAAGCATTGGCCTTGTGACCCACAATCAACTGCCCAATTACATGTGCAAACACGTTCATGAGAATTTGCGCGGGAGAATTTCGGGCGGGAAGACATGATGCAAGAAATTGGGTGGAAAACTTTATTGTGACACATATCCGGCGGGAAAATTTTGAGCAGGAGATATAGGGCGGGAAACACGCGATGCAAGAAATTTGGGCGGGAACACGGGATGTGAGGAATTGGGTGGGAAACTTTCGGCCAACACATATCGACCAGGAAACAAGCGATGCGAGAAATTGGGCGGGGAACTTTCGGGTGACAATATAGGTCGGGAAATACATATCACAAGAAATGGGGGGGGGGGGGATGTTGGAAATATGCCCTAGAGGGAATTGTAAAATGTTATTTTGCTATATCCTTGTTCATTATTAAGTTTATATTTCTGTGCTATAATTGCAATGGTTCTTGAATATGAGATTCAAAGAAAAACTTTGTTGCATGTGAGAAAAAATAAATACTTATAAGATCCCTAGTCTCACCTCTAAGACTGGCACATGTATTGTTGATGATCATGTTTTGCTGATCATAGGGCATTGTTAAGAGTAACAAGGATGTCGGCAATAATGAGAACACACTGTTGGTGAAACAATGGTGTTGGATAGACCCAACTTATGATTTACTGCGAGATCATGTCGTCATTATGTTGTCAGTATTATCATATAAAGTATTAACGTTTACTCACATCCTTAGACTAGAAGAATATTATAGACCTTCATACCGAATGGATACTTTGGAGTTGCCAAACGTTACCCGTAACTGGGTGATCATAAAGGTAGCATACGGGTTCAACGAAAAAGTATGTCAAGGTGCTCGCTAGTTCAAGACTGGGATTTGCTCCTCCAACGATGGAGAGATACACTCCGGGCCCACTCATTATTAAGGTATCTGATACGTCTCCAATGTATCTATAATTTTGTAGGGGAACGCAGCAGAAAACAAAAATATTCTAACCTACGCACCAGCCCAGGACCACTATGGAGACTGCATACAAGGTTTGATCTTTTTCGTTACCGACTCGTAGCGCAGCGGAAGTAGAGTCGATGACGATCGGTGATGCAGATCCCCGTTGCTAGGATTTACAACCTCCCAACTGTGAGGATGTATACCCTCATATGCCCCTCGGACAGCCCTCTGGGAGGTGGTCGGACAGTCCCCCGGATGGTGTCGCGGACAGCCCTTCGGGAGGACCTTCGAAACTCGGATGGTCACTCGGACAGCCCTTCGGGAGGACCCTCGAAACTCGGACAGTCACTCGGACAGCCCTTCGGGAGGCACTCTCAAACTAAGACTGAAACAACAATCTCTCTACAGAGTTGCACACATACGGTGTCATCTATCCGGCAGGGCTTCGCCGTCCAGAACTAGTTCCTGCCGGAACCCAGACAGCCTTTTGGCTCTATGAATTATTTCGCTGGGAGGGAGAGAGAAGCCAGACAAGTCAAATGGCATGTGTATGTGAGAAGGGATGAAGGTTTGGGCAGCCCCTCACCTCCTTATATAGGAAAACCAAGGGGTAGGATGGGTATTCAAAATACCAAAAATACCCATGAAGGAAACACTTTTCAAGGGCAAAAGGGTAAAGCCAAAGGACAAGTGGAGCTCCAAGGAGGAGCTCCCCATGTGGCCGGCCAACCCCTAGAGGGCCCCCCCCCCCCAAGGGGGCTCTCATCCATCCATGTCATCCCAAAATATCTTGGGACAAAGCACAAAATAATGGCTTTCCAAAAAGTAATCCAAAAAGCACTTTCACTATTCATGATGACATTTTTCAGTGTCCGTTCAAACTGAAAATATTTATGTGGGCTTAGAACATTTCCAGTACCCACTGAAATAATTTTCAATGCATTCCGAAAAAATTCTGGATTAGTGATTTTCATCCGCGAAAAGCATCTGAAGTGGTTCCGGCAGCTTCGGAACATTTCCTGTTTTTATCCCAGAAAATTCCCAGAAGTTTCCAGAATGATTCTTGCACCCTCCAAGAATTATCAGGTGTGTGCCGAAACCAATTTGACTTAATGGTATCCCCTGAAAAAACTTTTCAGTTTTACCGAAACTCATCCGGTGACCTCTCTCTTCGGAACTTTTCCGCTGTCTCCAAAAACTTTTTCCGGAAACTTTCTCTCAGACTCCCTGTCTAGTATTCAGCAGATAGATGACCGTTAAGCGTGTGACCCTATAGGTTCGGTGAAGTATAGACATGACAAGGAACCCCTTCCGATCAATGATCAACATCGGAGCCATGGACACCCATATTGACCCCTATACCCACACGAATGAATATTCGAGTGAACCTCCAATTGCCATGTGCTATTCCTGTTGCTCCTCAATATGTTACAAAACCCGAGGTGAGATTTATCGGCATCCCTCTGAATCAACACATGTCCACTATGCCAGTTACCTCGTTACCGGTTTTGTTCTCTTTTCTCGCTTCCGCGTTCCGGCATCCCCGTGATCAAATCACATTGTGTCTGTCCAGACGATGATGGATACCGTAACACCGAGAGGGCCCGAGAATATCTCTCCATCGTCGGAGTAGCAATTCCCAATCTTGAGCTATCTCATTCCTTGTCATACTTTTCCGTGAACCCGTAAGCCGCCGTAATAACCACCCAATTATGGATGACGTTTAACAAACCCCAAAGTTCACGAAGCAAGCACGAAGAAACTTGATACTCTCATGGTCAAAGGAATTATGCAAACATTAACTTCTCTGCGTTATCAACCATTAACTAGTGATGAATGTATCTCATAGCATAACACCAATTCAGGTCGATTCAACACAAATGTTCTTCTAACATTGTGCCCTCAAAGTTGCTGGCATAGACATGCCCATGATCAGGAAAACAGAACCATCATGCAACACTTGAGCTAGTCTTAGAGGCCAGACTAGGAATACATTTTACCGTTTATTATTCCACACATGCATATGAGTCTTCCTCCGAGCCTCGTGTTATTGCAGACTCGAGAACCATAGCAGTTATAGCATGGAACATAAACATAATTATGAACAGGGAGATAATAAATAACATTTATTATTGCCTATAGGGCATATCTCCTACAGACTCGCACTTGCACTAGAGTCAATAATCTAGTTAATGCTAATGCACTTTACACCTGTGGCACACCTGTGTAAATATGCTTTGCTTGTGGTATAGCCTGATGTCCAACGGATCTGACGACTTCAGCTCCGTGTGTATCTTTGCATATCCTTGTGTTTTCATGCTTTCACAAAATTCATATTTTGTGTGGACTTGGCTTTGTATGTATGTGAATCACAGGTCGAACCTGGATTCCTCAGACTGAGTTATGGAGCAACTACCTGCAATAGTGTCCAATTGACAAAAGCCATCTTGGAACCATACTAAGTTCATGAAAGAACTATATGATTCAACATCTTCTTTGTCACTTCGAAAGCGGCAACATACTTAGCCTCTGTTATAGAATTCGCCACAGTAACTTGTTTGGAACAATTTCCAACTACCGTGCCACCATATTGTGTATTACACAAAACCCTTAATTTAAATCGAAAATCGCATCGAGCATTGATGAAGACTGTATCGATGTAACCTTTTACAACAAACTCTTCATGATCTCCGTTTGCGAGAAAACATGTCATCAGTGCTACTTTAGCACTCGATGACCCTTTTTCACTGTTGCCCATGATCAATACTTTTGATCACTTTGGTATCTATACTCGCAACAACTTTGGAGTATTGGACATATCTGGTTGTTTTTACATACCATGGAATACATGATTAAGCCAAACACGAAAGTGAGTGGAATCTTCATCATGTATTTTACTCATCAGTGTTTTTGGGACATCGAGTCTTGCAAAACTCTTTCCATGTGACTTCAGCAAGAATCACTCATTGGCGTTTTAAATGCTAAAAAGTTTTAGCATCTTGTCAATATGTATTCATTGCTTAGCCCCATTAGGTAAATCTATCTCCATAGATCATCATGCCTAATATTGAGGCTATTTAGCGCAATCACTTCATCGAAAAACTATTTTCAAATGAAGTCCTAATTCGTGTCAAGAAATTTATATTATTTCCAATCAACAATGTGTCAAGCACACAACATTTTTAGAAATAATATTATGCTCCCACTTACTTTCTTGAATCCCAAGCATCTTCATTACCCATTGGTGAAGTCAAAACCCTTTTGACCATTTCATCAAAACACGAAGATTTCAACTCCATTTTGCTCTCTTCTGTCCATCGCTGGAACTCTAAAGTCTGCACCCTTACTAGCATCCTCTAGATAGACAAAATACCTTGGACTATAACACATGCAAGTCCTTGGTTTCATTTCCATCAGATGGAAATCCTTTCGTCATCCATGTTTCATATCTCATGATTGAAATATGTATTAATTGCTAATTCAACCCGAACCGACTTTAAGCATCGCTATGGTGAGAAAACCTCATCGCAGGCAACTCCTTGAACTTGTTATTTCAACAAGTCGAGCTTTATGGATAAAACATTTTTATCCGTATCATTTTTAGTTCCATAAATATTCGTTAGACTCTAAGTCTTCCGAAAGGTGTATCAAGATTCTAATCTTGAATCACTTATATGTAAACTATCTCGGATTGTATTGGCATTTAGCCAATTCCGGAGTCAGGGCCCATCAACACTTCCTTGTGTATCGTAGGTATACTGTTGTCTAATAACAATATCTCATTTGCGCACCTGAGAGGTTTGCACGAGCTTTGCCTACGTTGTTCAGCTGCAAGTTCGAACGAAGTCCATACATCTCATGTAGAGGCTTCCGTATCAGTCGTAGTATGAAACTCTGGAATCACTTCCAAGGTTCCTTTCCTTTGATCTGATGACGAAGATACTGGTTATCTCGTCTAGTTGCACTGTCCTCCTACTCACCTTTTTGCAAGAACTATTCTCTTTAAAAGCATATCATTTTGTGGCAAAATCCTTTGCCTCGGTATAGTGGTGGGGGAATACCCAATGACTTGGGATAAACTACAAAGTAGCACTTGTCTGATTTGGAATAGGTTTGTAACCTTTTACACAAGCCCCATATTCCAAATGTTAAGAAAAGATATAACATGGTTGGGTGTACCATACCATGGCATCATTTCAATAGACCCGATGGAGCTCTTTTCAGTGAAAAAGCCGCAGTCTCTAAAGCATCACTTTAAAAGGGATAATGGCAAATTTATTTATGTCATCTTTGATCTTACCATGTCATAAATGGTTCGATTACATCTCCACGGACTTTCCACTTGCAGTGGTGTTCCGGGAGGTGCTTGTTATGAAACCCCTTTCACAACTCATAAGACATTCGCTAAACTTGTAACTCAAATATTCCTTTCTGCAATCGAATTGTAGAAACATAATTTTCTTGTTACAATAACTTCTACTTCATTTTTGAAAACCTTTCGAATGATTTCAAAAGATCCAGACTTATGTGTCATCAAGCAAATATCCATATATCTACTTGAGTCATTTCTGAAGATAGATAAATCCACTACTAACAACATTTATCGGACTACACACATCAAATGTATGATCACCAATAAGTTTGTTGTTCATTCCTTATGGTCTGTGAACGGTATTTCAGTCACTTCACTTTTTGGAGGAAAGTTGCAAGTGTCAGATGATTAAAAATCAAACGACTTCAAAATCCATCATAACGGAATTTTCCATGCGGGTTTCTCCAATGTGACCAAATGCAGTGCCACACATGTGTGGAATTATTTTATTCTTGCGACATTTAGCGTCAGTGTTATGGATGTATCATATTTCCATCAATATTCATAACATACATCCCATCTTGGATGGAAGCATGGCCCTTCCTGTTTATTCATAATACTGAACAACAATTGTTGTTTTTACACTACTAGGGAAAAGCCTATTAGTAGCGCGGGTCAAATGCTTATCAGTAGCGCGGGGACCCACGCTACTGATATGGCGCTACAGCTAACCGTTATCAGTAGCACGCTCTGACCCGCGCTACGGATATCTAATCTTACCTGTAGCATTCGTTGATAAAGCGCGCTGCTGCTAATAGCTGCAACGTCCTAGTCAAAAACGTGCTACTGCTAAGACCACGCTGCCGCTAAGGACATACCCCGTGCTACTGTTATTAGTTTCTGAATTTTTTTCTGCTGCTGAATTTTGTTTAGAGTTTTATACAATAGTGTCTAGCATATCATACAGATACTAATCTGATCATATCATACAGATACAAATAGTCCCATCAAATCGATCATCTCATCATCATAATCATCATCCAACACAAAATGATGTCTATCGTCATCATCTCGAAATAGCGATACAAGTGATCCATCTATACAATGATATAGACGAGAAGAGCTATCACTATGAGTGAGAGTGGAACTATGTAGTACATGAGGCGGCGGTTATGATTCCTCTCTCGTGCTAGCGTGAACCTCAAGTAACTAGCTTCTGCTTCTTGTCTGCTTTTGAAGCCTTTATGGCTGGCGCCCGAGAACCGCTCAACTTGCGCCTGACACTCGTGCCACTCATCGTACAGTCCCGGAACCTTCCCTATGTACACGACATAGCACTTCTTCTTCGCCATCAAGGATCTAGGTACCTGTTAGAGATGCATCTTCATAAAGAGAATGTACAATCATATGCAACAAAATATACTTGAGAAACACGAAAAGAAAGGGTATGCAAATAGATGCAACATATAGTAAACATAAATAATGAACGCAGTTTCATCGTACGCAAACTAATTAACTAGAGGTACGCATGTCATCGTACTCAAACTAACAAAGTAGCGTTACACAAGTTCGGCAGGGACCGTGGACATCACAAAGTTTCATCGCTACAGAAAGTATGCAAGTTCAACCGCCACATATAATCATCATCGGCATCGTAAATCACTAGAAGTTCCATCCATCCATATCCGGGAGGATGCACCCTAGCTTTGTGAACGGCGTGAAGTCCTGACGTTGCATGCCTATGCGAGTTCGGAAGTCAGCTCGTGATATAGGGCCATGGTGGAACATCCCCTTCTCTTCGACGACTTCTTTCATGATGATCGTCGCAATGTCCCTCTGGATGCGAAAGAAGTCATCTCTAAGTTTATAATCTGCTTCTCCTTGGGATTCTACCCACTTGCGGATATGATCATCACTTCTGATTGTCATGCGAAGCTGTTGATGATCCCTTCTGAACTCCATCATGAGATGGAGGAGGTAGAATCCATCATTCCTGCTAGGTTTTGGGACATGGATGCTGGAGAAGTTAATTTTATGCGAGAAACCCGGCCTGCGGTTCCTATTTTTCCTGATCTGGATATAGCCACCCTTCAAGCTGAAGCCGTGGAGAGCCTCATCTAGAATATTCATTACGTGGGTGTAGTCCTTCTTCTCGTAGTTTCTGGTAGGGTCAAAATACACGGCGTGGGAGACTCGCGGGTAAAGAACGATAAGGATGGCGCGTCCGTTGCTGCGGGAAAAAACACCTCAAATTATTCTCCATATGAGCGAGGTGGAATGATTGAAACGTACAAAAGGGTTGTCCGGCAATGACTTACATTGGATGATAAGGCAGGAGGATAATTTCATTGTCCTTATTACTTATCATGAAGTTTTCCAGGTAATCCCTAGCAGCTTCACGCTCAAAGTCACCGAGACTCAAGAAGGACTCGTGCATGTAGTATGGATCCGCCACACAGATTTGCGAGACTACTTCTCTCTTCTTGACGGAGCTCATATGTAGCGCAAAAAGGCGGATGATTGTAAAATCGAGCCGCCTTGTCAGAAACATCTCGAAGATACGGTCAAACCACAGGAAGAACACCTCTGAGGGTCATGTGTCGACGTCGCACTTCCCCTCAGGCACACGAACCGCATATAGCGGATATCCTGGATCCTTCGAGGCTAGTAGGCTTTTCTCAGTCGACATGACATGGTCGTGCAGTCTCCTGAGATCCCCTAATATGGCCACCAGTGGTTTCGGTGGTAGGATCGGCTCGCTCGCGACATGGAACATGGCCGCACCCACGACGGGTACACGCTCTTCGAAATCCTCCGTCTGACTGCTATGCGCTCTGGCTTGTTTGTAGGCCCCATTGCCTTTCTTCGACGGTCTCTTCCTCGTCTCCTTTTTCTTGAGCTGACCTTCCATACCCTTCCTTAACCCCTGCCCTAGTGTTGTCGGGCTAAGCACTGTACGCCCCTCGGCTAGTTGAGCCTGCGTTGAGGGGGCATCTTCAGGCGTGTCCTGTGATGATTGCAAGAAGAGAGACTTCTTGCAATCAAACCTGCTAGGACGTTCCTACCCGGGCACATCATCCATCTCCTCATCAGCATGCTGATAGGCCGAGTCGTCATATGGCTGACTCATCATGTCTATGTCGTTGTCATAGGCGCCTGTATTGAGGAACCGAAGAGGGTTATCCTCGTCCATCTCATCATCCAATCTTTGTTTTACGCGGGCGATTACATTATCCGCTATTGGACACCCTTCCTCGCGTCGTCCGCCGCTCTCACCCGGCACTACAGGCGCTGCTATTTGCGTGGGTGGGGTGGTTGTGTTCATACCTTCTTGCTGATGTGTGGTTATTGGTGTGCCCTCGGCCGCCTCCAGACGAAGAAGATTCTTCGGCCATAGCAGCATCCAACCATTGCAGTTTCCAAGCCACATCGGGGTCTCGTCGTCCTCTCCCCTGAGCCGTACTGGAGGTGGAAAATCCTCATGCCCCGATTTCACACTCGACAAGTTAACCCTGAAGTGGCCAATGGGGATCTGCTGGCCATGGAACCTGAGTTCCAAGGGCTTCGTTATCACCGCCTTTCCCACGTCCACCTTCTGGCCTTTGATCAAGTACAGTATGGTGCACGGGGTTTTGTCAGCCTGCAAAGACATGTCCGCGACGTAAAACATCCTAAAGGGAACGAAAACGGAATATTCTAGATATATGTTGGTGTGACGTGTAATTACCGTGAGGGCATCGAGCTCAGGCAAAGACGAAGGCCTGCCTAGCGCGCCAGAGATAGAGGACAGGCTACTATGAGCGGGTGCAGGTGCGGGTGCGGGAGCAGGCGTGGTTGCGTGAGCAGGTGATGGTGCGGTTGTGATGTTCACCGAGTTGCTCCCGGCAAAGCTGGGCATGGGAAAATCATGTGCCGTCTTATCTGGATTTTCCTTCAACCAGTTGATGACAGCCGGGATCAAATTAGTAGTGAAATCATTTCTGCAAGCATCTAGAGCTGCAGCGACTGCCTGCTGGACCAATTCATTTTTCTCCTGAGCTGCTTTTTTCGCGTCCTCAGCTTCTTTCTTCTCGAACACAAGCTTAACCTTCTCATCGATGTCCACATGACTGAACTTCTTTTTCAGCTTCTTGGCCTCTGGGCCCTTGTTGTAAAATACCTTCCATGTGGCGTTGTCTCTGGCGCCGTGCACACGTCCATATTGCGGCCGCTGGTCCAAAGGGAGTGCCTTCAGTTCGTTCAAGGCCCGGTTGAGAGGGGTGTCCCACTTGGGCCTCATCGACGAAGACTCGCTTTCGGCTGCAAGCCTGTGTTGCTTCTCCTGGAAAAGGAACATGAACCATTTACGAATGTGTAATCTGACCTGATCAGAAGCTAGATGTAAGGTGTGGTAAAAGAATAATTACCAGTATTCTTTCCAATTTCCTCGTGACTGGGTCCGTGTAAAAAATCTTCTTTTCCTTGTCCCACTTGTAGCGGGCCCTGATGAAGTCATGCTCCAAGGGGGCGGTGAACTTCGCGAAGGGGTCTGGGAGACCGGCGGCTTCACGTTTCGCATCCTCCTTATCCCATATGGGCCTTTTGCCAAGCTAGCCATGGCTTCCGAGGCGTTGGTTCCTCGTGTTCCTTTGCTGAAGAACCTTGAATTTCTCAGCCCTAGCCTTGGCTGCCTCGGTAGCGCAAGTGTCCTTGAACTTTTGGAACTCCTCTTCCATAAGTGTCAGATTTTCCTCCAGAATCTTGGACAGGGGTTCATTAGCCTCAATAGCTCGTTTCACCCTCCCTTTCCAGGAGGCCAAATCATTGCTGAACATGCCCATGGCGTGATTGTTAATCTTTTTCATCTTCGGATCATCCCACGGGTGTTCTATGCGGTCATCCCGATCGGGGAACTGGAATCTCTTATGCAGCTTCGTTAGGAGCAACTGCTTCAAATGCTCTTTACCCCTTAAGTCATCGTCATTGATGCTCGTGCATTCCCGTACGATGCATCCGAGTTGGTTCCTGTAGCACTTGCGAGGTTCTTCCGGCTCTAATGGCTCAAACTTGCCAGTGGCCATCTTTGTGATCACCAGTCGTCCGATGCCGAGTTTGTTAGGTTTTCGTATCCTCTGCTTCTTCTTTTCGTTAGCGGCTTCGGCACCGGTACCTTCCCCGCCGGTCTTGGTGTCGATGTCGGTGCCATCGGTGTCGATGTCGGCGTTAGTACCATCACCGAGGCCGTCCTGCAAACCTTGACTGCGCTTAGCAGCCAAATAGTCGAGGTAGTTATGTTCACCCTCATAATCCATCTCGTCTGCATCGTGGTCAAAAGGCCCAGTTTCTTCGTTGCTCGACATGTTTCCTACGATTAAGCCACCTTGTTTAATTTTTAAACTATAATAAAAGGTCTATGGTTTGCCGGAATGCCTATTCATTCCCGTTGCACCAAATCCCGGCACTCGATATGCCTACTTTCTAGCACAAGTCATGCCAAAATTCACGGGAAATTTCGCCATGACCTATCGAGCGCCTGAAATTCACCGGAACGGAAATGAATCAACATTCCGGCGAAACATAGGCCACTCGGAGTTTCCCTGCATATTGAAAAAATGGCTCTGCTTGCAAATTCAGTATCACTCAATGGATATCATCATCTTGTACTGAATGGAGATCATCATGCTCAAATTACAATACAAAAAGTACTAATATTTATTGCACTAAAAAAGCACCTAAAATTCTGTTAACTCATCTAAACCCTAGAATTCTGTTAACTCGTCAAATTACAATTTCATCATCTAAACCTAAAATACCTAACCCTAGAATTCAGTTAACTAAACACCTAAACTACAGTACACTGGGCAGGGGCTTACAGTGGCGAGGAGGAGGTCGGGGGAGACGGCAGCGGGGAGGGCATGGGGAGACGGCAGCGACGAGGCACCGGAGGGCTGGGCGATGTCGAGGAGGGCAGGCGAGGGGCTCCGGCGAGGGCGAGGGCAGGGCTCCGGCGGCTCTCGAGGCTAGGGCGCGGCGAGGGCAGGGGGTCGCGCGGGAGAAGGACTTATTTGGGGGAGAACTGCCGCCCCCCATGGGGTTATGTAATACATATCGGTAGCACGGGTTGGGAAAACGCGCTATAGCTAACTTAGCTATAGCGCTGGTAAGTAACACGCGCTACTGCTATTGTTAGTAGCAATAGCACTTTTACACAAAACCGCTATAACTATTGTTAGTAGCAGTAGCGCTTTTTATTTAAAAGCGCTATAGCTATTGTCTTCATTTTTTCTTTTTATTTTCTTTTCCTCTTCTTTTTTGCTTTCCTTTTATTTTATTTTCTTTTCAACAAGAGCCGGAACGAAGGGAAGCTGGTGATACAATGTATATAACTAAGGCGATATATATTGCATCATTTGACCAATAATTAATGGTTAAGTGTGTATACAAAATAGGAACATATATATATTACATCATTTGACCCATAACGGTTTCTCAGCGTCGACGTTTTCGTTTTTGAGTGAGCTTCTTTCCCTTCTTGTTCGTTGACGAATAATTGAGCCCCTCGTTGTGACTTTTCCTTTTCCATGTAGTACGATCTTTCTTAGGTAATGTAATATTGATTCTTCTTTTGACGTATGCTTCATCGTCATCGTCATCTTCCCTCTTCGGGTTGCCATACTGGTCGTAGTCTTCCTCATTGGTGACTCCATCTATTCCAATGATGTTCCTTTTGCCTCTCCTCACGACAACACGGCTGGGATTACTCGGGTCGGTTATGAAGAAGCATTGTGTCACGTGCTTAGCGTGTACCCATGGCTCGTTTTTTGTGATGGCGTTCACGGTAGCACTCTTGGCATCGGGTATAGACATGGTAGTGAAATACCGGTTTTCTCTTTCAATATTCTTTGCCCATCTGACACGGAACATCGTCGCGCTGTGCTGTCCAGAGTAGTCAAGCTCCCATATCTCCTCGACCCTTCCGTAGAATCTCTTAGTTGCGTCATTGTTGCCGGTCATGCATTCCATCGTCACCCCTGAGTTCTGATAATCACTGTTCATATCTTTGGCCTCCGTGTAGAACATGTATCCATTGATATCGTATGCCTGATAGGTCGCGAGATTGGCTGCGGGGCCATTTGCTAAGGCGTATATGAGCAATGCGTCCTTAGAGCCCTCTTCTCAGGGATTAGCCCGAATATGCTCTTTGAACCAATACAGGAAAGTGGAGTTGTGCTCTCTAGTAACTTCGGCGTTCGTCCTGCATAGCCCCCGGTCACGATACTTCTTTGCTATGGTTTCTTTGTGCAGTGTCACAAAAGGATCTACCACATCTAGGTGTTGTAGCACTACTAAGTTTGCTATGTCAAAGTCGTTGCATCGATCCGAGTAGACCACATGCAGTTCCCTGCGACCATTGGAGTGACCTTCTCCTTTGAGCCTCCCAAGGTGCTTCTTAACGGGCAAACCAACACCAGGCCGGTCTCCGCCATATAGATAATTCTCGCAGAATGAGATGCACTCTTGTGTCACATAGCCCTAGACGATGCTTCCATCCGGACGGGACATGTTACGAATGAATCCTTTGAGACACCATTCATCCTCTCGAACGACATCATGTTGTGCAGGAATGACGACCCTAGGTCTATTATGTCGTCCACAATGTGGACACAGAGATGCACCATGATGTCAAAGAACACGAGGGGGAAGTACATCTCAAGCTCATTTAGTATCACAATGATCTCTTCCTGTAGCCTTCGGAGCTGCTTCACACTGATCGACTTTCGAGAGATGACGTCGAAAAAGTTGCAAAGACCAATAAGGGTGTCACGGACGTGCTTGTCCATTATCCCTCTAAGGGCAACAGGTAGTATCTGCATCATCATCACATGACAGTCATGGGACTTCATCCCGCTGAACCTTTTCTTCTTCGTGTCTAGAAATCCACTTATCTTCCAACAGTAACCTGAACTAACTTTGATTCCGATAAGGAACTTGAAGAATTGATCGATCTCAGCCGGACTTAAGGTGAAGCAAGAAGGGGGGCAATAATCCTCTTCCTTCACTTTTTTGCCCTTCTTCTCCCGCACCTCCGTCTCTGTCTCTGTCTCCTCCGACTTTTTACGGGGCGGCATGTGCAGATCTGCCCTGATTTTCAAATCTTGCAAGTCTTTTCTTGCCTTCGGCCCATCCTTGGTCTTATCCGGCATGTTCATCAGTGTCGCAAGCAAGCTCTCAAGGACATTCTTACAGATATGCATTTGATCAAGGCAATGAGGTGTGTCGAGTTTGTGCCAGTACTCCAAGTCCTCGAAAACATACCTCGTCTTCCATACCTTCAGCAGCGGCTCCGGTGCCTTTTTCATCGTCTTTCCCGGCGCGGGGCAATGTTCCCAGTTTTTCAATGGCTCATCGATTTCGGAGCCGCTCCGCTTACATGGAGCTCCTCGATGCTCAGCCTTGCCATTGAATAGATCTCCACGGTTTCTCCACGGGTCGTCCTTCTCGAGCCATCTTCGATGCCCCATGTACACGATTTTCCCAGACCCACCTTCTTTCATTGACGTTAGCTGCTGAGACGTCGTATCATCCATGCACCGCGTGCATCTGCAATATCCGTGGCACACCTGGCCTGTGACAAATCCGTAACCGAGATAGTCATGCACCGTCGTGATTAGCGCGGCTCTCATATAGAAATACTCTCCTTTGCTGGCGTCCCATGTCTTGGCCGATGTTTTCCATAACATGTCTAACTCCTCTTGAAGTAGCCCCAGATACAGATTAATATTATTTCCCGGTTGTTTCGTCCCTTGAATCAGCATGCTCATGTGTATGTACTTCGACTTCATGCATTTCCATGGAGGAAGGTTGTACATCCATACAAACACGGGCCATGTGCTATGGTTGGTGTTCTGGTTGCCAAACGGATTCATGCCATCGGTACACGCGCCAAGCACGATGTTCCTTGCATCACATGGGAAATATGGATATTCGCCGTTGAACGCTCTCCACTGGCATGCATCCGCGAGGTGTCTCAGCTTCGGATCATCTCCATCGTCAGGCTTTTTCCTCTCCGCGTGCCAACACATGAGCTTTGCTTCCTTGGGATCTACAAAATAACGTTGCAGACGGGGAGTGATCGATAAGTACCATACAACTTTCTGGGGAGATTTCTTTCCGGCCTTCTTGTATCGAGAAGCATTGCACACCGGACAGCTGGTTTTTTCCGCGTGCTCCTTCCGATAAATGATGCAATCGTTGATGCATGCATGGTATCTAACGTGCGGCAGATCAAGAGGGCACACGATCTTCTTGGCCTCATCCACACTAGTAGAACATAGATTCCCTACGGGAAGAACATCCTTTAGGTACTTGAGAAGCTCATTGAGGCTAGTGTCAGTCCATTTGTTTTTAGCCTTCGTCTTCAGAAGTTCGAGCGTGAAACTCAAGCGGGTCACCTTGGGATCGCAACCATCATACAATGGAGTGTTTGAGTCTACTACCAGTTGCTCCAGCTTGGCCTCCTCTCTAGAAGCAGGTCTCGAACATGAGGGTCCCGCACGATTGAACTTAGTAGCGACAAAGTCTGCGGCGTGTAGTCCATGTTTTCTCCGCCGCCATGTCCGGCCTCTTCTTCGCCGCCATGTCCGGCCCCTTCTCCGCCGCCATGTCCGGCCCCTTCTCCCCCGCCATTATCGGTCATCTCTTCGTCTTGACCCGTGTCATCATTGGCTGCCTCGTCGGCGTCCTCATCATCATCATCTTCAATTATCCACCGAGTATAGCCATCCATGAAACCAGTCAAGAGAAGGTGCGCCATCAAATGACCACCCTCATAGGGGTCGAGCCAAACTCCTTCTTTGCATCTTCGACACGGACATAAAATCTCTGTCTGGTTATTTTCATTCATGTCCTGCACCACCGACCGCAACCACCTTTCCACCATCGTTCCACTGACCGTCATGAACGCCTGCGCGGTAATAATAAACAAATTGATTATAAAAATGCATTCATGCATCAAAGTCATACAAAAATTCGGCATGACCTTCCCTAAAAATAGGACATATAGAGTTTGCCCGAAATTTGCCGAAACGGAAATAAATCGACATTTCGGCAAAACATAGGCAACTCAAGCACAATTCAGCGGCAAGTCATGCCACACACACAATTTCCATCATATCGCCCGATTATGTCATATCGCACACATACACATATTTCCATTCTTGCAAAAGCACAAAATTTTAATCACCTATCTCGAGATCGAGCACGGTGATGATGATGTCGATCGGTGTCGTCACATACCTAGGGAATGATCAAAAGTGGTCAAGGCATACTTCTTGACATGCCTAGATCTAGTTAGCGAGGTACATAGGTCACTTCATTAAATGGGTAGATCTACCTAGCTAGTTGGGGAAAGAGATGACTCTAACTAGTGGAGGGGAGAAAAAAGAGAAGAAAGGAGTTGCATTAATGGAGGTTGTGTAGTTAGCTAGGAGCAATAAAGAGAGGTAGAAGAAAGAGAGTAACGGGGGGAGAAGTAGTGAGGAAGAAGCAAATGAGGGCGAGAGGAGGTGGGAGCTAGGGGAAAGTGAAAGGAAGAGAGGATGGGGGAGGGGGAGGGGGTGGGAAAAGGTGGCTGCTGCGCGTTAGCAGCAGTGCGGGTCCAAAAATGCACTGCTGCTAAAGTAAGTAGCAGTAGCGCGCCCCAGTAGAATGCGCTGCTGCTAAGGGGGCCCACCATGTGGATAAGTTCAAACTTAGCAGTAGCGCCCTGGCATAAACCAGTGCTACTACTATTTCCTTATCAGTAGCGCAGTTTGTAGAAGGGCGCTACTACTATACCTAGCTTGTCGGCAACGGTGTGGCAATCATAGTAGTAGCGAGTTTCACCACTGCCGCGCTACTGCTATTTGTATAGTAGTAACCCCCGTTTCTACACGGCGCTACTGCTAAGTAGCAGCAGCGCCTCTTTGTAACCAGCGCTACTGATAAGCTTCTGTGTATAAGGTTTTCCCTAGTAGTGTTATGAACAACTCTTTTGCAACAAACATTGTGCAATGGGCTACAGTGTATAAAACTCTAAAATGAATTATGAAAGAGAACACAGAGGTAATATATTATTATCATTATTCATAACATATATCTCATTCATAATGAAAGTATGGCCCTTAAGTTATTCATAACACCGAACATAAAAAGTTCTCTTATGAACAACCTTCTTGCAAGATTCCTTATGCAAAGGGCTAGAGTGTGAAACTCTAAAATGAATTATGAAAGTAAATACATAGGTAATACACCGATGAAAGGTATAGTAACATTTACTATGTTCCCTGTGTGTATCTAAACCCCATTCCTGGCTAGTCTTTCAGGCCATAGTAGTTCTTACATCGAGTTGCAACAGAATGCAATCGAGCGGGTATCTTTGTGATTAACTCACAATACCCAAGAATCAGTGATTAACAATTTAATCATAATTCCCAAGAACTATATCTTTGACCAGCCTTCTATACATCAAAAACTTTGTATGACATTCATACATGAGCTGGATATTCCAGTCTTCTTTCTTTCTGCATTTATAGTTCTAACAGTTTAACTTTTAGTATTTCTCCTACTCTCAGAAGAAGCACCCAACTTAAGAGTGACGTTAGCCCCGGACTTCCTAGGCGTGAAAGTTTCACTAACACCCTTCGGTCACTTCCTTTCTCTTTAAGTTGTTGTTTTATTCACCTTTCATCATATGACAGGCGTTCTTCTAGATCCCTCTCTTATCAGTCTAATGCATTGTAAACACCTTTACTAATAGTTTGCAAACAAACATTGCTTTGTTTGTATCTGAAAATGATTTTCAGTTCCATGAATATCACATAACTATCCCAAAATTTCGAAGTTCGGGTCTCATGGAAGCAAACATATTGCATTTGACCGTCTCGGAATTCTAGCTTTTGGATCGAAGGACGAGAGTCACATCATCCATAGCATTTGCGGGAGGATACCGAAAGCATGCGATAGTACAAAGTCCTTCGCAGCACTCTTGAGGACAATCCTCACATTATGTTACCAACCGTAAAGTTTTAACCAGATATTTAACAGCTATTCAATTTTAAAAGGGAAGGTGGAAACGCGAGCCATTCTTCTACAACTTTTATGCAAATCACACTTAGACAGTGTTCAAAATTAATTGCACTAAGAATTAAAAAGAATTAATTCTAAAGTGCGCTCCCACTTAAATCAATATCTCTCATAATTGCTTGTGAGTGATACAAGACCCGCATTTCAATTGTTCGCCATTGGTGTAACACCACTGATGACGAAAATCTCAACCGGTAGGCCAACTTGCCAATCACATCTCTATGTGACTCTTGTTCATCTTTCGATGCGTGTGTTCCGAGCTCATGATGGTCATGCCTGAACGTCAAGACAACCAAGTGATCTTGCTGCGAGGTCTCAACTCACCCGCCTCACACTTCTCTAATCGTTCGTACCCGTGTGACACGGCGCACCCCGAAAAGATAGGTGCCGTGACGGTGCTACACTTGGGAGAACACTAACTACTTGATATTTTTGTGAGAGATCACCCTAATAAAAGCGACTACCATGCAATCAAGAAGGGTGCATCATAAGGGATAAACATCTCAGGCAATTCATAATAGCATGATATGGTATAGCCCTTTCTGACGGAGAAGTCTTATATTTCTTCATCTTCCGCATTCGCGTCGGTGTTCACCTTCGCGAAGACTGCCACCACCTTGTCGGTGCACCAGATAATATTGCTATCTCTATAGCTAATAAAATAAGTGCATTACAAAAGGTTGACACGCAGGTCTTTTAAAGTGACAATCATATGGCTCCAGCCATCATGCCGAATCATGACACGCAGGTCATGTTAATCAATTTACATTATATAGTCATCTCATACATAATCAAATTATTATGAGCACTGCTATACCACATCACATGCACATGCAAACCATCCTGCAAAACCAAGTTTGACGCCTCTAATCGGTCTAGCAAAAACTTGTTTTACGTGGCTTCTAAGGTTTCGAAAGAAACCGAAGCTACCAATGTTCATCATTAAGCATGATTATCCAAGTCGCTAGATTAACATTGCGGGGTGTACGAAACACAAGATAATAAAATCTCGAGCCCCATACTGAACATCATCATACGCATGACCCCCGTGCAGATCATATCTGCATTGCCCTTTCGTCTGCAAAATTTCATCTTTCTTTTTAACTATGGTGGAATTCAATGAACTGTTAGCACTTCGTTGATCAATCAGGATCGCGGATTGCCAGAACATTGAAACTCCACCATGCTGTTATCAAGATCAGAAATATGTAAATTCTAGGGAAGCAACAAGAACATCGGGTAACATATTTCATCTGCTACCTGCACAAATAATTTTCAGTAATAGAACTCATCTACTACCTAATTATATTGTGCAACACCCATACATCTCTATGTATTCTAGATTGCAACCTGCATCTACGCATAGCATGACTCTTGATGCCACTGTAGGGGAATGCAGCAGAAAACAAAAATATTCTGACCTATGCACCAGCCCAGGACCACTATGGAGACTGCATACAAGGTTTGATCTTTTTCGTTACCGACTCATAGCGCAGCGGAAGTGGAGTCGATGACGATCGGCGGTGCAGATCCCCGCAGCTAGGATTTACAACCTTCCAACTACGAGGATGTATACCCTCATCTGCCCCTTGGACAGCCCTCCGGGAGGCGGTTGGACAGTCTCCCGGACGGTGTCGCGGACAGCCCTTTGGGAGGATCTTCGAAACTCGGATGGTCACTCGGACAGCCCTTCGGGAGGACCCTCGAAACTCGGACAGTCACTCGGACAGCCCTTCAGGAGGCACTCTCAAACTAAGACCGAAACAACGATCTCTCTACAGAGTTACACACATACGGTATCATCTATCCGGCAGGGCTTCGCCGTCCAGAACTAGTTCCTGCCGGAACCCAGACAACCTTTTGGCTCTACGAAACTATTTCGCTGGGAGGGAGAGAGAAGCTAGACAAGTCAAATGGCATGTATATGTGAGAAGGGATGAAGGTTTGGGCAGCCCCCTCACCTCCTTATATAGGAAAACCAAGGGGTAGGATGGGTATTAAAAATACCAAAAATACCCATGAAGGAAACACTATCCAAGGGCAAAAGGGGAGAGCCAAAGGACAAGTGGAGCTTCAAGGAGGAGCTCCCATGTGGCCAGCCAACCCCTAGAGCCCCCCCCCCCCAAGGGGGCTCTCATCCATCCATGTCATCCCAAAATATCTTGGGACAAAGCCCAAAATAATGGCTTTCCAAAAAGTAATCCAAAAAGCACTTTCACTATTCATGACGACATTTTTCAGCGTCCGTTCAAACTGAAAATATTTATGTGGTCTTAGAACATTTCCAGTACCCACTAAAATAATTTTCAACACGTTCTGAAACAATTCCGGATTAGCGATTTTCATCTACGAAAAGCATCTGAAGTGGTTCCGGCAGCTTCGGAACATTTCCGGTTTTTATCCCAGAAAATTCCCAGAAGTTTCCAGAATGATTCTGGCATCCTCCAAGAATTATCAGGCATGTGCCGAAACCAATTTGACTTAATGGTATCCCCTGAAACAACTTTTTAGTTTTACCGGAACTCATCCGGTGACCTCTCTCTTCGGAACTTTTCCGCTGTCTCCAAAAACTTTTTCCGGAAACTTTCTCTCAGACTCCCTGTCTAGTATTCAGCAGATAGATGACCCTTAAGCGTGTGACCCTATAGGTTTGGTGAAGTATATACATGACCCGGAACCCCTTCCGATCAATGATCAACATCGGAACCGTGGACACCCATATTGACCCCTATACCCACATGAATGAATATTCGAGTGAACCTCCAATTGCTGTGTGCTATTCCTGTTGCTCCTCGATATGTTACAAAACCCGAGGTGAGATTTATCGGCATCCCTGTGAATCAACACATGTCCACTATGCCAGTTACCTCGTTATCGGTTTTGTTCTCTTTTCTCGCTTCCATGTTCCGGCATCCCCGTGATCAAATCACATTATGTCTGGCCAGACAATGATGGATACCGTAACACCGAGAGGGCCTGAGAATATCTCTCCATCATCGAAGTAGCAATTCCCAATCTTGATCTATCTCATTCCTTGTCATACTTTTCCGTGAACCCGTAAGCCGCCGTAATAGCCACCCAGTTACGGATGACGTTTAACAAACCCCAAAGTTCACAAAGCAAGCACGAAGAAACTTGATACTCTCATGGTCAAAGGAATTATGCAAACATTAACTTCTCTGTGTTATCAACCATTAACTTGTGACGAATGTATCTCATAGCATAACACCAATTCGGGTCGATTCAACACAAATGTTCTTCTAACATTGTGCCCTCAAAGTTGCTGGCATAGACATGCCCATGATCAGGAAAACAGAACCATCATGCAAAACTTGAGCTAGTCTTAGAGGCCAGACTAGGAATACATTTTACCATTTATTATTCCACACGTGCATATGAGTCTTCCTCCGAGCCTCGTGTAATTGCAGACTCGAGAACCATAGCAGTTATAGCGTGGAACATAAACATAATTACGAACAGGGATATAATAAATAACATTTATTATTTCCTCTAGGGCATATCTCCTACAAATTTTTGATTGTTCCACAAAGTACTTTTTCCGCCGCCGCAAGCTTTTGTTCTCGAGAGATCCGATCTGGGGTCCTTCTTCGGTACTTTGCCGGAGGGGGAATCGATCACGGAGGGGCTCTACATCATCCTTGCTGCCTCTCCGATGATGCGTGAGTTGTTTACCACGGACCTTTGGGTGCATAGTTAGTAGCTAGATGGCTTCTTCTCTCTTTTTGATCTTCAATACAATGTTCTCCTCGATGTTCTTGGAGTTCTATCCGATGTAATGACTTTTTGCGGTGTGTTTGTTGGGATCTAATGAATTGTGAATTTATGATCAGATTATCCGTGAATATTATTTGAGTCTTCTTTGATCTCTTTTATGCATGATTATTATAGCCTCGTATTTCTTCTCCGATTTATTGATTTGGTTTGGCCAACTAGATTGATTTATCCTGCCATGGGAAGAGGTGCTTTGTAATGGGTTCGACCTTGCGGTGCTCAATCCCAGTGAAAGAAAGGGACATGACACATATGTATCATTGCTATTAAGGGTAAAAAGATGGGGTTTATTCATACATGAGTTTATCTTGTCTACATCATGCCATCTTGCTTAAGGCGTTACTCTGTTCTCTTATGGACTTAATACACTAGATGCATGCTGGATAGCGGTCGATGTGTGGAGGAATAGTAGTAGATGCAGAATCGTTTTGGTCTACTTGTCTCGGATGTGATGCCTATATACATGATCATTGCCTTGGATATCCTCATGATTATTTGCTTTCCTATCAATTGCCCAACAGTAATTTGTCTACCCACCGTATGCTATTTTCTCGAGAGAAGCTTCTAGTGAAAACTATGGCCCCAGGGTCTACTTTATCATTTACTAAAACCCTAAAAATACTTGCTGCAATTTTATCTTATTTATTTTATTTTGTATTTTTGTTTAATCTATCAATCTATCACATACAATTTAATCTTGCAATTTACCGCCGAGAGATTGACAACCTCTTGTTTGCGTTGGGTGCAAGGGTGTGTTGTTTGTGTGCAGGTACTGCTAACGAGGTGTTGTGTGATTCTCCTACTGGTTCAATAATCTTGGTTTCATAACTGAGGGAAATACTTATCTCTACTGTGCTGCATCATCCCTTCCTCTTCGGGGAAAATACCAACGCAAGCTACAAGTAGCAGGAAGAATTTTTGGCGCCGTTGCCGGGGAGACAACATCAACATCTATCAAGTACATTTGCATAAACTTCATCTCCTTGCATTTACTTTATTTGCCTCTCGTTTTCATCTCCCCCTCTTCTAAAACTTTATACAAAAATACCAAAATATTTTTTTCCATTTGCCTTTTTCTTGTTTGCTTCTTTGCTTGCTTGTTTTCTTGTTTGCGTAGTCATGATGTCTCAAGAAAATATAAAATTGTGTGATTTCTGTAATACTAATAATAATGATTTTATTAGTACTCCAATTGCTCCTCCCGAATCTAGTGCGGAGACTTGTGATATTAATGCCACTTTGCTTAATCTTGTGATGAAAGATCAATTTTTTGGTAGTCCTAATGAAGATGCTGCATCCCATCTTAACACTTTCGTAGAATTGTGTGACATGCAAAAAAAAGTTGGATAATAAAATTGTGAAATTAAAGTTATTCCCATTCTCCTTGCGGGATCATGCAAAAATTTGGTTTTCATCTTTACCGTGAAATAGTATCGATTCTTGTGATAAATGCAAAGATGCTTTTATTACTAAATATTTTCCTCCCGCGATTATTTCACTAAGAAATCAGATTATGAATTTTAAGCAGCTTGATCATGATCATGTTGCCCTATCTTGGGAGAGGATGAAATTAATGGTAAGAAATTGCCCAACTCATGGTTTAAATTTATGGATGATCATACAAACAATTTATGCGGGATTGAATTTTGTCTCTAGAAATCTTTTAGATTCTCCCGCGGGTGGTACTTTTATGGAGATTACTTTGGGAGAAGCTACTAAATTGCTTGATAATATTATGGCAAATTATTCACAATGGCATACTGAAAGATTTCCTACTAGTAAAAAAGTGAATTCGGTTGAAGAAATTAATACTTTGAATGATAAAGTTGATGCGCTTATGAAATTGGTTGCTAGTAAAAATGCTCATATTGATCCTAATGATGTGCCATTGTACACCTTGATTGACCAAAGTAATGATGCCATTGATGTGAATTTTTTTTTCTAGAAGTAATTTCAACAACAATGCTTATAGGGATAATTTCAACGCTAGACCGTTTCCTGGAAATTCCTCTAACAATTATGGCAATCCTTATGGTAATTTTTATAATAATAATAATAGGATGCCCTCTGATCTTGAAAGTAATATCAAAGAATTTATTAATGCTCAAAAAGTTTTCAACACTACGATAGAAGAAAAATTGAGTAAACTTGATGATATGTCTAGGAGCATTGATAGAATTATTCATGATGTGGAAAATCTTAAGACAAAAATTTTGCCACCTAAAATTGATACTAATGAATCAATTAAACCTTTATATGTCTCCATGGATGAAAGTAAGAAAAGAACCGCTATGCTAAGAGCTAAACGATTTTTTTAGAAAAAAACAATTCCTCCCGATTTTTATCATAGTAATGATGAGGATATTAAAATGATTGGTGTTTCATCTATTGATTCTTTGTTTAGCAATATTAAACTTGATGAAAAGGGGCCTGAAGAAGAGTCAACTTTAGCTAGAGAGCGTCCTCAAAATTCGGAGGGTGAAAATCTTGATGAAAAATTGATAAAAGTGGGTTAGGAGAGGTAAAAACTTTAACTAGCGATGTGCCCACTCTCTTGGATTACAAAGATTTTAATTATGATAATTATTCTTTGATTGAGTGTATTTCTTTGTTACAGTCCATGCTAAATTCACCAAATGCTTATGAACAAAACAAGGCTTTTACTAAACACATCATTGAAGCGATGATGAAAGCGTTAGAAGAAAAGTTAGAACTAGAGATTTCTATTCCTAGAAAATTATATGATGAATGGGAACCCACCATTAAAGTTAAAATTAAAAATTATGAGTGCAATGCTTTATGTGATTTGGGTGCTAGCGTTTGCACAATTCCAAAATCTCTATGTGATGTGCTAGGCTTTACTAATATTGATGAATGTTCCCTTAATTTGCATCTTGTGGATTCCACTATCAAAAAGCCTTTGGGTAGAATTAATGATGTTCTTATTCTTGCAAATAGGACCTATGTGCCCATTGATTTTATTGTACTTGATATTGAATGCAATCCTTCTTGCCCCATAATACTTGGTAGACCGTTTTTATGAACTATAGGTGTCGTTATTGACATGAAAGAAGGGAATATAAAATTTCAATTTCCACTAAAAAAGGGTATGGAGCATTTCCCTAGGAAAAGAATTAAAGCACCTTATGAATCCATTATGAGGGCCACTTATGGAGTAAACTTGAAAGATGACAATACTTGAAACTATGCATTATGCCTAACTAGGGGCATAAAACAATAGCGCTCGTTGGGAGGCAACCCAATGAATAAAATAATTTTTTAGTTTTTGTTTATGT
This sequence comes from Thinopyrum elongatum, assembly GCA_011799875.1. Classification (NCBI taxonomy): domain Eukaryota; kingdom Viridiplantae; phylum Streptophyta; class Magnoliopsida; order Poales; family Poaceae; genus Thinopyrum; species Thinopyrum elongatum. The sequence continues at coordinate 10,149,871 of CM022298.1, forward strand.
TCTTGAGTGTTTGCATAATTATAGCCTCTGTTATGATTGTGTTTTCATGTTTTAATTAGTGTTTGTGCCAAGTAAAGCCATTGGGATGATTTGGAAGATAGTATAATTGATGCTGTTGGAAAACAGAAACTTTTGCGTCCAGTGCTGGAATTTCTAATTTTGTCTGGTGTGTCAGGACCTTCTGAATTTTTTACACAGTATTGGTATATGAATTCCCCACGTTGTCCTAATTTTTCAGAATATTTGGAGTTACAGAAGTATAGCCATAATTCAGATCTCTAGAGACTGTTCTGTTTTTGACAGATTCTGTTTTTGATGTGTTGCTTGCTTGTTTTGATGAAACTGTGGATTGTATCGGGGGGTATAAGCCATGGAGAAGTTAGAATACAGTAGATATAATACAAATATAAAATATGAATGGGTTTGCAACAGTACTTAAAGTAGTGATTTACTTTGTTATACTAACGGATCTCACGAAGGTTTTGTTGAGTTTTGTGTGATTGAAGTTTTCAAGTTTTGGGTGAGATCACGATGGATGAAGGAATAAGGAGTGGCAAGAGCCTAAGCTTAGGGATGCCCACGGCACCCCAAGGTGATATTCAAGGAAGACTCAAGCGTCAAAGCTTGGGGATGCCCCGGAAGGCATCCCCTCTTTCTTCTACCAACCATCGGTAATTTTACTTGGCGCTATATTTTTATTCGTCACATGATATGAGTTTTGCTTGGAGCGTCTTGTATGATATGAGTCTTTGCTTTGTTTGATTTTTAGTTTGTCACAATCATCCTTGCTGAACACACCTATCTTGAGAGAGCCACACGTTATCATAATTTGTTAGAATACTCTTTGTGCTTCACTTAATTTTTTTGAGCTAGATAGTTGCTCTAGTGCTTCACTTAAATCTTTTTGAGCACGGTGGTGGTTGAATTTTGAAGAAATAAACTCTCATGCTTCACTTATATTATTTTGAGAGTTGACAAGATTAAAATTTTGAAGAAATATTTAACTCTCATGCTTCACTTATATTATTTTGAGAGTTGACAAGCTTGAAATTTTGAAGAAATAAATTCTCATGCTTCACTTATATTATTTTGAGAATTGATAAGATTAAAATTTTGAAGAAATATTTGCACTCTCATGCTTCACTTATATCTTTTTGAGAGATGGTAATTAATAGTAATGGTAATTTGCACAAGATATGAATTTGGTCCCAAAGTGATGAATATTCAAGAGGGGTATAGATAAAAACTTTCATATAGATCATTGGTTATGATAAGTGTGATTCCTTGCAATAGTTTTGCGATATGGAAATGGTGATATGTGAGTCATGTTAGTAAGTAATTGTGATTTAGTAAGAATATTGGTGTTAAGGTTTGTGATTCCCTATGCATGCACGAAAGTCAATAGTTAGGCAACAAAATTATATCCTACTTATGGTGCATTATTCGGTGTTAGTTATGTTCAATGCATGTTTTTGACCATTTTCGCTTTTTGGTTGGTCGCTTCTCAATCTATTTGCTAGCCTTCATTTGTACTAAGGGCGTGTTCGGGAGCCCTCCACAGCCACGAAATCCATGACTCCCTAGCCAGCAGCCAGCGCCAGCTTCTCGCCTAAAATCCTGGAGCGAGCTAACCGTTCGGTTCGCTAGCTTCTGATCCCGAGGTCAGATCAGGGTTGTTCTGCACTGTCACCTTCAGAGACACGGACGAGGTACTCGAGGAGGCAGAGAAGGAGGACGGTGGTTGGGGACGGCGGGGTCGATCTCCGGTCGGGGACGGCTTTGAAGAACTCCGGTCGGGGCGGCGGGGAAGAGCTCCGGTCGGGGACGGCGGTGAAGAGCTCCGGTCGGGGACGGCGGGGTCGAGCTTCGGTCGAAAGGGAGGCGGAGGAGGGCGAGCGCGACGGTGGGGAGGGCGGCAGCCGGTTCCCGCGCCGGTTGGGTGCTCGTGGCGGGGAGCTAGGGTTTGTCACGGGCGTGGAGGGGAACAGGCGAGCTGTGGATCGAGTCAAGGGAGGAGACGAGCGCTGCCTCGAAGCGGTACCTACGGTCACTTCACGGTGGCAATTAGTTGTAAATTCAGCCAACTCTCGCTTCCCAGTTTTTGTGGAGCTCGAGTTTTCCAACTCCTCAACTCCAGCAAATTTACACATAGCGAATCGCCAGCTTCTCGACTCTATAGCCATGGTTTGGACCGTTCGGCTCAGCTCCCGACCTGGAGTCGAGGAGTTGAGGAGCCGGAGGGCTCCCGAACACGCCCTAAGCGGAAATACTGCTTGTGCTTCCAAAGTATTTAAACCCAAGTTGGGCCAGATGAGTCCACCATACCTACCTATATGCGGTATTTCCATGCCGTTCCAAGTAAATTTGCATTGCCAACTCTAATTTTCAAAATAATTTTTCTGTTTTGTGTGCCCGTACCGCTCATGAGGCGGAAGGGGGTAGCCAATATCTTCCATGCTAAGTGGGTTATTCTCATGATGAGTGTTTATTCACTTGTCATTGCACGAGAGTGTGGCAGGCAATAGGGATGACCAGTCCTGAAATGTGAAATGAAATGCAAAATCTTATATGATCAGAATAATAAATTCCTTGGAAAGTGTTGGTATGGAGGGCACCCGTGGATACGGCTAGCCATGGATTGTGAAAGAATGGTGGAAAAAGGAATAACTTTATTTTCTGTTTGGGAACAACCTATAATGTGTTTAGCATGGAAGATATTGGAAATTCTCGTTCCTTTTCGTTGACAGGAAAAGCATGCCTCCCAATTTTTTTTATCTATCTAATTTAAGCTTTGAGCTCTGGCACATTAGCAAATCTCTGCTTCCCTCTACGAAGGGCCTATCTATTTACTTTTATGCAACTTTTATTTTTATTTGAGTCTCCATCTTCTCTTATAAAGCACCAACTAGAGAGCACTATTGTCATAATTGTGCATTGGATGTAGGTAATTTCGAGTGTGTTTCATGAATGAATCAATGATTGTGCATAATGGGCTAGGGATAACTTTCTTTAGCATTGATATTTTGAAAGTCATGGTTGCTTGTTAGTATGCTGGAGTATCTATATTTTCATGTCAAATTATAGACTATTGCTTTGAATCATTCAAGTTCAATGTCCATGCTACAAAAGAAAAAGAATATGATGAATATATTAGGCAGCATTCCACATCAAAAATTCTGTTTTTATCACTTACCTACTCAAGGATGAGCAGGAGTTAAGCTTGGGGATGCTGATACGTCTCCAAGTATCTATAATTTTTTATTGTTCCATGCTGTTATAATATCAATCTTGGATGTTTTATATATCATTTATAGCAATTATATATCATTTTTAGAGACTAACCTATTAACTTAGTGCCCAGTGCCAGTTGCTATTTTCTGCCCTATTTTTGTTTTACAGAAAATCAATACCAAACGAAGTCCAAATGCCACGAAACTTTTTGGAGATTTTTTATTGGCCAAGATAAACACTAGAAGCTTCGGGAGGAGGCCAGAAGCCCCAGGAAGTGCCCACGAGGTACCAGGGCGCGCCTGCCCCCCCCCCAGGCACGCCTGCCACCCCCCCCCCCCCCACAGAGCTTCGTTTGACCTAATTCCTCCACTATAAATTCCCAGAAAATTAGAAACCCCCAAGAGAGTCCACAAAATACTTTTTCTGCTGCCGCAAGCTTCTGTTCTCGAGAGATCCCATCTGCGGTCCTTCTCTGGTACTTTGCCGGAGGGGGAATTGATCACGGAGGGGCTCTACATCATCCTTGCTGCCTCTCCGATGATGCGTGAGTAGTTTACCACAGACCTTCAGGTCCATAGTTAGTAGCTAGATGGCTTCTTCTCTCTTTTTGATCTTCAATACAATGTTCTCCTCGATGTTCTTGGAGTTCTATCCGATGTAATGACTTTTTGCGGTGTGTTTGTTGGGATCTGATGAATTGTGAGTTTATGATCAGATTATCCATGAATATTATTTGAGTCTGCTCTTATCTCTTTTATGCATGATTATTATAGCCTCGTATTTCTTCTCCGATCTATTGATTTGGTTTGGCCAACTAGATTGATTTATCCTGCCATGGGAAGAGGTGCTTTGTAATGGGTTCGATCTTGCGGTGCTCAATCCCAGTGACAGAAAGGGACATGACACGTATGTATCATTGCTATTAAGGGTAAAAAGATGGGGTTTATTCATACGTGAGTTTATCTTGTCTACATCATGTCATCTTGCTTAAGGCGTTACTCCGTTCTCTTATGGACTTAATACACTAGATGCATGCTGGATAGCGGTCGATGTGTGGAGTAATAGTAGTAGATGCAGAATCGTTTCGGTCTACTTGTCTCGGACGTGATGCCTATATACATGATCATTGCCTTGGATATTGTCATGATTATTTGCTTTTCTATCAATTGCCCAACAGTAATTTGTCTACCCACCGTATGCTATTTTCTCGAGAGAAGCCTCCAGTGAAAACTATGGCCCCCGGGTCTACTTTATCATTTACTAAAACCCTAAAAATACTTGCTGCAATTTTATCTTAGTTATTTTATTTTTTATTTTTGTTTAATCTATCAATCTATCACATACAATTTAATCTTGCAATTTACCGCTGAGAGATTGACAACCTCTCGTTTGCGTTGGGTGCAAGGGTGTGTTGTTTGTGTGCAGGTACTGCTAACGAGGTGTTGTGTGATTCTCCTACTGGTTCGATAACCTTGGTTTCATAACTGAGGGAAATACTTATCTCTACTGTGCTGCATCATATCCCTTCCTCTTCGGGGAAAATACCAACGCAAGCTACAAGTAGCAGTATCCATCATCGTCTGGCCAGACACAGCGTGATTGAGATCACGGGGATACCAGAATACGAAAACGAGAAAAGAGAACAAAACTGGTAACGAGGATAACTGAACATAGTGATCAAGGTGTTGCATCATGAGGATATTGATAAAAGTCTTGCCTCAGGTTTTGTAATGTATCATGAAGCAAAGGGAATTGTATGTGATAACAAAAGGTTCGCTCGATAAAGGTCTTCGTGAATATGTGGGAATTATCAATGGTGTCCAGATCCCGGTATTAATTATTGGCCAAAAGGTGTTCCAGGTCTTGTCCGCATATTTTTGAACATGTAGGGTCACACGCTTAACGACTATTGGCTTGTAGGAGATCTAGGAGATAAAGGAGAATGAGAGAACGGGTACCGAAAGTATTCCAGATGGTCCCGGGAGTGTCCCGGAAGTGCCCGGGAAGGTCTCGGGAGCTCCCGGAAGGTTCTAGAATCTTCTAAAATATTCTAGATATCCTAGTGGGCTGCTTCTCCCTTTGCTGGGCCAAGGGGTGAGGCCCACATTGCCCATGTAGGCCAGATGGGGCGCACCAAGAAGCTGCCTTGGGGAGCAAGTCATAGGGGAAACACTAGGGTCTACGGTGTTTCCCCCGAGGCTTACGCTGCGGTCTACGGTGTTTCCGCTTAAGTGTCCAAGCGACCCAGGAGGTGGAGTCCTAGGAAGACTTCCCTCCTAGGTCGGATGAATCTGGGAAAAACCCCTCCCCAAGTCGGCGCACCCCCCTAGAAGAAACCAAACCTTTCAAGGTGCCCCCCCCCCCCCCCCGCACGCTGGCCACGCACCCAGTTCTCTCTACCCATCTAGTTCTCCTGTTGATTCTTTGTGTTGGTCCACGAAGTGCTGCCGAAACTCTAGATCGATACGTGTGGATACCTCGGAGGAGTCGTCTACTTCGACCCTAGATCGGCGGATCGTCCGGAAAAATTCTCGTGGCTGGGAGGTATAACCTAGCTGCGGGAATCATCGCGTTTTATCAACAATCTTCACCGCTTTCACTATGTTCTAGATGTTGAGATTGATCGTTACCCGCATCTTCATAGTCTTCCTGGGTGTGATCGTGTATGGTAAAAAAATTGTTGCGTAGCGCATTCCCCTACAGGGGGGAGTTAGTTCTTTTGGGTGGCATATATTGTTCGGGAAACACATGGAACGAGGAAATGGTTAATAACAACATTTGTCACTAATGAAACTGACGCATAAAGCATTTTTCAAAAACCGATAATAATTGATTTCCAGCTGCGGTCTAAAAATAAAAAGGAGACATTTTTATCCCCAACGTTCCCCATGAGGTGATAAGGGAGAACCGTCGGGAATTTCGCCCATGGGTCGTTGATCTCTACGGCGTTGTGAGGCGTTTGGAACCTTGGTGCCTAAATGTCGACTTGTAGATAAGTTAAGCTTAGGTTATCGCGACAGTGCGTCATTGATGGTGCCGACGGCAGCGACGGTTTATTCTAATCAAATCAAATGCAGGCGCAAGAAATTTGGCGGGAAAGTTTCGGGTGGGAACACGCGATGCGAGATATTGGATGGAAGGCCGAAACACGTGCGTGAGAAATTGGGCGGGAAAATTTTGGGTGGGAACATATGATGCATGAAATTGGGTGGAAAACTTTTGGGTGACACATATTCAACGTGAAAATTTCAAGCATGAGATATAGGGCAGGAAACACGTGATGCGAGAAATTGGGTGGGAAAAATTTGGACGAAACACATGGCGCGAGAAATTTGGGCGGGAACACGGGATGCAAGAAATTGGGCGGGAAACTTTTGGTCGACACATATCGAGCGGGAAACAAGCGATGCGGGAAATTGGGCGGGGAACTTTCGGGCGACAATATAGGTCAGGAAATACCTGGCTTGAGAAATTAGGGGGTGGGGCTGTGGAAATATGCCCTAGAGGCAATAATAAAATGTTATTATCCTATTTCCATGTTTATTATTAAGTTTATATTTCTATGCTATAATTGCAATGGTTCTTGAATATGAGATTCAAAGGAAAGCTCAAATGCAAGTGTGAAAAAATAAACAGTTAGAAGATCCCTAGCCTCGCCTCAAAGACTAGCTCATGTATTGTTGATGATCATGTTTTCCTGATCATAGAGCATTGTTAAGAGTAACAAGGATGCCGGAAATAATGAGAAAAAATTATTGGCGGAACAATGGCGTTGGTTAGACCCAACTTATGATTTACTGCGAGATCACGTCGTCATTATGTTGTCAGTATTATGATATAAAGTGTTAACATTTACTCACGTGCTTAGACCATGAGAATATCATAGACCTTCATACCGGATGGATACTTTGGAGTTGACAAACGTTACTCATAACTGGGTGATCATAAAGGTAGCTTATGGGTACACGGGAAAAGTATGTCAAGGTGCTCGATAGTTCAAGACTAGGATTTTACCCCTCCGATGATGGAGAGATACACTCCGGTTCCACTCGGTATTACGGTATCCATCATCGTCTTGCCAGACACAGTGTGATTGAGATCACAGGGATAACAGAATACGAAAACGAGAAAAGAGAACAAAACTGGTAACGAGGATAACTGGGTATATTGATCAATGTGTTGCATCATGAGGATATTGATAACACTCTCGCCTCGGGTTTTGTAATGTATCATGAAGCAAAGGGAATTGTATGCGGTAACAAAAGGTTCGCTCGATAAAGATCTTCATGAATATGTCAGAATTATCAAGGGTGTCCAGATCCCGCTGTTAATTATTGATTGGTAGGTGTTCCGGGTCATGTCCGCATATTTTGAACCTGTAGGGTTACACACTTAATGACTATTAGTTTGTAGGAGAGCTAGGAGATAAAGGAGAATGGGAGAATGGTTACCGGAAGTGTTCCGGATGATCTTGGAAGTGTTTCGGATGGTCCCTGGAGTGTCCCGGTGATGCCGAGAGTGTCCCGGAAGTGCCCGGGGGGGGGGGGGGGGTCCCGAAAGGCCCTGAAATGTTCTAGGCGGGTCTGAAGGGTTCTGAAACCTTACGAAATATTCCGGAGATCCTAGTGGGCTGCTTCCCCCTTTGCAGGGCCAAGGGGCGAGGCCCACATGGCCCAAGTCGGCCAGATGGGGCGCACCAAGGAGCTGCCTTGGGGAGCAAGTCACAGGGGAAACACCAGGGTCTATGGCGTTTTCTCCCAGGGCTTACGCCGCAGTCAACCGCGTTTCCGCCGAAGAGTCCAAGCGACCCAGGAGGTGGAGTCCTAGGAGGATTCCCCTCCTAGGTCGGCCGAATCCAGGGGAGAACCCCTTCCCAAGTCGGCGCACCCCCCTAGAAGACACCAAACCTTTGGAGGTTCCCCCCTCCTCCCCCCCACCCCGCTGCCCGCACACCGAGTTCTCTCCCCCCATCTAGTTCTCCAGGTGATTCTTTGTGCTAGTTCACGAAGTGCTGCCGAACCTCTAGATCGGTACGCATGGATACCTCGGAGGAGTCGTCTACTTCAACTCTAGATTGGCGGATCATCTGGAGAAATTCTCGCGGCTGGGAGCTGGGAGGTATAAACTGGCGGCGGGAATCATCACGCTTCACCAACAATCTTCACTGCTTCCGCTAAGTTCTAATTGTTGAGATTGATCGTTACCCGCATCTTGATAGTGTTTCTGGGTGTGATCATGTACCGATAATAATTCATTTTCAGTTGTGGTGAAAAGATCAATTAGATGCTCGCGCGTGCACGGCCGGCCGGGAGCTGCGACGGCGAGAGAGATGAGGAGCAGCACAAGAGCGACGAGGAGTGCAGAGTGGCTCACTCCGCCGACGGTGCCTAGAGTGGCTCACTCCGCCGACGGTGCCTCAGGTGAGCGGATGTGATCGCTCTTGCCTCCCTTCTTCCAATATCCCTACAGATGATGCGTTGGTGTTACCCCGGCAGGATCCCCGACGAGGTGCGTCGTCTGAGGATGTGGACGTCGCGGCGGCTGATGAGGATCGGACCCAGCTCGAGCGCCGCTGCGAGGGTGCGAGATTGCCTGGTACGCGGGTGGTGCGGTCTCCTCTGTTTGACCGCGCTGACCTGATCCATGGCGGATGGGTGGCCGCTTCCCACGTGTCGACCATCCAAACTCGCGATTCGGAGGTGACGTCGATCTGACTTATCTACCCTCCTTCGACCGCTGTGGACCAGGTCGATTCCAAATCGAGTTCAGTACAGGGGAGGGTGGCTTCAGGTCCCTGCCCGTGTTGCTAACCCTAGGCGTCGGGCGGCGGCGGAGGCGGCGGAGTGGCCCGTCGTTGGCGGAGGGTCTGGTGCCTGCGCGCCGTCGGCCGGTGGGACGATTTCCTTTGCGCAGGCTGCCATGGCCGGGAGAGGGAGTTGGCGAGGGGGGCGGCAGGCGGGTGCTGGTGGAGGACGCGGGAACTGGCTGCCTAGTCAGGCCGCCGGTGACTGGACGGGGTGGCGGCTTCAGGCCAACTCTGGCTTGGGCGGCGGAAGGGTGCTGGTGGAGGACGCGGGAACTGGCTGCCTAGTCAGGCCGCCGGTGACTGGACGGGGTGGCCCCTTCAGGCCAACTCTGGCTTGGGCGGCGGCTTCGGCCCTGTCCTTGGCCCCTTCGTTGGGCAGCAAGGGGTTCAGCAGAGACCCATGGAGTTCTTCGGTCCAGGACAAGCACAATTCGGGAAAGGTATTTTTCATGCTCCAGTTCAGTCGGGCTACAGTTTTGAGCAGCAGGTGCCGATTGGTGGAGGGGACTTTGGTAATCTTCTTCGTACTGGGATCATTGCTCAAGGGTCAGGACAAAACAATGCTTGATTTGGGTTTGTACATGCTGATGCTGGGACTAATAGTGGTGCTAATTCCGGTGAAGGCAGACCTCCTTTAGTGTGCTATAAGTGTGAACACCCTGGCCATGGAATCAAGGATTGCAATACAGCTCTGTTTTGTGTGAACTGTACTAGGAGGGGTTCTCATTTATCTCAGAAATGCTCACTGCTGTCGCAACCTAAGGCAATAGCTGGTTTGATTGGTATGGGGGCTGATGGGTTACAGATGTTCTCTGCTCGTACTGGGAAGAAGCCAGAAGCGGATAAAACAAAGGAGGCGATTGCTGTTGTCGCTGTTAAAAGATGGGGTGCTCATTGCACAGCAACTGGTCAACTCTTTGAGCATGATGTTTCAATGGGGATGGGAGTGGCAGCCTAAACCGTACCTACAAAATAAGTTTCTGGTGAAGTTCCCTTCAAAGGAAAAAATTGATGAAATGAAAGTCTACAACTTCTTTGGGTCGATTGGTAGCAGCGTCAGTATACAGATAAGCAGATGGACAAATTCCTCGATGGCATCTTACAAGTTATATGTATGCTGTGTGACAATTAGCGGAGTGCCAGAAACCTTGCAGCACTACCAAGGGTTTTGTGAGGCTGGGTCACTAATTGGTGAGGTTCTTGAGATTGATATGGAATTGTACAGGCAGTGTGAGGTTCTTAGAGCAAAAATAGGTGTTATGGACCCAAGGAAAATACCAGCAAGTGTGCGTCTTAATGAGGGTGGATACATCTATGATATCTACTTTGATTTGGAAGACATTGTGGAAGAGGGAGGTCCAATGGAAGGGGGAATTCTAGTGAGCAATCCCAGAAATAGTACTGTGAGTGCTAGTATTACTGAAAAAAGACCTAGAGATAAGGCAACTGTAGATGATGCAGGATGCAGTAAGTCTCCGAGGAACCAACTGCATGTAGATGCAGGTGCGGCTTGTGATGAAGAGACACACATGGAAGAAGTTATTTCTAGCCAGTATGAAATAGATATGAACTTGATTGCTGAGAGAGAGACTAGGAAAAAGCTTCTTGAGAAAAAAGTGGCTAATGGAAAAGTGCTCTCGGGAGTGGAGCAGGTTAATGCTGAATTCGCCAAAGACTCGGTTGTGCTGGAGGACTTTACTGATGATGTGGACTGTCAAAAAGAAGATGATTTTGATTGTACACAGGACCCTGATGACTTTGCAAGGAGACTTGGCATTGGTACACAAAAAATTAGTGAAATAAATGAGGAAGTTGACAGAGAGCTGCTTGGTGATGATCCTAATGAAGTACAGAATGGCTTTGACAAAGAGAATGAAAATCCTGTGTGTCTGAATTTGACTAAATCTACTGCACTCCTGGGGAAAGGTGGTGGTCTGCGAAAAAATGTTTGTGTGGATATGTCTGAAAGTGCTTTACAAAATCCATTACCTGATATTGGCGGGGGAGTTGGTGCCAACAAGCTGAAACTCACTGAGGCTACCGCTAGAGTTCAAAAGGCCAAGGACAAAGCTGCTTCCGACGAGGCAGCAAGAAGAAGGAGCGATAGGAACAAGAAAAAAGATGGAGGACAAACTATGGATAAAGCTACAGAGATGGCAAGGAAGAAAACCTCGAGATATCCCCAGGTGAGACTACAGTACCTACTGTTTTAAATACTGTACCTAGCTTTATTTCCCATATTACCAGTTCTATTGGTGTTAGCTTGGGTAGGAGTCCTGAGGAAATAGAGCGATCTATTTCTATGATTAAGGAATTAGAAAAGTCTAGAAGTGATTTGTTTACTGCTAGATTAAGGAAAGAAGATAGAAAAGATAATGATATTGAGTCAAAACTGGATAGTTTTGACCCTGATGCTATTAAGAACTTAGCTTCTGATTCTGATTCTGATTCCGAAGAGGATGAGGATCTAAGAGAGGAAATAGTGATGCTATCTTCTCTGTTTAAACCTAAACAAAGAAAGGTTTGCACTGGTGCTTTCAGTGTTAAACCAAAGGTTCGTTGTAGTGTTGGCAATGATACATGATTATATATAAAAGTGTTTTTTTATGGCTGGTATTTTTTGGAATGCTAGAGGGTTAGGGGAACCTGAAAGGAGAAGATTTCTTGCAGAAACTATCTCGGAGCATAAGCTAGAATTTATTTGTATTCAAGAGACAAAAAAGAGCGCGTTCGCTGACCCCTGGATGGTTGGAGTTAGCGGTCGTTTCACCTTTATTTGGCTTTGGCAGCCATCTGTTGGTGCTTCGGGAGGCTTGCTTACGGGGGTTAGAGAAGATTTATTTGAAGTGGATACTTGTGTAGCTAGTAAATACTTGACTAGGATGACTCTTATGGATAAGAGGACTGGTTTCAAATGGAATCTAGTCAATGTCTATGGAGCTGCTCACTCCAGGGACAAGGAGGAATTCTTGATTGATTTTGTGCATATGCTTGGGTGTAATGATCATCCTTTTGTTGTTGGCGGTGATTTTAATATCATTAGGAGGAGTAAAGATAGGAACAAGGCTAAGAAACTTCCTAAATGGTCTTTCTTTTTCAATTCTATTATTGAGCATTGGGGCCTGAAGGAGCTTGAGCTTTCTGGACGTAATTTTACTTGGTCGAATAACCAGGTTGACCCCCTTTTTGTTAAGCTGGATAGGATCTTCGTTAGTCCTGCTTGGGAGTTAAAATTTCCACTAGTTACTGTCAGGACACTGGTTAGAGGTGTCTCTGACCATGCAGCCTTACTTATGCATAACGGGGTTAAAACCATTACAGCCAATAAACCTTTTCACTTTGAATTATGTTGGTTTACCAGAGAGGATCTTGCTACTATAGTTAATAAAGTTTGGCACACTAATGTGAATGGCAAAGATAATTTGGCCATTTGGCTGCAGAAAATGAGATATTTGAGAAGATGCTTGAAAGGCTGGAATCTCAATGTGGAGGGGGCTTATAGGAAAAAAAGAGATACTCTGAGCTCTCAACTAGATGAGCTTGATAGGAGATGTGAGCTAACTGGGTTCTCAGTAGCTGACTATGAACTTAGAAATGATCTTCAGTGTAGTTTGAATAAAATTTTGAGAGAGGAGGAAATCAAATGGTATCAACGCTCTAAAGAGAGAGAGATCAGGGAAGGGAATAACATCACTAGATATTTTATGATTAAGGCGAGCGGTAGGAAGAGAAAGAACAAGATCTTCCATTTTGTGCAGGATGGGGTTATTATCCAGGGAGATAAGGAATTGCTGGACTATGCTACCAAGTTCTATAAAGAGCTTTTTGGTCCTGTAGATCTCTTACCTATTTCTCTAAAAGATCCTGTTCCTGCTTGTTTAGATATTAAAGATAAGAGTATGTTGACTGCTAGATTCTCTTTGGAAGAGATCAAGCTTGCTGTCTTCTCTATGAAACATAACCGAGAGGCTGGCCCTGATGGAATGCCCGTTGAATTTTACCAAGTCTTTTGGGATTTAATTTCTGATGATTTAGTTCACCTGTTTAGTGATTTTTTTATGGCAAAATGGATCTCTCTAGGCTAAACTATGGTGTTGGTACTTTGATTGCCAAAGGCCAGAGGGCTGATAAGATCCAAATGTATAGGCCTATTTGCATGCTTAATGTTCCTTTTAAGATTTTTACCAAGGTTTTGAACACTAGAGCTATGTTGGTTGCTGACAAGCTAGTGTCTAAGATCCAAACAGCTTTTATTAAAGGTCGGTATTTGTTGGATAATGTAGTAATGTTGCATGAGACCATACACTATCTTCATAAGAGAAAACTCTCTGGTGTGCTTTTTAAAGTCGATTTTGAGAAAGCTTACGATAAAATTAACTGGGACTTTATGCTTCCTGTGTTAGAGATGAAAGGGTTCCCTGAAAAGTTTATTCATTGGACCAAATCAGCTATTGTTGATGGTAAAGTGGCCATCACTTTGAATGATATGCTGGGTAATTATTTTACTACTAGAAAAGGTCTTAGGCAGGGGGATCCCTTCTCCCCTCTGCTGTTTAATATAGCTGCTGATGTCCTGGCGACCCTGGTTGGAAGGGCTCAGGAGCAAGGTTTTATAAAAGGTCTAGCCCCTCAGATTTATGAAGGGGGCCTTTCTATTTTACAATTTGCTGATGACACGATCTTTTGTTTCGAGGACGACTTGGAAGGAGCTAGGAATCTTAAAATAATTCTTTGTGTCTTTGAGCACTTGACTGGTCTTAAAATTAACTTTTTAAAAAGCGAGGTCTACTGCTTTGGTGAGGCGGAACTAAAACAGAAGGATTATGCTCAGATCTTTACTTGTGCAATTGGAAACTTTCCCTTTCGTTACCTAGGTATGCCTCTGCATTACAAGAAACTTAGTAATAGTGATTGGAAACCTGCCAAGGAGAGATGTGAGAAGAAAGCAGCTACCTGGCAGGGGAGCTTGCTTCCTATGGGAGTGAGGCTCATTCTAACTGAGGCTTGCTTGAGTAGTGTCCCTAATCATACGCTTTCCCTTTTTAGATTGCCTAAAGGAGTTGGTAAACGTTTTGATTTTTTCCGAGCCCGTCTGGTTTGGCAAGAAAAAGAGGGAGTGCGGAAGTACCACCTGGTCAACTGGAATGATGTGTGCCAGCCTAGGGACCAGGGAGGACTGGGGGTTACTAATCTAGATGTTAAAAATGTTGGCCTTCTTTGCAAGTGGCTCTGGAGACTAGAAAACGAGGAGGGGGATTGGCAGGAGATGGATAGAGCAAAGTATCTGAAGAAGAAAACTTTGACTCAATGCGAATCATCTCCTGGCAACTCCCACTTCTGGAATGGCTTAATGGAAGTTAAGAATATCTTCTATAGTTGTTGTCAGAGAGTTGTGGGGAATGGGCGTAAAACTAGATTTTGGGAAGACGCATGGATAAAGGATAAACCTCTTTGTTTGATTTTTCCTCGTCTTTATAACTTAACTTTTTGTAAACATGTTACTGTTGCGAAAGGTTCAGAAGGTGTTTACGTGGGGAGACTCTTCATATGTGGAATGAGTTACTTGATATGTGTGGTCAGGTGATTCTGTCGGATGAGCCTGACAAAGTTAAATGGGTACTTACAAAATCTGGTAGCTTTTCTGTTAAATCTCTTTATCACTATCTTATTGCTAGACAAGTTGCTTTCCCTTTCAAAAAACTTTGGAGGATGAAGATGCCTCTTAAAGTTAAGGCATTCTCTTGGTTAGTAATCAAAAATAGAATTCTGACCAAGGACAATTTGAGTAAAAAAGGCTGGAAAGGTGCTAAGTTTTGTGAACTTTGTGACTGTGAAGAGAGTGTGAATCATTTATTTATCTCTTGCTCATTAGCTAAGTTCCTGTGGAATATTGTGGGATGTGCTCTAGGGAATCAGAGATCTCCCATGTCTTTCTTTGATCTCTGCCAGAACTGGTTGTCTTGTTATACTGGCAAAGATAGGGTAGTTGTTTTATTAGGTGTTGCTGCCCTTTTGTGGTCTATATGGAAAACAAGGAACAAATCCTGTTTTCAAAGTGTTATGCCTAGAGATCCTACTGACATTATCTTTCTTGTTTGTTCCCTGCTGGATTCTTGGAAAATTCTGCAGAAAAAAGGGGTACAAAACATGCTTCATCATGTGTCTAGACGTATCGCGCGGGTGACTCGTGATGTCTTCAGAAGTGGACATGGTTTGGCGCCGCATGTGAGAAGGATTTTGGGAAGCTAGCCGCTGGAATGCTCGCTGGCCTCGAAGCCTTTTTGTTAATTCTGGTGTTGTCCTTTTAACTGTTGTTACTTTTGTAGCTAGGGTGGCTGGTTATGCCAAGTCCCTGATCTAGTTAGTTTTGGGTAGATTGAAGCATCCTGGTGTGGTGGTATGTATCAGTGATGCAATGGTTAGGCTTGCTAGGCTGGAGCATTTCTGGTGTGGTTTTAGACCAATGATGTAAATGGTTGATTAGTTGCCCTGTAAACAACTCCATTTTCGTAATGAAAATGGGGGCCGTGTGGCCCCTTCAATAAAAAAAAAAAAATCAGTTGCGGTCTAGAAATAAAAAGGAGAAATTTTGCCCGTGGGTCAGTGATGTCTGCGGCGTTGTGAGGGGTTTGGAACCTTGGTGCCTAGATGCCGACTTGTAGATAAGTTAAGCTTAGGGTATCGTGACAGTGCGTCGTTGATGGTGCCGACGGCAGCAGCGGTGTATTCTAATCAAATCAAATCAAATGCATATATATTTGTGTTGTACAGTGTGATCAGTTTCCTTGTCGTATGTTTTGTTTATTATAGATGATAGTGGTTTCCTTGTGTTTTGTTTATGAGAGAGACCATTGATCACGATTGCCAAGCAAGCCAGACCATGTTCAAGATTATTCTTGGAGAAGCATCCGCCATTCTTCCCTTGGCTCTCCACGTACGTGCAGGAGCCGCCGCGTCCAAGCATGCCGCCCACGGGACCGACAACCTTGTTGGTTGTGCCGTAACGCCGCCCGAGTCATTGTTGTCCTCGTCTCCTCTCTCTGAGGCCTTGTTCGGTTGCGTGTGAATCCAAGTGGATTGATGGTTGCTCTCAGCCAGCGGTTGGAGTGGATGCACGCGGCACCGTCCCAGTCCACCCACACCGGCGCCCGAGGCTCCTCTGGCTTCTCCGCGTTTGAAGCCGCACCGCCTGCACGCGGCTCGCCCATGCCGGCAGTGCACGCCGACACGCCGAGGCCGGCATCATAGCCCACTTGCCCTGGATGGCTGGATCCTTGTTTTGGTTAGGTTAGTTCAGTACACACTATGTCCTAGTACTATTTTTCTGATTAGTGCAAGCATCCAAGTTAGTTGATTGAAATTTTGATGTCCACCCCCAGTAGTGTTCACCCCATCGATAGCAGAGGATGATGCATGCATTAATCAGTCAAGTACGAATGCATGCATGTGCTTTCCGTTTGAACAGTAGAGTGCACACGGCCATGCCATGTTGGGTTGAACAAACATAAAGCAGCAGCTAGCTAGCTAGCAGGGTTAGTAGTGCATGCGTACTACGTGCACTAGTGCGTGACACCGGTCAAGCTTCAAAAAAGAAAGTCAAGCGTCTATATATAGGTCGACGTACGCGCGGAACGTTTCCGTCAAGGCGTCCAAGGCGAGGGCGAGGCAGCGGGCTAGAGAGAGGACCAAGGAGAGAGGAACCGCCACCGGTCGGAAGCTCCGGTAGAGACACCGGCGCCGGCGAGGCCGCCAGTGGTTCCAGCAGCAGCCTGCAACAACAGTCAACAGCTACTACGAGGAGGAGGAGCAAGAGCACGTGGATACATTCATACATATAGGCACACTACATGGTAATGATTTTATGTTAGTTCCATGGAGACACTATTATGTTCGATCAGGACATGCGCATATACTAATGAGAGGGTCACGGGAGGCTAGCTGATAACCTGTGGCCATGGTCTTGCTTCAGTAGCTAGCAGGGACGGAGCCAGGAACGAGTTTTTGACTTGAGCTCTTATAGACTGATGGGCCCCACCGTCAGTGCTGACATGGCAACAAAGACTCACACCGTTTGGCAGAAATGCTAAAATTGACATAGGGCGGCCCTATTAGGGCCCACCCGTCGGTGTCTTCACCACATCTCTCTCCAATCTCCATGGTGGCATTCTCACAAACACATTGCAGACCGCTCTGACCAGCTGTCTACATGCGACCTGAGAGGCTGACACTAAACTGGCCGGCGACGCCATGGACGAAGGTACCGGGGATGACAACCCGACGCAGGGGAGGAGCTGCTGCGTCGGCAGAAGGAACCTGGACCCGCGCAGCTGCCAGCTGTTAGGAATAAACCGTATGTGCGTGTGTGTCCCGGTGGCGCGTGAGTCGGTGCTCGCGTTCGTGTCCACCGTGCAGGTCTAGTTTGGGTCGAGTCTGAGTCAAGCCGGTTTGTTGCCAGGCGTGTGATCGTGAGGCGAACGCGTTCGTGTCCACCGTGCAGGTCTAGTTTGGGTCGAGTCTGAGTCAAGCCGGTTTGTTGCCAGGCGTGTGATCGTGAGGCGAACGCGTTCGTGTCCACCGTGCAGGTCTAGTTTGGGTCGAGTCTGAGTCAAGCCGGTTTGTTGCCAGGCGTGTGATCGTGAGGCGAACGCGTTCGTGTGGAGCGGAAGCGTAGGCGCTGCGTTTCCGTTAGCTAAAAAAGCTGGCTGATCTCGTGTTTGTTACGAGTTGTGTGGTGCGTCCAGGTTGTTAGCGGTGTGGTTAGCGGTTTTTGAGCGCCGGTGGCGTGCGTCTGCCTATATAGGTACGATGGAGCCGACGGCATGTTCTCGCAGTAGCACGTGCTCTTCTTCGCCGCTGCCTTCTGAAGCAGGTAGCGCGCGGCGGCGGCGGCGGTAGCAGCGACACAGGTCACGTGCGGCAGCAGTGGCCTGGTGCGGGCCTGCAGCTCAGCGCGCACGACCTTCCACGTCTTTCGGCACAAGTGAATCAATCTCTGATAACCAAATTTGCGCGTGGAACTGACTTGTCGATCGATTTCTGCTATGCATCCTCGTCGGCTCGGCTGCAAAAATCCTAGCGTAATAAAGAGGAAGAGGACATGGAAGAAGAAGATGCGGAGCGGATAGAGGCCCCTGGTGCCCGTCTCGCCTAACGAAATTGTTTAATTATGTGCTCCTAATCTATCGAACTCCTAATCTATATATGCTCGCCTGTGGATTAAGGGCACGCAACGCTAGATCTAAATAGTAATTGCATGGACTAATTAACAAGTCGTCAATTATAGAGTAGGCCGGCCGTCGGTTTCAGCCGTGGTGGTGGTGCCCGCCCGTCGTCGCATTATGAATTGCTGCGTGTGAGTGTTTGTCAGTGTGTACGTGCGGCTCTTTTTCCATAGAAAGAACGCCGTTGCCAAAACGCTCTGCTTGTTCGTTAGGGGCTCTAAGCTAATCTATTACGCCGGCCAAACGGGCACGTCGTCCAGTCAGGGGCCAGCCGCCAGCACGCCTTCTCGATTTTTTGCTCTGTTTCTTAGGGTGGTATACGAAGGATGTTGGTCTAGACCGACCTGCCGGGGAAGCAAGATGTGTGTGCTATTGGAGCAGATAGCACGGCACGGCCCGGCGACTGAGGAAAGAAAAAAGTTCTCATCTAGATGAGAATTACCTACGTTTTTCTGACGTTAGCTTGGAAAAAAAAAATCTCTGTGTAAAATCAAACGGCATAAGAGTTAGATGATACTTTGTTACTTCTCATCTAGGTGAGAATTAGCAAATTCGAAAAAAATATCTGGGCTTTTATAGGAACTAGTCGTCAACCCGTGCAGATATTTATCTATATTTTATCCCTATTTTGTAATAAATATACTTTTAATATTTGTAGGCATAAAATAGTAAATATTAAACATTATATATGTTTTGTAATTATGATTTGTTATTTTTCCAATCTCTAAATCTTGATGGTATAAAGAAGCGGTAAACCAATCATGCAGAACAAAATCATATTATATCAAACACGCACAATCTATAGTATGATGTGCTTTGCAGACATGCCTGATAGATACATGGTAGGGAGAAGCAATGCATCTGTTTTTACCTAAAATAAATGCTGGAAAGAATGTTCCAGAAAAAATAGTAATCACTGCATGGCTCAGTGTCCTACGGTACCATTTGACCATCTAATGTTCTAGAATGGATTGAGACAGCTAGTGACCGATCCGTTTATGATGGTAACCGTGTGCTTCTTGATCTTGATTTTCCTAAATCAGAGCAACACTCAGGATGCAACATGATGTAGAGGAGGCTTCTCTTGCTTTGCACCAGTATAACACATACCAGTGTAGTCTTCGGATTGGCCCTCCACGCCCTTTGGAGTTTAGTCTGTTCATGGCTCTATGTTTTGCCTTTTTGATATGTGTGTGAACTTGTTGTTGGATGTGTGCATATCAGTTATATTATGTAGATCCTGGTGTGAACTTCATATACTTATAGACAAAGTATTCTATGAGAATTATATGAGGACATTAATTTTCGCTTGTTCAAAGAAGGAGCAAATTCAGATAGTTCTATCAGGAAAGAAGTGGTATTGAAAACACATACATAACATCAAAAGAAACTATTTCTCTTCCCTTCTTAGATTTCTGTTGATTTTTCCATTGACATATGTTGAATATTGATGGCATGGTTTTTTACTTATTTTGTTAATGGTCAAATTTCTAGTTTTTTCCCTCAAAAAAAATTCTAGATATTTTTCTGTAGGTAAAGTGGGATTTCTAGCTATTGGAAATACATATATATGTGTACCTGAATATGACAGATAATTGTGCGTGCATAAGATCTGTGTCACCTATGATGCACAGAAGGCTTAATTTTAAGTATTACCTTCTAGCTAATAGTATATTAATTAGTATTAGAATTTCAGCATATATATTTTTCTATTAATTGTTGTTATACTTCTGTGGAAAAAATAAGACATGTGTAGTCTTATATCACACTATGCGTCAAAATATCAGCCATATGCGTGATTAAGCAAGAAATTAATTGAAGCAACAAATTCGTAGCACATATTGCAGATCAAAACCCACTTGATTTATTCCTTAAGACACGTACACGTATACGCCGAGAAGGAGAAAGAACCTCCGTGGCTCTCGGCAGAGGAATCTACCGTATAGAACCACTCCTGTTCCCTTGTTGTTATGGCTGAGACCCCATGCCAAGAGCATACGTGAGAGGTGGGCTGCAAAATAATAAAATGCATTAATAAATCTTGCAATATGAATCCCATTATATTGTTGAAGACGGATCGCACAATATCCTTCTGACTTCATATATAGTGCACTCCCAACTGTGATCGATTCCATATAGAAGTAGACGCCGGATCAGCCAAATAAACAAAAACATGGGGTACAGGTCAGGGAATAATATCTGAACTAAATTCATGCAATAACACCAAGATATAAATGTGTATAAACTGAACGCAGCATGAAACAATATGCAGAGAAGCAGAATTACATCAGTCTCATAACTAAACTTCAAAGAATACATGACTATCATTACTTGGTTGCAGGTACCAACGCTTTCATTTGTACTGTCCATTGTCATCAACTTATCAGCCAACTGAACCAAGCGACCATCAGGTAGATTCTCAGTTTTCTCTCAGGAAATTGCAGACACGTTCGTCTTCCTGTAGGAGACAATATGTCCATGGATTATCAAGTATACTTGATTGCTGCTACTCAACATCAGGCGAAGCTGCCGTTTTCCACACCATTTGCCGCCGACAGCTGGACATCTTAAAATATTTAATTAGCATAGCATGGCTAGCCCACTACTCATGTTACCAGCCTCCCTCGTCCTCCAATGCTTTTGTCCGTACTATCCATTACAATCAATTCATTACCCAAAACTGAACCAAGCTACCAGCGGTAGATTCTGCACAATTTGCTCCCAAAAACTTGGAGAGGCACTCAGCTACCCGTGAACATCACTGACCATATTGATCATTAGTTCCTTTCCTATATTGATAGTATTGAGCTGATGTAAGGTTTTCTATGCCATTGAAGACTTCGTTATTGAACTGAAACACCAAAGACATAATTAGGCATACTTGTGTGAGGATGCTTATTGGATTGATAATTCTGTGGATTCCCTTATTGTTACGCATGCCTATCGTTTGTGAGCAGGACCTGAAAATCAAAAGCAGCATGCAGCATCAATCTGTGCTACAACCATCCACACATGAAGTCTTGTTGGTATCGCTGAAGACCCTGAAATTCGAAACCAGCAGCATCAAGCCCAGAAACTAATGCAAATCAGAGTTAATGCAATGGGCAATTTCTCGCTTACCCGTGTTGTTGCACAGCACACTCGGATCATGTACATATCAAACTGCGCGAGATTAACGGTGAGGAGGAATCAGAAGGAACGGAGGGATTGGTCCATACCGATGGCAAATATCATGAGAATGATTCATCTATCTCTTCCTCGCACTATCCACCACTGCAACTGGTACATAGATGGAGGAGAGCTCGACTTGTGAGATCAGGATTTTTTTTGATGACCTAGAGGAAGGAGAGGAGCAGAGTCGTGAGATATTGGGAAGGGGAGAGCCCCGATTTTTTATTTTTCCTTTGATGACCTACAGGAAGGAGAGAATCGTGAGATTGTTTTTTATAATTGTTTTTTTTATAACAGAATCATGAGATATTGGGAAGGTGATAATCGTGAGAGACTGGGACTTGGGAGAGAAGAGCGCATGTTCAGATCTTCATCTGACGGCTTTCACAATTTCATAGGAATTTCTTATTTCTGAATATCGTGGTAATGTTTAGGGAGTTCTCGGGAGATCTACACCGTAATAACTCGGCCCCACCAGATTAACGGCTCCTAATTTCCGATTAACGTGGGAATTTCTAGGGAGTGCCTAATTAGTATAGGTATAGAGGTATAGATAGATTACTTACTTAATTAGGATAATTATTAGGGGATAACTAGTGTAAAGCCCGCACTTTGCTGCGGTATTATTAGATTTTTTAGTGAGTTTATTTTGAAATATTTGTATATATAATTTGTATTTTTAACATAGAGTTTCAAAGTTTAAATGTTGTTGAAGTGCATAAACAACTGAAATGCTAAATTTTGGTACAATTGTTTCCTAGCATAGTTAATGCAGTTTTGGAGGTCGTATCTTAGGACAGTTACAAACTGATTTTTGTAACTTGGTAATCTAACAATTATTATGCTTCTTTTCTTTCTTTTCTAATATGTATTTCCACGAAGAGATGTAATTTCATCAATGGCGTGTCTTTTCATGAAGAAACATTTTTTCACCAAGTGACGTGTCTCTACACAAAGAGACATCCTTTCACCAACGAATGTGTCTTTTTATCAAAGGACACGACTATTTATAGACCGTCAACGGTGTTTCGCAAAGTACCCGAACAATGGTACAATAACGTACGTGGATTTTTATGACAGTGGGACGTAACCTCAAATTATCGAATGGACAAGGGGAGATGATTTTACCCAGATTCGGGCTCTTGCGATGCAAGTAACAACCATAATCTTCACTACTGTAGAACTGGCTACCAGTGGCGGGCGCAAAATGCCTACCAGTGGAGGGCAGGGTGTCCGCCACTGGTAACCTGCCACTGGTAATCGATTACCAGTGGCGGGCTCCAGGCCCGCCATGGGTGTGCAGTATCACCCAACATACCAAGCCCACCATGGGCGTGCAGTATCACCCGCTACCGGTATGGTGGTTACATGTGGCGGGCACAAATCCACACCAGCCATCGCACTTGCCGTCGTGTGCCGCCGCGTGCAGCCACCGCGCTTGCTGTTGCGGCCGAGGTGCGCAAGCTCCGCCGTGAGCCACCGTACAAACCCGTGCGCGTACTGCCCAGCACCACGAGCTCCACCGCCACGCCCGCGTGCTCCACCATGCGTCCCTTGCGCCGCGAGCTCTGCCTCGGGCCGTCGAGTGCCAGCCGTTGGCTGTCGTCTGCGCTGGGCTGCGTCAAGGACCGGCACGAGCCCGGCGTGGTGGCGGAGGCCTTCAAAGAAACAAGGGGAGGAGAAGAGAAGGATAAGGTGATGCGGGCTTTGGTGGAGAAGGAGGAGAAGAGAAGAGGAAAAGAAGAGCAGGGCGATCCGTGGGAGGGTCACATCGACCAATCAGAAGGCACCATTTTATTCACGCCGGATTGCCCAAGTACACCGCCCGCCACTGGTAATAGTTACCAGTGGAGGGTATTTTCTGGGGTCCGCCACTGCTAAATTTTCCTAATTTTTTGCTACGATTTAGTAAAAAATTCTAGCGCTGGGGGAGGGGGGCTCGCATCCCCCCCCCCCCCCCCCGGGTAGAACTCCGTCTAGCAGGGGGCTCCGTTCCCCGCGCCCCTCCCCCCGAAAGAAATTTTTGGCAAGAAAGGGGATCTTCGCATACACCAGGGGCCAAGACCCCGCCACCGACATGTATGTTATTGTCATTTTTATTCTCAGAAAAATCAAACAAAGCCCGATAATCCTGAGACTTGGCATGGTGACATGAAATATCCACTAGAGGTTGTGGTAAAATTTTGAGAATATTTTGCAAAAGTTGTCACGTAGACTGCTTACAAACCGGACCATCTTTGTGCAAGAAACTAGGTTTCGAAAGGGAACGGACCAAGTTTGCATGTGAAGCGACCGCTGGTTTGCCGGTTGGCCTTGAAAAAATTTCCTCGCAAAACACACACCATGACATGATTCTGCATTTAGTCCACTTGGATTATCTAGCAGGTCTATTTTGCTTTAATTTGTTTTTCTCCGTCTATCTAGCCGGTTGCAATATATGAGTTTGATAGTTCTTATAAAGATTCTGGGTTGTTTATTAGTTCAAACTCCATTTTTTCTGAGTGGAGCAATTCCCACAATGCTTCATAGCAGATCACTTGTTGATCTCATTCATGGAAATTCCTTTGATAGTGCCACTTTGTTATACCAAGTTTCTGTTGTATCTGATTACAATTTCTACTATTTCCATAACTAGAAATTTGCTTTTTTGCAAATACATTATATGTGTCTGGTATATTGACTAACATATCTTAGCTTTGATTTGAAGGTTCGCCAGGGTTGAGTACTCTAGATAGTGTGACTGAAACACCATCAACCTCAATGGCATCGATCTTGGTGAGGTTTGGTTGTCGAGGAGCTCTTTTCGGAGCAAGTACGCAAGGAGCGGCTCGGTCCATTGTGCGATGACTGCCATTACTTCGTGCGCTGAGGCAGTCTCCTGGACCATTGAGCCGCCTAAGATGCCCTCGTCGTCTTCGGGCGGGGTGTGTTGCCCGATGTCGATTGACTCCGACGTTCCTTTGCTGTCTTGCCAGAATACTGATGGCTTGAAAAGCCGTTCGAGGAAGGTGTTTTCTGGGACCTTATCCCATTTTGCGCCCAATCGGGCGAGTACATCTGCGGCCTGGTTGCTATCTTGGGGGATATGGTGAAACTCCAGCCCCTCGAACCTGGCCGAGATCTTTATGATGGCATTTCGGTAAGCTGTCATCTTCGGGTCTTTGGCATCGAAATCGCCGTTGACTTGTGAGATGGCAAGGTTGGAATCACCTCGGACCTCCAGGCATTTGACACCCATGGAGACTGCTATCCGGAGTCCGTGCAAGAGGGCTTCGTATTCAGCCGCATTGTTGGAGTCCGCGTACATGATTTGTAGCACGTATCTAATGTTATCTCCCGTGGGTGACGTGAGCACTACGCCAGCCCCTAGGCCGGCTAGCATTTTGGAACCATCAAAATACATTGTCCAATGCAAATAAGTACTATACTCACGGGGGAGTTTGGCTTTGGTCCATTCAGCTACGAAGTCCGCCAACACCTGGGATTTAATGGCCCGGCGTGGTTTGTAGATGATTTCAGAAGGTAGGAGCTCTATTGTCCATTTGGCGATACACCCCGTTGCATCCCTATTATTGATTATGTCACTTAACGGGACATCAGATGCCATGGTCACCGAACACTCTTGAAAGTAGTGCCTAAGTTTTCGTGATGCCATGAAGACTGTGTAACCTATCTTTTGATAATGAGGGTAGCGTGACTTGCATGGAGTTAAGACTTCGGATACGTAATAGACAGGCCTCTGGACCTGGAATTTATGACCTTCCATCTCTCGCTCGACCATGAGAATTGCGCTAACCACCTGGTTTGTTGCCAAAATGTATAATATCATCGGTTCGCAGACACCTAGTGCTGCGAGGATGGGATTGGTGGTGAGGAGAGCCTTGATGTCTTCCAGGGCCGCCGCGGCCTCCTTAGTCCATTTGAATGTTTTGGTCTGCTTTAACAGCTTGTATAGGGGCAGAGCTTTTTCTCCGAGGCGTGATATGAAGCGGCTCAAAGCCGCCACACAGCCTACCAGTTTCTGTACGTGTTTGAGCTCTGTTGGTACCTCCAGACGATCCAAGGCTCGAATTTTAGCCGGATTGGCTTCAATTCCTTGGTTAGATACGATGAAGCCGAGGAGTTTGCCCGCTAGGAATCCGAAGACGCATTTCTCCAGATTGAGTTTTATTTGATATTCCCGTAGACTGGCGAATGTATCACGGAGGTTATCTACCAATTGTTTGACATGTTTGGTTTTGACAACCACATCGTCCACGTAGGCCTCGACGGTCTTTCCGATATGTTTTTCCAGGCATGTTTGAATCATGCGCTGGTACGTGGCGCCCGCGTTCTTTAGTCCGAAGGGCATCGTGTTGAAGCAAAACGGCCCGTAGGGTGTGATGAATGTTGTTGCTGCCTGGTCAGATTCCTTCATCTTTATTTGATGATATCCTGAGTAAGCATCCAGGAAGCACAGCGCGTCATGGCCCGCAGTGGCGTCCACTATTTGGTCAATACGGGGTAGGAGGAAGGGGTCTTTGGGGCAAGCATTGTTGAGGTCATTGAAATCGACACATACACGCCAGGACCTATCCTTCTTAGGTACCATGACAAAATTGGCTAGCTAGTCAGGGTGCTTTATGTCTTGGATGAACCCTGCCTCCAGCAGTTTTGCCAGCTCCTCGCCCATTGCTTGACGCTTGGGCTCGGAGAAACGCCGGAGTGTTTGCTTGACAAGTTTATAGCCTTTTAGTATGTTCAAGCTATGCTCTGCGAGGCTACGGGGTATCCCTGGCATGTTGGAGGGGTGCCAGGCGAATATATCCCAGTTTTTTTGAGAAAACTGCTTAGGACTTCGGCAACCTCTGGGTCGAGGTTAGCCCCTATGGACGCCGTCTTAGCAGGGTCCGTGGGGTGTACCTGGAATTTAACTATTTCATCGGCCGGTTTGAAGGAGGTAGACTTTGATCTTTTGTCGAGAACGACATCGTCCCGGTCGACTTCGGCGTGTAGCGTGGTCAACTCCTCGGCCGCGGAGGCTTCGGCCAGAGTCTCGAGGGCAAGGGCCGCCGTTTTATTCTTAGCTTTGATTGCCCTGCCGGGGTTGCTTCAGACGGTAATGATCCCTTTCGGGCCTGGCATCTTGAGCTTCAGGTAACCATAGTGCGGCACCGCTTGGAATCTGGAAAAGGCATCCCGTCCGAGAAAGGCGTGGTATCCGCTCTTGACAGGCGCGATGTGGAATGTGATCTCCTCAGAGCGATAATTATCCGGAGTTCCTATCCAGAGTGTCAGCGTATATTAGGTTCAAACTGCTGCCTCCATCCATGAGGACCCTGTGGAGGCGGCAACGGTCCACAATAGGGTTGAGGACCAGCGCGGCGGGACACTTGTCTAGGGCCGACCTCGGCCGGTCGTCATGGTCGAAGGTGATCGGCGTGTCTATCCACGCGCCCCGAGGTGGTACTTGCCGGACGGAATTAATTTCCCGCAGGGCCCGTTTGCGCTGGTTGTTAGACGTAAAGGTCTCATAAATCATTAGGACCTCGTCTTCTTCCGAGATCTGTTCGACGTGGTAGGAGGTGTCCGCCAAGAGGTGGGTCCCCCTTTAGCCACCTGTCTCAACACCCAACAGTTGCGAAGGAAGTGAGTCGGGCAGGAGTTAGTTAGCACGGCGTGGATCGGGCATGGTTTATCCAGAAAGCCGTCCAGGGTTGTTCCGGAGGTTCTGTTCTTCTTCCGGGGTCGATCGCCCGAGGTGTTCCGTTTGCGATTTTCGCGCCTAAGCGCTGATCGGTCGCGCTCCGGGTAGTCTTCACAGATCGAGTCCGTGTTCTCCTCGGTCCGCCAGGCATCTTCGATGGCGCAAAATCGTGCTACCAGGTTGGTCAATTCTGGGAGCGTTTGAACGCAACGATGAGCGAGGACGTTCGAGACGCCTTTATCCTTGCACCCACACTCAAAGCGGTAATTATGTCAGAGTCTTGGTAATCCAGTATCTTGTTCTTGATGGACAAGAATCAGGCCCAGTATCGCCTGATTGGTTCGTTAGGGAGCTATCGTACGTAGGCCAAATCCCAGATGTCTGGTGAGCCGGAGTTATCGGGGCGATATTCTATACGGGAGTTGAGCGGATGAGTTCCGATCCCTAAAGATCGTGGGCTCAAGACCTCGCTATTCTCACTTGACGCCGGTTCCGTGGTTACCGGTTTAGCCGAACTAAACTGGAGGTCGGCCTCTGGTAGGTCGCTATACGACCCGCTTTCCAAGAATTATCTCAGCACCTCGTTCCTGGGGGAATTCCCTGTTGGAACCAGAGAAGGGTCATGGTCTGCCTCCACTTTACGTGAAGGCATCTCTGTGACTGGAGTTTCGAACACGGAGACGTGCTCCATAGGCTTGGGGCTGTTGACTGGCGATCCCATCGATCCTTTTAGTGATTGCACAGAGGACCTCTCAATGAAAGCACCAGTGTCGGTGCGAAAACCGGCAGACCTCGGGGTAGGTGGTCCCGAGCTGTGGATCTTGGATCAATGGTAACAGGAACAGAGAGACGGTGTTTTATCCAGGTTTGGGCCCTCTTGATGGAGGTAAAACCCTACGTCTTACTCTTGTTGATTTCAATGGAGATGTGACAATTACAGAGTTGATCTACATCGAGAGCTTTAGATGTGTTCTAGTTCTAGGGCTAGGTGAATGAAATTGCGTTGGTCTCCCCTCTATGGGCTAAACCCTATGGCTTATATACGCGCCAGGGAGGGCACCTAGGGTTACAAGGTCGGTATCTAGGAGCAGGGCGACAGGAGATATCTTGGAGTATACGCCAAGTCTTCGGTGAAGATAGTCTTGACCACGCCTACTGTATAAGGCCTTCGGAGTCCACCTTGATCAAGCACGAGGGCCCATCGGCCCAACCGAAGAGATGGACCGGCTAGGTTAGCAACCCCTAATCCAGGACACCGTCACCGACGTGTTGGTGACTTGGTCGATCGACTGCACATATCTTATGGTTCTTCCACATGTAGCATGACCATGGTCTCTCCATTTCTCCATCCATGCGCTTTGCTCCTCCACTAGAAAGTAGACCAACATCCATCCTTCCGCTCCCACGGCGACAATAGCATCCGAGAGCTCTGATGTCACGCATAGGAAGGTGAAGCCCCAACACGCAATGGTACCAGACTAGACAATGCTCCTGCTTGAACTCATATGTCACTTCACTATCCTCCTCATTGTCACCAACAACGTCGATGCCAACATTGACATGTGATGGGTCTATCGGGACTAGAGGGACCCTATCGATTCATCATATCGGTAGGACGCAAATGCCCAGGACAACCTCTTGCGATTCCACCCACCATAGTGGACTATGCTAGAGGATGAAGTGACGCCTTGCAGGGATGACTATGATCACCTCTTCCTCAACCTCTCCATTGGCTGCTTCATCCGCCACCGCTACCCAATGTTTGATGGCCACACCCTCCTCGGGGAGTCCAATGGTCTACACATCTACAGAAAAGACTTCGGTGAGAACAAAGTCATGAATTAGTCCTTCACCCCATTCATAGGTGATGTGTATACTTCACTTATAGCACCCCCTCACCCCATGATCCGAGTATGATGGTGGTAGTGGATGCATCTCCCCTGACACATTTGTACCTGATCCCACATTCAATCTATCAATGATTAAATCACCGTCAATCTTACGATCGTGCAATGAGTCGTGGAAGACTATAGAGACAGGGGTAGGAGCCCGAGGGGATCTTGTTGGACACAACAAAGACACAGTAGTGTACAGAGGTTTAGGACCTCGAGATGGGTAATAGCCCTACACCCTACTACGAGTGCATTTTTATAGATGGGATTAGAGAATACAAGAACTAGATTGGATATATGAAGCTAGGTATTGTGAGAATGGTGATCTGAATGGCCTGAGGATTTGACAAGGGTTTTCGAGTCCTTATATAGGCACATTTTCTTCAACAGCAAGTCTTGAATCTGAGGTATGATAGGATATGGTACGATGTGACCTGATACCCTACCTAACTCTGAACATATTTTCTAGTAATGATATGATTCCAGAATCAACACGTCCATCCTTATCTCCTCCGAGTACCTACCTTGGCCCGACTATGTGCCGGCCCCAAGGAACCCTAGGCACTCATTGGCCGACTCGATCTGTCCACGCCTGCAGGGTATTCACCTCTGATAGTTTAGAACTATGCACCGACAAGCCCCCCGCCAGTACCCAAAATTAGTATGTGGCCATCAGCAAGAAAATCGGCTAGGAAATGGCCATCTGACCTACCCTTCCTATGACCTTCATTTGACTACCCTCTGAGAGTAGGGAAGTAAGACTCATTGGGGACTGTTCATTCGGGGCACATAGGGAACATTCTGAGTCGCTGCCAGAGCTTACTCAAGTACACCATGTTCTATGTGAGATATCATGAGTCTGGAATTCAAATCAGCCCCCGGTTCTTGGGAGGAATATTCCTTACTCACGGTCGATTTTCCCAAAATATTCATGTGGTTACCGCTGTGATTTTGGGTGGTGGTTAAACCTTGCCCTTCATATTCCATCCGAAAGACATCCATTTTGCTGGAAAATGCTACTTCCTCCGTCCGGGTTTATTAGGACCTCTCATAATTTGGGTCAACTATTGACCATGGCTTTGGCGAGCAAAATATAACCTATATTTCACAAGAATTATATTGTTGAATTTGTATTTTAAAAAGGTTTCTAATGATACTATTTTTGCTACATATAACTCATATTTTATTAGTTGAATTTATGGTCAAACTTTGACCCAAATTACGAGGGGGCTAATAAACCCAGAGGGAGGAAGTAGGAGATAAGGTGTATAGAATCCCATGCTTACACGCCAGCCAATCCAGCCAACAGAAGAAGAGAATGGGCATGCTGGATTCGTTGGTGACCCCGTGTAGCCCACTCGGACTCTTCGACGCTGGATTTAAAAATAGGGGACCCATTACATTGGCCTTCAGACTTCGGTCCCGATCTTCAGCCCCTTCTACCAATTGATCTTGTTCCGTTCCCCACAATGTTATTCCCCTCTATGCACCATGGTGACGAGCTCGTGGGAGAGCTCGACGATGACAAAAGATTAGCTGCGGGTCCTAGAACAGAACGGATAATACCGAGTAGTGGGACTGGATCCAGGAGGGCGGTTCACAACCATCGCCAACCACGACCAGGGACCGGCAAGATTGTCGCCTTCGAGGGTTTTTCTGGCACGGCATCCAACTTCCACTGTCAAAATTATTTTCGAACATTCTCGAGTTCACCAAGGTCGAACTAGTTAATCTGAACCCCATCGCCATTGCCACCCTGGCATTCTTCGTGCATTTATGTGAGGGGCGGTAGGGGATTACCTATGACCTAGACCTATGGAGGTAGTTCTTTAACATGAAGGTGACATGTGCTGATGAGTACCGGTCGTGGAAGCAGTGTCATTCAAGCCTTGGAAGGACACCTTATCCGAGTTGCTAACACTCATTAAAATCATGGGCGATGGACCTGTCGCGGCGGGCCAAAAATGGCGCGATAGCGGCGCTATTTCTGTAAAACTGACGCAATATCCCGTGATTTAGTTACAGGGGCAAATCTCATTGAGGTTTTCCAACTGCAGTAGCGGCGCGATTTTGGCTAAATCGTGCATGATTTAAAGCTTTGGTTGCTAAAGATCTAGATTCGGCTGCCATTGGCCTACTAGAGGAAAAGGTGGTTCTACCTTTCGTCCGACCTATTTCATGGGGGCGCATTCTGGGGTTGAGCCCCCACCGAATCCGATGACCGGATGTCCTGGCCGATGAGGATGGCCCAGGTCACCCTCCTTGCCCCTGATATCACAAATCTGCACTCCAGGGGCATTCTAAGATGGGGCGCGGTCCTCATCTTCTGTGAGTGCCACTGTTGTAATAACACTGTGTTCACTCAGATTGTTAGTGTTCACTCAAGTTGTATCAACCGAGTGAAGCTGCTGTTGCTGTTCACTCGGGTAGGTAGTCTGACTGGTGTGTTTGTTAGATGGAGTTTGTACTAGGGCATAGTTTGGATGCCGTCAAGTGACCAACCGGACTGAGTGTGTTCAGTCGGTTGGGTAGGCGCATGCCGATTGATAGCTCAGTCCGATGTCATTCTGGTTTTCACTCGGACATGGGTAGCATGTCTGCTCCCATTGCATCAATGTCCTGCGCTGAAAGAGAGCAGGTAAGGGCAGTTGGGAGCAGTTGAGAGTAGGTAGGATATTTGTTGTAGCTCTGCCTATAAATAGCTATGAAAAGAAGCAAAAAGTGGGGCCGCCACACAACCAGAAAAATCACTCTCGCGTGTGTGTGTTGGTTCTCCGCATTCTACCTCTTCCTCCCCTTGTTTCACTCGAGACAGAGAAAGGGACCTGTGATAGCTGATAGCCACCTTCCACCCCTCCAGCAATGGAGCACCCTAGTGTGGGAGTGCTCGAATGAGGAGGCCATAGCAGAAATCAAAGGTACATTCCTCTTGATTTTAGCTTTTTTCCAACCCTAGCCATCTAACCCGTGCATTGATGCATGCTGCACCATTGTGTTTGTGAGGAAAAGGGCATAAACTGCCTTCTATAGCCCCGGTAATGTATGGCATCTCCAGATCACCGAGCACAACTGTTCGTGGCCCTAGCTCGAGCGTCGATGACTCTTGTCCCAACCCTAGTACCAGATCAAGGGCCCTGAAGCCCAAGGGGTGGACCTGTAGGTGGAGCGAGAGAACCGCAGCCTTGAAGGCGGGATACAGTCGGGAGCTCCCAAAGGCCCCGACTCTACCTCCAGAATGGACAGATGCCCGTTGAAGAGGTAATACCGTACTCCTGCTAGAGGCTTATCTGAGCTTGTATGAGGGATGTTTTAGTGCAAGATCGTACAAAATGTGTCTCTGTGTCTGAATGAGGGTGCTCTAGCCTTGCCTTATATAGAGCTTGACATGGCTAGGATTTACAACAGCTGAGTCGGCCGAGTCCGAGTAACGTCATGTTGACCGTGCACCGTTACTCCTAGTTAAGTGTGTCGTGGTAATGCTCCATTGATGGTGTCATAACACGCATCTTGATGACACACTGTTAGCCTAGCCGTGTGGGCTTTGCGGAGCATTCCCAGCTGAGTGAGCCTCATGGAGGGGACCTAGGCCACCCCAGGCCCGCTAAGCCAATTTCTTGTCTTGGGCCTATCCCGGGGGGGATCCCACCATCAGTAGCCCCTGAGTCCTTCAGGGTCTTGTTGCTGGCGTCGACTCCTGCTCTGATAGAGGAAGCTCTATCCTGAGAACAAACTGTACGTGCCGCCGAGTTGCCTGCAGAGAGACCTTGATGGACTCCAGAAGTTCCTAAAAAGTTAGGCATGATCTTATAACAGAAAAAGTCCCTGTGATACCCAAGATTCTCTGCTGGGGAGAATTGATAGTGACTCGCTTGGAGGTGTATCATAAATTCTGAGTGAGCTCAAGGAGCGTCTTGCTTATCCAAGTCAATCATTGCCTACTGGTGTCCGAAGGGGAACACTTTTGGTCTTCAGCTTCAGAACTTAGTCTACGAACTTTGGCATTTAGCTTCTAAATCAGAAAGCAATTTATGCCACTGGGGATGCCGAGTCCGTCCTTCACTCAGGTGTTGCCGAGTGGCCTACGAAACCTATTGGGCCGGCCATCGACAACCATGTGTAGAGCTGGTCTGCTTCCAAGTGAGTGTAGTTGGTGCACCTCGGGATGTATGAAATGCTGCCTGGTGAAGTCGGCGCGGTCGATGGTCGGTTGGCCGACTCCACTGATCAGTCATTTGCACTACGGCACAGCGAGCTGAGTCCGGATCCAAACTGGTTCAGCGACCATGCGTGTTGTTGCCTAGTCTAGCCGAATCTAGTCAAAGCTGTATTGTGGACGCGCCAAGCGTCGCGGGTGTGGATGATGTCATGCGGAATCTTTTTTGTGTTGTCGCATCAATTGCCGCATTTAATGCATCAAGTCGGCTGGACGGGGCACTTGGGGTGCCGGATCATGATGATGGAGCCTCGAGTCCTGTGCGAGGCATGCGCGAGATAGCCGTTGCTGCAGCACTTTGTGGCCACGTGTAACGCACGGCCCGACGGAGTGGTTCGCCTCCATCTCCTATAAAGGCAGGCGCGGAGGGGGGCAGAGCGGTTCCCATCGGCTTCATTCGTCTTCCTCGTGCACGCTATCATGGGCACCAATGCTTTCTGCCACACACTTCCCCTTTCTTGCTTCCCGGCCCCTTTGAGAGCTCCTTCGTCAGGCTTGACGATGTCGCTTGCCAGCAAGGGCAAGAAGGCCGGGGCCACCGCCGCCGCTGCCACCATTCTTCCTGATGATTGGAAGAAGGGTGACTAGTTGCCATCGATGGTGACCGACCAAATCTTGGAGGGCCTCGCCAGAGAGGACCTGCTTCTGAGACAGGACCTCTGCAATTGGAGGTTGCCATTCAAGGAGAGGAAGCCTGCCACGATCGAGCACGAGCGGGTGCTCCTCCTCTTGTTCATTGAACGGGTTCTGCCACTGCCACTGCACGACTTTGTACATGGACTCTCCTACTTCTACGGGCTCCAGGTGCAATATAAACCCCAATGGTATTCTGCACATTGCATGTTTTATCACGCTATGCGAGTGCTTCCTGTGGACTCGGCCAAGTTGGGGGCTTTGGAAGAGGATCTTCGTAGTGAAGGTGCAGCCGAGTAAAGCCGGCTAGCGCATGTCGATCTGCAGGGGAGTAGGCATTCAAGTCAAGTCGTGTGGCAAGTACTTCAAACAGCAGCTGCCCGACACTGTGAGGGAGTGGCAGGACGGCTGGTTCTACTGCCCGGACAAGCACACGCCAAGTGCACAAGAAGGACTCCCCGAGTACTCCGAGGAGCCCCCCATATGGCAGAAGCACAGGGGAGCCAAGCCATCGAGTGAAGAGATTCCCAACGTCATGCACCTCATGAAGAGGATCAAGCAGCTCCTGGACAAGTGACTCACCGGCGTCAACCTCATCGTCACCTGGCTAAATCAGCGGATTTAGCCTCTCCAGGTGATAGAGCACCCGATGTTGGCGTACTGGGGGGTTTCTGACTTGACCAGGGGGACGGCCACGGAGTTCTCGGATCAGGTCTACATGTCTACTGAAGAACTTGACCAAGGAGCTCACCAAACTTGATAGGGTACTGCACATGGCGTCCTTCTCCGCCAGCAGTCCTCCTCCCGATATAACTACCTTTGTTTTCTGAGTCAAATTTCTTATTTGTCTTGTACGTCATTTTGAATCTGAGTCCTTCATTCTATTGACGTTTTTGCATTTGAACTCCATGCCGCCCCTCCTCGAGCAACATCTGGTTCTGGAGCTGTTTGACAATGAGGACGTCCACGAGGAGGCCTCCCAGGCCAGGGACACGGATGCCGCTGTGGACTCGAAGAGGGCCATGACAGAGAGGACTCCAATGACGAGGTCTAGGAGATCGAGCCCTTGGCTCCTCTGACCCAAAAATGGCAGCGAGCGGATAGTGCCTACAGCTCTGAGCCTTCACAGATATCGGCAAAGTCACTGCCAGCGGAGTCGGCCCTCAACCGACCGTGGGCAGAATCTGTCAGGCTACGGCAAGGATACACGTCCCCATCTCTGGGCCAATTGCCACCGAATCGGCAGCACGTTCCTCCTCCGGAGCTTTGACTGCTACGGGGAGGCTTAAGAAGAAGCCAGAGATCAAAGCAATCCCTACGACCACCAGGTACGTCATCCTTTAGCTAGTGTTTCATCTTTCGGTCGAAGTAAACAGGCTCTAAGGCTGGAATCAGTTCATCATTGTAGCATCCAAAAGAACCGGACGACCCAGGGAGGCAGCCAGCTCAGCATGACCACTTGGCCAATGTTGGTTCCGCTGCCGGAGTTGGCTCCTGTGCCCCCACTTGTGGTTACACCACGTGTGCAACCACCTGCTGCTCCTGCGGCGAACGCTCATGAGTCAGAGGCGGGAGCAGAGTCTGTTGTTGCTTTGGTGGGAGCAACTCCGCTGAGTTCCGATGTCGCCAATCCAATGCCATTAGCTCGAGCACCAGGTACCAACTGCTCTATGCCCGCTGAGGCTGAAGATCTGCCCATGCCAGTCCCACCTGAAGAGCCTGTGGCAGAGGTGATGACCACTGAGACCTCCTCATCGGCGGAGTGAAACCTCATGCAGTTTACCCCATCCGTGGTGGGGGAGCGGAAGCCGGCCTACTGAGTGGCCCCATTCTCACACCATAGTTCCCGGTACCGAGTTGCAGTGTGGGAGAGTCTGTGGCAGCACGTGAGGCTGCATTTTGCATCACCGACTTCAGTGCCAAACTGAAGGAGTTTGTGGGCGCGGCCAACTTGCTGGTGGACTCGGCCATTACACTTGAGGGTTCCGTTGGGGTAAGTCTTCACAGTTTGTTTTTTCTTTGCTTTGACGCTGGGGCACGATCAGTGTACCTAGTGGTTGTAGCCCTCGAGTATCTGATTGACTGTTGGAGTTAGCTATAGACTTCTTTTGCTTGAAATGTTGAAGTACCTAGTTCTCTGACTCAGATCTCCTTTTTGTCCAGGTGTTGGCTCGACTCGTGGAGACACCCAGGCCCTCATGGAGAAGAACATCGCCCTCGAGAAGGGGTTGGATGATGAGAGGGCCCAGAATTGGCAGCTCGAGAAGCTCAAAACCACAGGCAGTAAGTATCTGAATCGCAATCCTTTAACTTGGAATTTCTTCTGCTAATTTGATCTTTCTGGGTTGATAGATGCCGAGGCTGAAACTGCTCGCCTGAGGAAGCAGCTGAAGAGTTTCATCTTGGTGGAGAAGGTGAAGGAGGTGCCTGAGGGTCGGGATACCGAGTACCATGATGAGATCCAGTGGGCCAGCAAGAGCATGAAGAACGCTGCTCAGCCATAGAAAGAGCACCAGTAGCTGGTAGACCAGAATAGAGGACTCTTCACCACCAATCGCAACCTGCAGGAGTAGGCCGACAGCTTCTACTCGGAGATAAACGAGCTAAAGAAACGGTAACAGGCAACCATCACCAAGCTTTGAGACAGCATCCGATGTGCAGCTCATGGAGTAGCTCAAGGTCACCAACGAGACCATGCTCAGTAAGCTCCCGAGTCCCCGGCTTGCATCTTCACTATTCGTCTTTCTTGTGGAGCTCTTTGTAGTAATTTGTGTCCAGAGGCTTACCCAAAATTGGAGGAGCAGGTGACACGAGCTGCGCATCAACCATTGGCATTAGCCGAGCCCGCAGCAGAAGTTAAATCTTTCTGGTCGCCCGAGGAGATGGCCAACACCATCATCACATTGGAAGACCGACTACTGCAAGTTGCGAGCTTGGTGCGCAACATGAAGGCGGCAATGTGTGACACCCTGGTTTTCGCTCCTTGTTTTTTTCCTTCGCGGGATTTGACTCCCGTCTTTTTTTCGGTGTTATCGGATTTTCTCTCGCTCTTGGGTACATGAAGATGGTCATTTAGCCTGCCTTTCCTATCCAACCAGAGATTCTCTCCGGTTCAACCTTGCCACCCAAGATATATCCTCAGAATTTTGCCGCCGAAACCCTACCTTCTGAGCTACCGGAAGATAAACCCTAATTCCTTCCGTTACAAAGGAACCCCAATTTCCTTTGATTTATTGCCTCCCAAACTTTTCCCATGGTCTCTCCTATATTTATAAACCCTGGATATGCAAAAATATTGCCAAGTCATTTGCAATATTTTTCATTTAAAATTAATTCCTTTTTCTGCCGTTTAAAGGAATTAAATCCAAAAAAATATCTATCCATCTCCAAAATTCATGAAAACTTGTGGAGATATTCTTTGTGATCATATTGAGCTCTCATAAAGATATTGGCAATAATTAAATAAGTGAATTTGCATTTTCCTATTTAAAGCCAATATTGCACTATGGGCACTTTCCAAAGGAACTACCATTTTGGTAGCCAGAAAAAATCTCAAATAATTTGTGGAGCTTCTCCTATCCATATCTTCACCATTTCCATCGAGAACCCAAGTTCCACAGTTCAAAGTTTAAGAGCATCA
Source organism: Thinopyrum elongatum (assembly GCA_011799875.1). Taxonomy (NCBI): domain Eukaryota; kingdom Viridiplantae; phylum Streptophyta; class Magnoliopsida; order Poales; family Poaceae; genus Thinopyrum; species Thinopyrum elongatum. The sequence goes on from CM022298.1 coordinate 10,187,364, forward strand.
TCGAATTCTTGTTTCTGGACCCATTTTGAGGTTGTGAAGACAATTCTTGAAATTAATCCAGGACCTCACATTCCCTATATGATGTGAGCATGCAAAAATTCACATCATTTTATCTAGCCAATTTCTCCAAAAAATTCCATCTAGTTTTTGTTCAGCAGGAAGCTCTGTGAAGGAAGTACCTTCATAGGGCATCCAAATGAGCTGAAATTTTACCAGTACCTCCAAATTGCCAAATAATCATCCTACACAAAAATTCAGCTCATTCCATTCAGCCATTTGAGCACAGCTTCAAAGTTTAGCTTCTGGACCAAATTCTGCATTGCAAAGGAAGTGTATGCAAACCATTTCCAAATGGCTTCAAATTTTACGAGAACCTACTCCTTTCTACTACATTCCACCATGACAAGAATTCAACTCCATTCCTTCAGCCATTTCTCCAAAAACCTCCACCCAAGTTTCTATTCAGAAACAATTTCTTGCTAACCTTCTCACCTCAGAGCCACCCAGCTGGTTCTAGCCACTTCGTTCATCCATTTGAGCAGTGAGGCGTCCATGTGACAAGGTGTGACAGCACCAGGGACGCAGGGCCACGCGGTGCCAGTGGTGACCACGTAGCGAGCACGTCCAAGCAGCGCTCTACGCTTTGGTCGCCTCGGACAGCTAGCTTCCGCCGGCCGTGACTTGTCCTAGCGTGTCCCACGGCTCCGCAGCACCCACGCACCCCTTCTCCAGCACCTTCCCCCTCCCTGTTCTTCCTCCTCGTGCCACGGCGAGCTCCGCCACGACACTGTGAGCTCGTGATCCGCCGCCGTCCCCACTCCCGTTGGCCTCTTCTTCCCCGAGCCGTCCCCTCCCTCTGACGATCGTCAGGTCGGCATCGTCCGGTACTTGCCACCTCGCCAGAAGTACCAGCGCGGTGATATGGGCGCCACGGCGGCCATCCCTTTCTCCTCACCTCGTCTGGCTATAAAAGCCGTAGCCGGAGCATCCCCGGGCATCCTCGAGCACACCAGCTTCCTCCCCTCTCCCTCTGGATCACCCTCCCACCTGCGCCCGGCCAAACCCCTCGCCAGAGCGCCCCAATTTCTGGCGAGCCGCCACCCACGGCCGTCACCATCGCCAGTCAGCCAGCTGATACGTCTCCAACGTATATATTATTTTTGCTTGTTCCATGCTATGATATTCTTATTCTTGGATGTTTTTATTATCATTTTATACACTTTTATATCATTTTTGGGGACTAACCTATTAACTTAGTGCCACGTGCCCGTTCCTGTTTTTTGCCCTGTTTTTGTTTTACAGAAAATCAATATCAGATAAGATCAAATCGTCCCAAAACTTTTTGGAGATTTTTCTTTGGAGATAAGGATCAACGCAAACTTGGGAGCCAAGGGAGAAGCTTCTGGAGGGCCCCACACAGCACCAGGGCGCGCCCCAGGGGGGGCGCGCCCCTGGGGCACGCCCTGGTGCTGTGTGGGCCCACTCTGCGGAGTTTTGACCTACTTCCACCTCTATAAATACCCAAATATTCCAGAAACCCTAGGGGAGTCCACGGAATACTTTTTCCGTCGCCGCAAGCCTCTGTTCTTGCAAGATCCCATCTGGAGGCCTTCTTCGGTACTCCGCCGGAGGGGGAACTCATCACGGAGGGGCTCAACATCAACCTTGCCGCCTCTCCGATGATGCGTGAGTAGTTCACCACAGACCTACGGGTCCGTAGGTAGTAGCTAGATGGCTCTCTCTCTCTCTCTCTTTGTATCTCAATACAATGGTCTCCATGATCTTCATGGAGATCCATCCGATGTAATGACTTTGTGCGGTGTGTTTGTTGGGATCCGATGAATTGTGAGTTTATGATCAGATCTATCCTTGTTTTATTTGAGTTCTTTGCTGATCTCTTTTATGCATGATTTAATATAGCCTTGTATTTCTTCTCCGAAGTTTTGGTTTGGTTTGGCCAACTAGATTGGATCTTCTTGCAATGGGAAGAGGTGCTCGGTAATGGGTTCGATCTTGCGGTGTTCATTCCTAGTGACAGAAGGGGAGTTGATACGTATGTATTGTTGCCATTAAGGATAACACGTTGGGATGAATTCTTATATGCTTTTGTCTTGACTACATCATGTCATCGTTCTTAATGCATTACTTCGTTCTCTTGAACTTAATACACTAGATGCATGCTGGATAGCGGTCGATGTGTGAAGTAATAGTAGTAGATGCAGGCAGGAGTCGGTCTACTTGATTTGGATGTGATGTCTATATCATGATCATTGCCTTGGATAGCGTCATAATTATTTACTTTTCTATCAATTGCCCAACAGTAATTTGTTTACCCACCGTATGCTATTTTCTTGAGAGAGATGCCACTAGTGAATCCTATGGCCCCCGGGTCTACTTTTATTATAAGATCTATCTTGTTTACTTACTCAAAAATACCAAAAATACTTGATGCACTTTTTTATCTTTTATTTATTTATCAATCTATCATATACCGTTTAATCTCGTTACTTGACCGCTGAGAGATTGACAACCTCTCGTTTGCGTTGGGTGCGAAGGTTTGTGTTTTGTGTGTAGGTGTTGTTTATGTGGTGTTGCTTGGTTCTCGTACTGGATTGATAACCTTGGTTTCTTAACTGAGGGAAATACTTACTCTACTGTGCTGCATCATCCTCTCCTCTTCGGGGATAAAAATCCAACGCAGTCTCCAAGTAGCAGGAAGAATTTCTGGCGCCGTTGCCGGGGAGACATCATCAACATTACCAAGTACCTACGCTCTCAACTCTTATCTTTGCATTTACTTTATTTGCCATTTTCCTCTCATTTTCGTCTCCCCCACTTCTACAAAAATTTACAAAAATATTTGCCTTTTCTTTTGCCACTTTTATTTGCCTCTTTTTCTTCGCCGTTCTTTTGTTCACTTTATTCGTCGTTTTACCACTATGGCTAGTTCTTCTTCTAACTCCGCCTTTGAGAATGGAGTTCTTGACTTCAAACAAAGAGGAGGAGAAAATTTGAAAGATGCTTGGTATAGGATTTGCGCTGCTCGTAATAGATCATCTTGCAAGCAATCCACCACTATTCTTCTCCGTAATTTTTATGTGGGAATTACTCCTTGGTATCGTTTTGTACTTGATACTATTACCGGAGGGAATTTCTTGACTTGCTCTTATTTGGATTCTTTTAATGCTTTGAATGATTTAGTGGGCGCTCCACCCATCACGGTTAACGAAACACCGTTGACCCTTGAACATGTGATGCAAAGGTTGGATGCTATTGAAAGAAAAATTCCCACTATATAACATCTTGATAATTTGGATAAAAAGATCCACAATCATATTACTCAATATGGTTCTAAGGTGGGAATGACTTTGAAAACTATGAAAGACAAAGAGCCTATTATCGATAAGAAAATTAGAGCAAAGTCCCGCTCGAATTGATAAGTTGGAAGGAATCATTGAAAAATTGGGCTCGGCTTTTTCTCCTACCAAACAAGTTGGTAGAAATTATCTTCCTAAAAATTTCAAGCTTATTTATGTTCCTAAACCTAGTGGTGCCTCATCCTCCCAAGAAAATGGAGATCTCAAGATGATTAGTGTGCACCCAAATTTTGTTGAATCTTTTCGACGACCTTCTTTTGAAAACAAGTTTTATGATTTTTTGCCACAAAGTGTTTTTGCTAAGAACGTACTTGTTGGACCACCTAGAAAAAGTGGGTGTGTGATCAAGGAGCTTGACAACACTTGATGTATTGCCTTATGCCTAGCTAAGGGCGTAAAACGATAGCGCTTATTGGGAGGCAACCCAACGAATAAAATAAATTTTTATTTTTTACATTTTGTTTTTGTTCTTTTGATTTTCCTTTATTTTGTTCTTTTTTGAGTTGGATTTTTATATTTTAATTAGTGTTTGTGCCAAGTAAGACCTTTGGGCTGATGTGGATGCTTGTGAATGCAATTCTGTGAAAAACAGAAACTTTGATGCCCAGTCCAGGAATTTTATAAATGCATCAGAGCGTCAAATGTGTTTGAATTTTTTACTGGTGATTGATATACAAATTTTCCACGTTGTCCTAATTTTCCAGAATTTTTGGAGTTACAGAAGTATGGCTTTTCGACAGATTGCTACAGACTGTTCTGTTTTTGACAGATTCTGTTTTCTATGCATTGTTTGCTTGTTTTGATGAAACTATGGATTGTATCGGGGGGTGCAAGCGATGGGAAAGTGAGAACACAGTACTTATAATGCAAAATAAAATTTGAATGGGTTTTGGACAGTACTTATAGTAGTAATTTGTTTGGTTATACTAACGGATCTCACGAAGATTTTGTTGAGTTTTGTGTGATTGAAGTTTTCAAGTTTTGGGTGTGACAACGATGGATGAAGGAATGAAGAGATGCAAAAGCCAAAGCTTGGGGATTCCCAAGGCACCCCAAGGTAATATCTAAGGAGACTTAAGCGTCTAAGCTTGGGGATGCCCCGGAAGGCATCTCCTCTTTCTTCTAACGACTATCGGTAACACATTTGAGGCTATATTTTTATTCATCACATGATATGTGTTTTGCTTGGAGCGTCTTTTATGATATGAGTCTTTGCTTTTTAGTTTGTCGCAATCATCACCTCTGAATACATTTGCTTGAGATGGCCTCACGTCATCATAATTTGTTAGAATTGCTCTTTGTGCTTCACTTAAATTTGTTGAGCTAGGTGGTTGCTCTAGTGCTTCACTTATATCTTTTTGAGCACGGTGGTGTGAATGTTTTGAAGAAACTTGTTCTCATCCTTCACTTATATCTTTTTGAGAATGCTAGATATTTTATAGAAATTTATTCTCATGCTTCACTTATATCTTTTTGAGAATGTTAAATTTTTTTTTTGAAGAAATTCACTCTCTTGCTTCACTTATATCTTTTTGAGAGTGTGAAAATAGTCTTGGTAATTGGTACAAGATATGATGTTTGATCCCTTTGTGATGAATATTCAAGAGGGATAATGAAAACTAGCATACAAAATTTTTATGGGACATGAAAAACTTGATTCTTTGTAATAGTTTTGAGATATGTAGATGATGATATGTGAGTTACGTTAGTGAGTCAATTATGCTCTAGTATGAATATTGATGTTAAGGTTTATGATTCCCTATGCAAGCACGTAAAGTCAATAGTTATGCAATGAAGTTATATCCTACTTGTGGTGTATTGTTCGGTGTTGGTCATGTTTTATGTATGCATATGCATCATCATGATTTTCTAGTTGGGCGCTTCTCAATCTTTTTGCTAGTCTTCATTTGTACTAAGGGGGAATACTGCTTGTGCATCCATTATCCTTAAACCTTGTTTTTGCCATTTGTGTCCACCATACCTACTTATATGCGGTATTTCAGTGCCGTTCCAAGTAAATTTGCATGTGCCATCTCTAAAAATTTTCAAAAATAATTTCTCTTTTGTTTGCCCGTATCGCTCATGAAGCGGTGAGGGGTGGCCAATGATTTTCATGTTGGATATGTCATTCTCACGATGAGTGTTTATTCACTTGTCATTGCACGAGAGTGTGGCGGTAAAAGGGATGCCCAATCCCAAAAATAAATTAAATTTTCTTGGAATGTGATTGTATGGAGGGCACCCATGAATACGGCTTGCCATGGATTGTGATAAGGAAAGGTGGTAAAAAAACTCCTTCGGATGTGAATGAAAAAAAGGGACAAAGTCTCAAAACCATGGAACGATGATGAGGAGCAAAACTTTTATTTTCTGTTTGGGAACCGCCTATGATGTATCCAATGTGAAAAGTGTTGGGAACCTTAAGTCATTCTCATTGACGGGAAAAGCATGACTCCCAAAATAAATTTTTTATCTCTTTTAAAACTTGAGCTCTGGCACCTCTGTAAATCAATGCTTCCCTCTGCGAAGGGCCTTTCTATTTATTTTTATGTTGAGTCTCATCCTTCTCTTTAAAAGCACCAACAAGGGGGTCATGTGGTCATGTGCGTGTATGGAGTATGATTGATATTCGAGTGTGCATCATGAATTGATCAATGATTGAGCATAATGGGCTAGGGATAGTTTTCTTTAGCATTGTTATTTTGAAAGGCATGGTTGCTTGTTAGCAATGTTGAGGATATCGCTTATCGTTATCGTCTCGGTCAGCTAGCGATTAGAGATTAATCGGAAATCGGATGATTAATCGATTTTATCGGTCGACTATTAATCGGATTTTTTTTTGCAAATCTCAGGTTCCCAACACTAAAATACGCTATATTCAACACCAAAACAATATTTGACAGAAGTGTTACCTTGATTTCTAGCCTTTGAATCCTCGTATAATGACAAACAAAATAGGACAATAGTACATATTCCCTAACAAGGTCCACAAAACATAAATAAACATAGTTTTTGCAAACATAGTGCTATGAATAGGTGCGATTTATCGGTAGATACCCGATAAATCGCTTGTCAGAACGATAAATCGGTCCAAAAGATAAATGACAAAGATAAGGCATAATCTTATCGGTCACCCCCCGATTAGCGATAAATCGGAAGATTAATCGGTGAATCGGAAGATTTCTTGAACAGTGCTTGTTAGCATCACTTGAGTATCTATGTCTACATGTCAAATATAGACTATTGCTTTGAATCATTTAAGTCCTCATGTCCATGCTATGAAAATAACTTGAAGTATGTTGGGTAGCATTCCACAATCAAAAATATGTTTTATCACTTTCCTACTCGAGGACGAGCAGAAGTTAAGCTTGGGGATGCTTGATACGTCTCCAACATCACTACAAGGATCCGGGTCTATTGCAACAAAATCGTTCGTCGCAATACATATCGATTTGTGGTGATAAGTACCTATTGCCACGAAACGACTTTCGTTGGCAGCCGTTGCGACTGGACGCATGGTAATAGGTTATTGCCACGAAAAAGAAAATGTGTCAATAAAGTGCGCTATTGCAACAGCCATGTGGGAAGTTGCCACTTGGTTTTCGCGGCAACACTCACCTGATGCCAAAATTTGGTTTATGGAGATAGCTTTAATGCAACATGTAACTAATCGTGGTGACTAATAGCTCGTGGCGATAGACATTTGTGGCAACAATCTATGCCAACGACGCTCGTTTCGTGGCGCATACTCTTCCGTGGCAATAGTCAATTGTGGCAACAATACTTTTTGCCACGAACCGCTACACTTGTGGCGCTAACTTATGGCAACAAATATTCTAGTCGTCGAAACAGGAAATTGCAACACAATCGTTTTGATGGTGATAAATAGGTATCACAACGGGTAAACTATTCGTAGCGAGAAACTATTGCGACAATTTAAACTTTTTGTGGCGATACTCTATTTCAACAAAACTTAGTTCGGTAGCACCAAATAGTTATCACAACAATGCCAATTTTTCGTGGCGATACTCTATTTCAACCAAAAGTGGGTTGTGGTAATAGCCTATTGCAACCGTAAAAAAAAATACATGCATTCAATTACAATATTCCAAACCATACATATAATATGTAGATTCATAAATTCATAATTCTCATAGCAAATATCCATCAATTGAAACTCGGATGTAATTTAGCCATCCTAATTAAGTGCCAAGACTAAACTGTCCGTGATCTAGAGTCCAGTCCAGATAGTTCTTTGGATCCTGCAATCAAGAAAACAAAAAAAAAAGTTCTAGTTAATGAGTCCAAATAACTTACGCTGTACAATTATTCCAACCTCATTGTTAAAAAGAAATGTCGTCAGACTAACTGGAGTAACACTGTGTCAGCAAGCATATAACTGAGCGATCAGAACAATTTTACAAGTGTAAATGTCTAAAGCATAAGCACTAAAAGCTTCCGCTATTGACTTAAGTTGTGATTTGATGTATAGTTTCAGTTAAATTCATGTCCCTAGCTAGCACATATTCATTTTCTGTTTAAGTTGCGCCTCGATGCAGCAACAACACATGGTGAAAGAGAAGCAGTAGCTAGCTAATTACGAAGGCCAATGACGTATAAAATGCAGGTGAACATGAAGAGAAAGCAAGGTTGTGACTTACCATTGCTTTAAACATTCGAGAATTCCTCGTTGCAGCTTGTATGAGAGCATTTGAAGAAATAACAGTTGGCCTTGCACCTGGAGTCTTATTAGGAGTAGATCTTTGTAAAAGAGTATTTTGTAAGTTTGGATTACTATTTTCTTTGTTAATCCTCTTCGTTAGCACCTGCAAATAGAAGTGCACTTTTAGCAATGCAAGTAAGCAACATAAATCTTACAAGGTCGCAAGCATATGACTGTAATCACCTGTTGGGTTCCCATCTGTTGGCTCAATTCTGCAAACTTTGCCATCGTGTTTTTTTCAAATTCTAGTCTTGATCTTTGCTCCTCTTCCAAGAATCTTTCCCTTTCAGTACGCTCTTCTTTTAATCTCTCCTCAAGGTTTTCTCTCTCAGCACGCTCCAAGTTAATCCTCTCTTGTGTGCTTTCACGTTCGGCTTGTAATTGATCTTGTAATTCCGTGACCTGATGGCTGAGCTCACAGTTTACCTTTTGGGTCTCTGCTGTAGCACGAGCTTGCTCTTCAAACTGGGACTTAATCTTTTCAGAACCACTTGGTGGTTTGGCCATGTATCCATACCCATGAGGCTGCGATGACTTGCATTTCAGAGTGCCTGTACATGGGGTCTGAAAAATATTGCTTCTATGTTCACTTGAAAGTGGACCTTGAGTTTCATTTTCTTTGTTTTTAATCTCCTGACGTGCTTTGTCCTAAATACGAAAAGTACACTCCCATCAGATGAAGAAGCATCCAGGATGGACAACACTAAAGAACTAGAGAATAACCAAAAGTCAGTGTACTCACGTAAACATCCTGTGACTCTTTGATAGTCCATGTTCCATTCTTCGCGTGGGTCAGTTCCCAAAGTGCAATACAATCTGGCTCTTCTCTGGTTTCCAAGTCTCTCCACAAATAGTATAACAATGAGATGCTTGACACATGGAAGTACAGTTAGCATCGAAGCATGCATATTTAGTTAGACTCGTACCTTCTCAAAAACTTATTTGTGAGTATGATTTACTCGTGTTCCTGTATAAGGTTTAACGGTTTTGATGATTAAGCAACCCAGGATTTTATGCATTATAGCAAATGTTAGAGATAGCTTAAATGCCATAATTTTTTTACCAGATATGTGTTGTCCACGTTGGTTTTTGTAAGTTGTTATACTTTTCATCCTTGTTACAGGATCAAATCCTTTCTTTACTGAACACAAAAACAATTAAGGGACTTAGCATTATCAATATGCACCATTCAGATAAGTGATTAAGAATTAAGGATGTTGTGTACCTTGCAGAAAGGAGTAATGTGCATCATCTCTTTCCTCTGAAGCGTGCACATTACCTGACGCGTCCCTAGCTATTGAAGTGAACATAAATATTATTACCAAGTTGCCGCGTATTGTACTCGGTCTGCTACCAGCAGGATCTTGCGTTGAATTCATCATCGTGCCCTTCTGTAGGTAATATCTAAATTTGAGTCAATTTCAGAAGAAACGCGATACTTAAAGCAGGCATAAAAAAGTGACCGGAAAAATATCTATTCAAGTCTATACTGAAGCTGTTGTAAGCAAAAATAAGCTAGTCTTTAGAGATTAAATGAAATCAAATCTAGCCTGAATGTGGTAAGCAAACTACCAAGGTCAAATATGCTGAATGTGGCAGTATGCTTCAGTATAGGACAGTGGTTCTGATATTAACTTGGTAATATTTTACATAGTCAAAAAGAAAACTTGGGACTATTTACACAAAACGTGGGACACTCCAAAATACAAAAATACAGGAGTCGTGGTCGTGGTCGCAGCCGCCATGGCCAGGGACGAAGCTACACAAAAACTACTATGGTGTCAGCCTTCATTGCAAAGGGGTCAGCATCAATCTATGGTCAGCATACCTATATGGACAGTAATTAGCACAAATTTATGAAGGAATTGCAAGATATGACTTGTGTCAGTTGACACCAGTCCCTGGCCATGGCTCAGGTTGCAGGCGGGGCGGGATGCGGCTGCCCGCCAAACAGCAAAGCGGGACAACGCCACAGTAGCGGGCTTTTGCGGCTTGCCGCCACACACCGCTAGAATTAGCGCGGGCAGTGCGGCAGCCCCCATCAGCCCGCATACACCCACATAGGCCAACTTGACAGGGAAACATCAATACGTACGTACGAATTATTTAGTGCAGCCAATGATGTTTGTCTACTTCTCTCAGTCACAGAAAGACACAAACTACTGTAGTATATGTACAGCCGAGGATCACTGGCCAGTGTACAGAAAGAAACAAGATTCAGTAAACTCAACGTTTCAGGTACAGAAAGACACAAGATTCAGTAAACTCAACGTTTCAGTTACAGAAAGACAAACTACCAGTGTATGTGCAGCACAAGCAAGACATCTTCAGTATCCTGGTCAGTTAATTTTGTAAATAGCATTCTTTCCTATTCCATAAATGCTATTGAACACTAGGGGTTGGGGCGCGCCAATGGTACACGCCCTTTTCAGTTTCATTTTTGCTTTCTGAGTGGCATATGAACGTGCTAACGATGAGAGATTGACGAGCGAATATATTAACTACAGTAATTAAGAAGCATCACATGTTTGCATAACTCGGTTCCATCCATTTAACAAATAAATATGTATAAGCAAGCCTGAAGAAGGCCATGCTTACATAGGGCACGACCTACACGACTCCAGACGGCCACTGACCCCGACGGCACGAGGATGCCCGCGCGACAAGGCTGGAGAATCTTACACTGCGCGCAAGGCTGTTCCTGATGGAGGGCGACATGGCCAACCTCCGCAGACGCCCCGTCACCGTCGAGTATGACGCCGCTCTTTTGCGTTGTTATCTCCCATTCCCGTCTCTTTACCCTGCAAAGCATACCCCTCACGCAAGGATGTTGAGGATGCCGCCGCCGCAGACATATGGCAACACTGGAGTATGAACATGAGGAATGTTAATGAGTGAGAGACTGTCCCAACTAAATTCGCTATATTTTGTGTTCTCTATAGTGGCATGATCAAGTAGTATGATCAGTGTCAAGAAAGAAAAATGTTTTTGAATTATGGTGTGGGTCTTAAGAAAACTATGTGAAAGAATGTAATAAGAGCTGTATATATAGGTACTGATGTAACTTTTCTCATTTTAAATCTTTTCCTTTCGGGTCTGTTAATCTAGAGAGGATATGCATCCTTCTCTTCTCTCCTGGACTTCCTAAAGGTGATCAAAAATAACAAAACATGTCAAGGGGAAGAGGCCGAGAAGAGCCTTCCATTGGCCGGCAGTCGGAGTCTAACTAATGCCATGAACAACAAATGAATCTTAGCAAGCCTAATTATAGGTCTACAATCTTGCACCAGTCCACCATATAATCAAGCGACGTTGACATTTTTATCTACATAAAAGGAGAGATAAATATACCATTTGACATGGAGCATCCTACTGTGTTAGTTTGCATCCTCCCATCATCCTTTTCGATCTGAAATTGCTCCTAAAAGTAACCAAAAAAAAGCATTAAGAAAATTGAATGATTGAAGTGTAAAGAAATCGGAAGCAGCCTGAGTGTTTAAGTTATGTTCGGTACCAAATCGTATCGTCGCCAAACAAATGATGGCGAGGTTCAGTTGTTTTCATCATAACAAGTTGTACACTATTTAAATACTGTTAAATTATTGGGGCTGGTAGTTGTCTAAGACCAAAGCAACAGAACATGCACAATGAGTTATTGCGTCTTTTGATTATGTTTCCCGTAAAACAAGACTCTACTCCAAATAAAGAACACAACTAACCTGTTACCAAGTTTAGTCACTAAATTTGCATAATCCATCATCCATTTTCAGAGATAACAAAGCTAACAGTCAAATTCCTATAGGCAAAGATGAGGCCATAAGAATTTAAGATGAACATAAAAGCACTAAAGTATATGGGAAGTCCGTCAGTATTTTAGTCAACCTTTCATAGGAACCCGACCAAATTTATCCTCCAAAAAAAGGACAAGTAAAGAAGTACGGAGGTGATTGGCATAGATCTTGAGGGTCTTGGCATGTCGCATGATGAGGCAGACCTTGGCAGTCTCCATGTGCTTGGGCAGCTTGACGGTACCCGTGTACAACTTAGAATCCTATATGAACACAAGAAGAAACACCAAACCAGGCACGTCATACTTAGATCAAACAGAACAAAACAAAGAACAGGCCGGGTACTCACGGCGGAGCAAAGTTGTAGCTGGTGTCGCCATCATACCCGTTCCCCTTCATGCTGGGGGCCGTCAAGCTTGTGTGAGGTCGCGTTGGTGTGGATGAACTTGGGGTGCAGGCAGGCGCAGTCGAAGTCCCCTGTCTCCGGCGCATCTGAGACCAAGCAAAACAAACTAAATGGCAGGCAGAGGCGCATAATTTCAGAGAACATGTACAAGCTGTCAAAGACAGATTTTTTGACACATTATGCAGCAGAATCTAAGACAAAGTTTTTCCCTCTTCTTTAGAGAAAAAATAGACAATCATAAATAAGGAAATAGTCCAAGAAACAGCTCAAGGACTTCAGTTGGATTAGTATAGTTCGGCATGAAGCGAACATACAAGGAAAACGTGATATAGGCACCACAACAGACAATTCAAAACAATGACCAGATGAAACAAAAAATGCTGTTGGTCATGAGAAGATTTATGTTACAGGATGAACCAACCTCATAGTTAACAGATCACCCTCCTCGAGATATAACTCGGCTTCCCGAAGACCATAATTTTTGGCATACAACTTGATTTCGCCATTTGATGGGTTGAGATCATCAACCACATTGGCCTGTTCCCCGGAGCACAGGCATTGCATCGCCATCCGCCGAAACACTCTACGAGATCTCCCCTTCTCTTTCCTGCCATCCATCATGCTCCATCATACTATTGCTAGCACATTTCCCTAGTAGAAAGAATTGTGTATTAGAGTCGTAACCATGGCGTTGCATAGGTTGGTGCTATTTGAGCAAATTATCCCACAAGAACTACGTGCATATACATAATATGATTAAAAACAGTACAATCTGATACTATGCTTTGGAATTGAAAATCAAAATTACCTAGATTATCATTCTTTAACAGTGAGATTAGAAAATGGATAGAACATCAGTTCTTTTCCGTCCCTAATAAAACATCTCTCAGAGGGATTTGAACAAAGACTCCGAATCTAGCACATACAGTACAAAAAGTCATTGAAATTTACTCCTGAATTCCGGTAAACCGATACAGTCTTGCTTTTTAATTATATCCTTGATTTTCCATAAAGTATATGCTTAAGTTGTTGATTTAGAGTACACTGTGAGAAGATCTTTGAATTTAAGTTCTAATCCAACAAAAGAAAACTAAGTAGTACTGATCCTTAATTGCCAAAAGTCGCGGGAAGATGTGCGCCTCATGAAGGATATGGGAATGGAAACATACGGGGTCTCCATCTCATGGACAAGAATTCTTCCAGGAATGATATTTTCAGGCTGGATAAAGGTATGTACAGTACAAGATATAATACTCACAGGGTTAAGTGACTCTGCTCTGTCAAGGCCCACATACACTGAATAATCCCGCAAGCCTGCAAATCCCAAAAGGCATTGCTATCAGACTATCACCAATTTGGTACTTAAGAAGTCATTTGGAGCGTCTTAATGTCTTCTTCTGTTCCTTTCCAAATCTCAGCCCACAACCATATATAGCATACACAATATTTCATCATCAGATAAATCATTAAATTTAAACAATAAAGAAGAGCACAAAACACAGAAAAGACACATGTTTAAGTAATGGCTGATGATTACATGGAAATTATCAATTCTTAGGAGTCATTCTCAAGGATCAACTGAGAAGAACATGACTTGAGAGCAAGCTTGTCAATACGCAAAGCATGGGTATATAATACTTCCAGTAATACAATCCCACTATTCTTGTATACCCACAATGGCTGGATAGAGCATACCATCCTTCTAATTTCTATACTATACTCCACCTGTGGCTAACTGTAGAAAGTAGATGATATTTAGGTGAATATGCAAACATACAAAAAGGCTACCGTAAACTATTTTTGATAGCAAGATCGTATATGGAAATTGATTTGGTAATACTGGTAGGCTTCAGGGCCAGCATACATGCTGTCATTCTTGTAACCCTGCTCCCCATGGTTGCCCACTGGCCTGCGGACACCACCTAAGGGTTTGGAGATGTCACCACGCCATTCAGACTGCCATTGGGTGCTGCCAAGACCTGCACCGCGATGCAAATTCAGATAATGGAACGCCACCATAACATCACCACAGCGACACAACCAGATGTTACAGCCTACAGAGAGATGCGGGCCTTACCTTCTTCTGCGTCTCTTTGCCCTGGCCGGCCACGACGACCTTGGGATCCAGGGACAGCTTGTGCAGCAAACCCGCAGCCCCTGCATAACGACAGGTCAATTGGAACTGATGCAGACATGTCCGAAATCCAAATAGGCAAACACATCCAGAAAATCACGACACTCACCTTGGCTAGGCGAGGAAGACGCGATACCCGGCCGGCGAGCTTCCCCGCCCCGACCCAGGGCCTCCGTCGGCACCTTGATGCCATCCCTCTTCCTCCCCCTCCTCTGCGACCACCATGACGGCTGGGTGGATGGCACACCTTGCCGCGAAGACGAGAAGGTTTGGGCGAGAAGCAGGTCTCGGGTGGGCGCCTTCTCCACTGGCCGGCGCTAGAGGAGCATGGATGGTGGCGGTGTGTGGGCTGCCTGGGAGGGGAGAGGAGGTGAATCGGAAGGGAGACTGGGATGGGTTGTGGGCTGCGGCGGCGGTGGAGGAAACGAGAGAGAGGGAGGACGCGTGCGTGAGCTGCCTTGCTGGTGGTGTGCGAGAGCGTTGTAAAAAAAAACCGCGACGGTAAATGTACAGACGGACGCGATTGGCCAGGCGCAAAGATCTCTCCCGATTGGCCTCCCAGAACAGAACACCTGCGTTGACATGGCAAGCGCCAGGGAACGCCATTTACGCGACCCTTATTGTGTTTGATTACCCATGGAAGATTACTATTGGACATTACCCATGGAAGAGTACAGCAACAAGCCAACAACACTAGTAGAAGTTCAACTTCAAGCCAAGTATATCTGTATATGTACAAGTGTAGCAGTAATTGTAAAGCATCAAGCAAATACATTGGTGAGGATCTTGGATCCTTTCACTTGTAGTTGCAGTGACATCTTCAGATCTTGGGTTCTTGCAGGAGAGGAAAGGGAGCAGTGAGGATGCAGACCATGCGGAAGTGGACGGCGAAGAAACGATAACTTCGGTTGGCAAGGGAAGCGACGGAGGAACATCCTCTTCAATGCGTGAGGCAGTGGGTATGGTCGCCGTGGACGGCATTGACAGTGAGGAGTGGTGCACGGCGGTTGCATCCTGGGGGTTGTTGTAGTAGGAAGGCCAGGCAGGCAATTGCATCCCGGCGGCCATGCCAGAGGCGAGGGTGAGGAGTGTTGCACGGCGGCCGTCGGCGTGGTTGTTCTACGATGGAAAGGGGGCGCTGCTATGACCATGCCATCCACCGCCTCCTGGTGCCCCTCCTCCTCGTCTCCCCATGACCGCCCCCACCCCCACCGCCTCCCCCTCCGCCTCCTCCTGACCGTCGCCACCACCACCAATTTCTGCAGCCCCGCGCGCACCCGCCTCGTCTCTCGCCCCGCCCCTTCCCAACGGAACCCCCTCCCGGCCTCCTCCCCCCAGACCACTTAAACCCCACATGTCATAGACAGCGGTGGGGGGCATATGATCAAGGATTTGCCAACAAGGGGGGTTATCGTCAATTGTCCCCCTTGTCCTCCTCCGAGAGCGCCCCCGATGTCGCCGGCGAGGACACCTACGAAGGGAAGGATCTCATGGCCGCGGGGGCCAGGGAGGTGGAGGAGGGCCAGGACGAGCAGTACGCGTTCGAGATGGAGGTGCGGAAACTGCCGGGGAAGAAGAACCGGCGGCTGGTGCGCGCGCGGGTGCGGGTCGGCGCTCCCCTCGAGGCCGTCTGGGCCACGCTCACCAAGTACGAGGGCCTCGCCGGCTTCATCCCCGGCCTCTCCTAGTGCCGCCTCCTCGACGAGGACGCTGCCTTCGACTGACTCTAGGCGCTGCTGCACATCTATGCAGAGGAGATTTGGGAGAAAGGAATAACCTGAGGCAGTGTACGTTGGATGGACTCCGGTGTGGCCTGCAGTGTCGACGCCGTCGCCGTGAGGACGGAGGAACCAGAATGAGAGAGCTCAGATCCAATCTCGACGATTTGGTGAAGAGAAATAATCGGGAGTATTTGTGAGGGGTGTTTAACGGGGAGGTTAAGAATTTGTGGCGGTAGAGACTATCAAATTATTTGGTGAGAAATTATAAAAAAATTGGAGGGAGACTGAAGGCTTTAGCGGGAAGGTTAAAAATTACTTCCGTAAAGCAGAGTACACGCTTAATTATTTGTTTGGAAAGCAATGTTTTAAGGAAATGTTTAGAATAATGAAATAAATTGGAAAGAAATCAAATCAATATGGAATATATCTGCTGCTGAAAATAATATTACTAAAATTTGTTTGTAAATTTTTTTCGCTGACTGGCCGAGATAGATGTCCGCGCCGTTGCGAATCGTACATGATAGTGTGTTGGCGGGGAGAGTATGTAGTCGACACAAGAACAACAGCCGAGACGGCGAGGGTAACGGAGATAGTGTGAGCTGCACTCATTGACAGAAATCTCATGTCACCCTCGCTTTAATACTACTAGGTTATACTCTTGCCTTGAAACATGAGTAGATATGGGGTGATGAGACGGCCGATCTATGTCGGTCCCGATCTCACGGTTCGATCTTGAGATGGGGTGATAAGACGGGAGATGGCGAAGAACACGAAGGACGTACTGATGGAAAACGCGCGCACACACATGCTATAAACCCACAATGGAGCGACCGCTTTCTTCTTACCGGTCGGTCCCCAGATCCAATAGAATCGAATCCAAAGAAGACCCGGCTACGCATGGAAATACCTACACCAAGAACATATATAGATCATCTCCATCGAAGGTCTTGTGGTTTCAACACGTATGGGGGGATAGAGCCATAACTCATCTACGTCCTCAACATCATCTCTGTCCCAGATCAACAAGTAGTTTATACACATATATAGGGGATCATCATGTTAATCATACAACCAAAAATCAAATGCCACCACATATATTCGGCATTTTCCAACTAGTAAACCCTAGCTAACCGTAACAGGCGATCCCAGGCTACCAACTCACCGGAGCTTCCAGTGCGAGGACGACTCGATCCAATATAATCCAATCCAAGGAAGACCCAACGACCACGCCGAACTAGAACCTCACAAGGGGAAGATTGACGTTGTGCATACTAGAATCACATGGGAGAAAGAGTAGCTGTCAGGGCATACTAGAACCTTGCATGGAAATACCAACACCAAGAACATATATAGATCATCTCCATCGGAGGTCTTGTGGTTTCCACACATATGGGGGGAGCTCATCCATCTCATCATCATCTCTGTTCCAGATCAACAAGTAGTTTATACATACATATATAGGGGATCATCATGTTAATCATACAACCAAAATCAAATGCCACTACATATATTCGGCATTTTACAACTAGCAAACCCTAGCTAACTGTACCCGGCGCTCCCAAGCTACCAACTCATCGGGGCTTCTAGTGCGAGGACGATGCCGATCCAATATAATCCAATCAGAGATCCATTTTTAGAGAAAGAGGCCATGTACGTCTAGTTTGTCTACTTAAACCATGTTTGTATTGAATTTGTGCACTAATCAGGAGGTCCTGATAGAGAATACACTTTCTGATATCCTTGTGTGTAGTTTCAATGTTTGAACTCAGAAATTCCAATCTACCAAATTTGAACAGGTAAGTCTGTCGCAACATCTGAATTTCACTTTCAGTTCTGCAAATAATTTGGAAAACGGTCAAAACTCCGTTGACCCGGAACTCTGTCGCCTGGGCTCTGAATACTAGGTTGAATATAGTAGCGCTCTACATTAGCCCATCAGCAAATCTAGCCCTACTTCTCTTCTCCTTCTTTCCAGTTCGACCACGCGTCTGCCGCCCTCCATTGCGATCTCGCCCAATCGCTAGGTCTGCTCCTCTGCCTCTCGATCGGGGGATCCTATATGGCGCACAGGACGCCCGCAAGCGAGCTGGCGTGCACCCCCCCCCCCCCTTGCACGTTGGGCAGTCGTATTGGCCGGCCCATTTTCCACGTAAAACAAAGTTTAACAATTCAAGAAATCTCCATTGAATTCAATTTTTTGCTCACCTATTTCAAAAATGTTCTTCAAAATTCAAAATTTGGCCATTGAACTAAAAATATGTTCATCAAATTTGAATTTTGTTCATAGTTTTCAAAAATTGTTCATTGAATGTAAATTTGTTCATCCATTTTTCCAAAAAGGAAATATTGAACAAAATTTGTTCATCAAGTTCAAAAAAGGTTCCTCGAACTCAAACGTGTTTATCAAATACAAAAATTGTTCATCATTATTAAAAAATGCTCATAAAAATTTGTTCTTCAAAATAAAAATGTGTAATTAAATTTAAAAAATGTTCATTCTTTTGAAATCATGAACAGTTTTTTAATTCAAGAACTGTTTTTGACAATTCACAATTTTTTGAAAATTTAGAATCTTTTTGTAATTCCAAATTATTTTAACATAGAATAAAACAAAAACAGAAAATAAAAAGGAAAAGTAAAAACGAACAAAAAACACAGGGCCGGCGCAACAGGGCGCGCGGGGTGGAGCTATAGGCTGGGTGGGTGATCGCCGATTGACAACACTAATTGAACCAATCAATCTATATTACCTTTCATGTTCATCTATCTTTATCTCCAACCCTTGTATCATGCTTCTCGTTCCTTCGTAAGTCCTCCTCGCCGAAGGGCTGCAGATCCATGAGGCTCTAGGGGGTCAGGCCGACCTAGAGCTGCCCATAGCCGCCGCGAGCCCTGACGGGGTCCCTCCCAGGCTAGCGGGGCTTCAGGTTTACAAAAGCGCCCACCGGATGTCCTGCGTACCGTGCTTCCGGCTGTGTCTCCTTGAACATGAGCTGCGGTGCATCACCCTCGGCGTCGAGGGTACATGGGATTATCAGTCCAATATGAGGACATTAATACATGCATTTTGAATCAACATTTTAGAAGATAAATACTTTACTTCATTCTTATTGGATCTCCATTGCATCATTTTACCTTGAGTTCATCTTATAATGCAGAGAATCACTGGAAGGATTATCGGAGAAGATGCCCAAGGGAGGGGGGGGGCGGAATCAAAGTTTCACGAAGAAAATCATTTTGTAGAAGTAGATAAAAATAAAGTAAAAATATGGGAGGAGTTTTAGGACCAAATGGAGCCATGAGCCAGAGCGTTGGCCTTCGGGGTGCCTGGTGGGCCTAGGCGCCCTATTAGGGCGCGAGCGCCTCAGGTCATTAGGCGCCCCACCTGGGCGCCCCAGCCCCCTGGGACTCCCCAGGTGCCCTCTCTGGTGCATATGGTCTTCTCTCGGGGAAAAACTATCGGAAGGTATTTTT
Source organism: Thinopyrum elongatum (assembly GCA_011799875.1). NCBI lineage: Eukaryota > Viridiplantae > Streptophyta > Magnoliopsida > Poales > Poaceae > Thinopyrum > Thinopyrum elongatum. The sequence continues at coordinate 10,206,987 of CM022298.1, forward strand.
CCCCGCCGCCTCGTGGCGGAACCCTACTGCTCCTCCCGGAGGGATGTTTCTGCCAAAATCTACCTCCTCCGTCCGGGGGAAATCAAAGCAATCATCATCACCATCACAAGTGCATCAAGGGGAACATCTTCATCCAAGTCATCTTCACCATCTCCATGAAAAACACCATCTTCCCTTTCCATCTCTATCCCATCTATTCACAATTTGTGTAGATCGATTACCATTATTACCTCTTGGTGTTAATTGCCGTTATAGTAGTTGACGTCTTGTCTTTTATTGGTAAAGGATTTATATTGTCAGATTGTCATATTTGTCCATACACCACTGATTATGTTCACCATGATGTGTTGTGAGTAGTTTCGTTCTGTTCTTCAGGACATGGGAGAAAGCTAATTGTTAATGGTCATATAAACCTGCAATAAAGATTGTTGTTTGATTATGTTGCGGTGTAATTCTCTAGTGATGATGTGAGAATATCGACTGCATGTCACTTCACCTATGTGGGCATAGAGGAGAGCATTGTGTTGTAATAAGTTTAGGAGGGGAGGCCGGAGTGACAGAATAATTGTTCCCTGAGTTTATAAATTCTAACACAAGGGGTGAATAGGGACCCTAGAGGATAAGACTATGGTTGTACTTTTGTCTTAATTTCTCTTAGTAGTTGAGGATGCTTGCTAAGGGGACAATCATAAGTACATGTAAGTCAATGGTTTTACAACATATAGGCTTAGGCTCTATCTACACAACACCGACCAAACAATAATAATCAACGCAAGTCATTATGGAATTAACAACTATGCAATATTCCAGCTGTCCTCGAAAATGATTTAGTCCATATAAGAAACACAACTGGCTTGTCCTTAGCACAATTAAGAATTGGGCCACTTGCTGCAGTCCTTTACTTTTATTGTTATTTATATTTCCTTGCAACTATACAATCACAAATCACAACACCATTACACCTTTTAGCACCAGCAGTGAATCCTTGATACTTTTCTTCCTACCAATTCCTTCTGCTCCTCGTGGGTTCAACACTCTTAATTATCAAAAAGATCTACATTTGATCCCCTACACTTGTGGGATATCAGACATCATTTACAAATGGTAAATGATACTACCCGCCCGACCGATCCATGCTCTCTGTCGGCCACCTCATCCTCTGGCACGTGCCCACCATGCCATATCTCTCTCTCTCTCTCTCTCTCTCTCTTCGGCCAACTTGCTAGCTCCGCCATCGCCCAACTCCCTCCTGGTGTTTTTTTCCTTCGAATTAAGGGGTTTACCCCTAATTTTCATTTATCAATGAAATTGATAACACACATGGTTATGGACCTTTCGGGGGAACGGTTCCCTAGGTTCTAAACGCACACACCACACACCTTTTCAGGTTTGCTACCATTACAGAAACAAAATAGAGAAGAAAATAATCCGATAGCTTGAAAACTAATCAACATTACGATACAACAAGAGCTTTTCTACCACATAAGACTCTTTCAAGCATCTGAGCACCATGAAAAGATTTCTAGTCTTCTTCTTCAACCAGCCAATCTCAGAACAGTGGGTGCCCATCCTTTATTTCTGCTAAAGATCTCAGCTGCTACCCGTAGCAGTATTCTTGCTCCTCTGGCTTGTATTCCGCATAGCCCTTGTTTCTGTACCCCAGACCAAAACACCAAAATGGGCAGTTTGAACAATAGCACTTGTAGGATCAAAAGGAAAGGCATTATCAAAACAAACCTTGTTCCAAGTTTTCCATATAGCCCATAAAATAGCTGCCAACCCTACTGCAACTACAACTCTGATTCTACTAAGTATTCTCATAATCTAGCAACAAATATCTTGTACCAAAGCAAAGTTCATTTTGAGACCAAATGAATAATTCACTACACCGGAAACATATCTTGCTAAAGAACAGTGAATGAATAAATGATCAATAGTTTCATTAGCACTACAGAACCTGCATTTCTCACTACCAGTCCATCATCTCTTCAACAAATTGTCTTTAGTAAGAATACTGTTCCTAAACATGAGCAATAAGAAGACTTTAATTTTTAAAGGAAACTTGATAAACCAAAGCTTCCTAAAGGCACTAGTAGAAAAAGGGCCTTATGTGAGACACATTAGTCCCGGTTTGTAACTGAACCGGCACTAATGTGACCATTAGTGCCGGTTCCAATGGCTAGGCGGGCGGCGCTCATTAGTACCGGTTCGTGGCGAACCTATAGTACCAGTTCGTGCCACGAACTGGTACTAAAGAGGTGGTGGCAGGCTGTTGTCAGGCTGGGGCCCCACCAGCACCTTTAGTACCGGTTGATGCCACGAACCGGGACTAGAAATGCACCTTTAGTCCCGATTCGTATAACCAACCGATACTAAAGATCATCCTATATAAACCCTTCGTCCAGCCCTAGCTGAAGCGCTCTGTTTTTCCCCTCCTCTCTGTTTTCTTCCCCTCTTGCTCGAGCTCACCTCCATTTTTGCCAAAATTTGTCCAAGATTTGAAGGCACCCCATCCATCCAAGTGATCACAAAGGTTAGCAACTTTGTCCTTTCATCTCTCATTGCTAGATTAGCTCTTGCAATGCTCTATATGTATAGTGATTTGTGGGTTTTATTTTGGGAGGAATTATATGTGGTAGTATTTGATTTATATGCAATTTGAGGTCAAAATAACTCTTAGTTTGCATATGTAGGAGTGGTTTCCTTAGTGCCTTCCCGTCTCCGTCCTAAGCACCGTCCCGTCACCGGCACCACCTTGTGGTGAGCCTCTTGTTCTTATTTTTTTTATATATAAAAAATCATGTTTGTGTGATTTAGATATATAGTTACTTGTATAATTATCTTACCCGTACGTTGTTTGTTATACATAGTGCCATGGCTTTGATATCCGTCCCCGTCGGCCCTCGTCCGGGTTATGATTCGGATGTGGTATATTCTCTTTTATAACTATTTGTTGCATTTCGTGTTTATGACAAATTATACCAATCAAGTTGACATAGATATTTTTATCTAGGAGGTATGTGAACCGGAAATTCCAACCGACCCTATTGTCGAGAGGTTAAATTTAGTTGAAAAAGAAAACGAGTATTTGAAAGAAAAATTGAAAAGAATTGAGGGGGAGAAGATGGAATTGGAGTTGCATGTTGCCGAAGTCGTCGATAATCACAAGATCAATATGGAGAAAATGCGCTTGAAGATTAGAAAGATTAGAAAATATGCCATCGATAGTGAGGCTTGGTATCATTATGCTGTTGGATCAATTGTTACCTTAGTTGCGATCTTGATCACATTTGTTGTTGCATTTAAATGCTTTAGCTAGAGAGTTATTTGTATGTTGTTTTACGAGAATAAGTGCTGTATGAACTTTATGTATGAAATTGTATTAATTTGGTCTTTTCGGTGCTGTGTAATGAAGATGAGCCGGCAATGGATGTACGATGACCGATGCTCTCCCCAGTTCATTAATGGCGTGCAGACTTTTCTGCTTGCGGCTGAGGCGAACAAGCGGGCGGATGGTTTTATGCCTTGTCCATGTGCTGGATGTAAGAATGATCGGAATTACTCTAAGCCAAGAACCATTCACGTCCACCTGTTTGAGTCCGGTTTCATGCCCCACTATAATGTTTGGACCAAGCACGGAGAAAGAGGGGTTATGATGGAAGACAATGAAGAAGAAGAGGACGACGACAGCTATCCTGGCCATGGGTTCCATGAATACGATGGTACAACAATGGGGGAAGAAGCTGAGCCGGCAATGCGGGAAGAAGCTGAAGAACAGGCATCAGATGAGCCCGCTGATGATCTTGGTCGGGCCATTGCGGATGCAAAGAGAAAGTGCGCAAGTGAAAAGGAGAAGCTGAAGTTGCAGAGCATGTTAGAGGATCACAAGAAACCGTTGTACCCAAATTGCGAAGATGACAAGAAAAAGCTGGGTACCACACTGGAATTGCTGCAATGGAAGGCAGAGAATGGTGTACCTGACAAGGCATTTGAAAAGCTGTTGAAAATAATGAAGAAGAAGCTTCCAAAGGATAACGAATTGCCTGACAGTACATACGAAGCAAAGAAGGCTGTCTGCCCTCTAGGATTAGAGGTGCAGAAGATACATGCATGCCCTAATGACTGCATCCTCTACCGCGGTGAGTACGAGGATTTGAATGCATGCCCGGTATGTTGTGCATTGCGCTATAAGATCCGCCACGATGACCCTGGTGATATTGAGGGCGGGCGACCCAGGAAGAAGATTCCTGCCAAGGTGATGTGGTATGCTCCTATAATACCACGGTTGAAACGTTTGTTCCAAAACAAAGAGCATGCCAAGTTGATGCGATGGCACAAAGAAGACCGTAAGAAAGACGGGAAGTTGAGAGTACCCGCTGACGGATCGCAGTGGAGAAAAATCGAGAGAAGGTGGAAGAACTTTGCAGCTGACGCAAGGAACGTATGGTTTGGTTTAAGTGCAGATGGCATTAATCCTTTTGGGGAGCAGAACAACAATCATAGCACATGGCCTGTGACTCTATGTATCTATAACCTTCCTCCTTGGTTGTGCATGAAGCGAAAGTTCATTATGATGCCAGTGCTCATCCAAGGCCCCAAGCAACCCGGCAACAACATTGATGTGTACCTAAGGCCATTAGTTGAAGAACTTTTAGAGCTGTGGAGCATAGAAGGTGTACGTGTGTGAGATGAGCACAAACAGCAGGAATTTGACCTGCGAGCGTTGCTGCTTGTAACCATCAATGATTAGCCTGCTCTCAGTAACCTTTCAGGACAGACAAACAAGGGATACCACGCATGCACGCACTGTTTAGATGATACCGACAGTATATATTTGGATAAATGTAAGAAGAATGTGTACCTGGGGCATCGTCGATTTCTTCAGAGCAGGCATCCCGTAAGAAAGAAAGGCAAGCATTTCAAAGGTGATCCAGATCACCGGCAGAAGCCTCCCCACCGTACTGGTGATGATATACTTGATGTGGTCAAGGATTTAAAAGTAATCTTTGGAAAGGGTCCTGGCGGACAATCTGTTCTGAATGACGCTGACGGACGCGCACCAATGTGGAAGAAGAAATCTATATTTTGGGACCTACCCTATTGGAAATACCTAGAGGTCCGCTCTGCAATCGACGTGATGCACGTGACTAAGAATCTTTGCGTGAACCTGCTAGGCTTCTTGGGCGTGTATGGGAAGACAAAAGATACACCGGAGGCACGGGAGGACCAGCAACGTATGCATGGAAAAGACGGCATGGATCCAAATCAGTTCCAGGGTCACGCCAGCTACGCTCTTACCAAAGAAGAGAAGGAAATCTTCTTCGAATGCCTGCTCAGTATGAAGGTCCTATCTGGCTTCTCGTCGAATATAAAGGGAATAATAAATATGGCAAAGAAAAAGTTCGAGAACCTAAAGTCTCATGACTGCCACGTGATTATGACGCAACTGCTTCCGGTTGCATTGAGGGGCCTTCTACCGAAAAACGTTCGATTAGCCATTGTGAAGCTATGTGCATTCCTCAATGCAATCTCTCAGAAGGTAATCGATCCAGAAATCCTACCAAGGTTAGAGAGTGATTTGGTGCAATGCCTTGTCAATTTCGAGTTGGTGTTCCCACCATCCTTCTTCAATATCATGACGCACGTTCTAGTTCTCCTAGTCGAAGAGATTGCCATTCTGGGTCCTGTATTTCTACACAATATGTTCCCCTTTGAGAGGTTCATGGGAGTCTTAAAGAAATATGTTCGTAATCGTGCTAGGCCAGAAGGAAGCATCTCCAAGGGCCATGAAAATGAGGAGGTCATTGAGTTTTGTATTGACTTTATTCCTAACCTTAAGCCGATTGGTGTTCCTGAATCACGGCATAAGGGCAGACTGGGTGGAAATGGCACGCTAGCACCGGAACAAATAATATGTATGGACGAGCATTCTCTCACTCAAGCACACTACACAGTTCTACAAAATTCTGCCTTGGTGGCTCCGTATATGGAGGAACACAAGAATTTTCTACGCTCCAAACACCCGGAGCAGTCTGACGACTGGATTACACGTGAACAAATGGGGACTTTCGCCGGTTGGTTGCAGACACGTGCCATGCATGACGCCGCTGTTGAAGATGACCTGTACTTGCTGTCCCAGTTACCATCTTCGAATATAATGACTTTCAAAGGGTACGAGATAAATGGGAATGCATTTTACATGATCGCCCAAGATAAGAAGAGCACCAACCAAAACAGTGGTGTCCGCTTTGATGCAGCAACCAAGAGTGGAAAGGACACATATTATGGTTACATAGAGGACATATGGGAACTTGACTATGGACGTGGTTTGAAGGTCCCTTTGTTTCGGTGCAAATGGGTCAATATGACACGAGGCGGGGTAACGAAAGACCCGCAGTACGGAATGACAACAGTGGATCTCAACAATCTTGCGTACGCAGACGAACCATTCGTCCTAGCCAATGATGTGGCGCAGGTTTTCTATGTGAAGGACATGTCTACCAAGCCGAGAAAAAGAAAAGATAAGGAAGCGAATACATCATACGATGAGCCAAAGCGCCACATAGTTCTTTCAGGGAAAAGAAACATCGTGGGAGTGGATGACAAGACAGACATGTCAGAAGATTATGAAAAGTTTGATGAAATTGCTCCCTTCATAGTGAATATTGACCCGAGCATCCAGTTAAATGATGAAGATTGTCCATGGTTACGGCGCAAAGGGACACATGCGAAGAACACCCAAATATCCCACTCTGGGATGTGACCGGCTTCACTGTCATCACTTTCTTCTCTAGTGAGTTTCCGGACTAATATATCTGGAAAGTCCCACTTCGGACAAACCGGAGGGAATATTTGTAATAGTTAATTAGGGTACTTATGTGTTTTGGCATTTGAAACGCGAAGAAATATTATGTCAAAATCATTAAAATAAGTTATTACAAAAAAAGAGAGGCGCATTGCTCACCTGCACGTGCTTAGCTCCAGGCCTTAGCAACGTGCAGGTGAGCATTGCGCCTCTCCCTCATTTTTCTTCGTCTCTAGGGCTTATAAACCGCTGCGAGTCCCTCTCGCTTGGCGAGGTGGGACTAAATTTTAGCCACCGCCAGGGACAAGGCCTTTAGTCCCGGTTGGTGGCTCCAACCGCGACTAAAGGACTTCATTTGCTATTTTTCATGCATTTACTGATTTTTTTGAGCTAAATGACCCTGAAATTGAAAAGCACTACAAATGAACTCTGAAAAGATTGAAAGTTGGCATGGTATCATCATTTCACCCATATAGCATGTGCAAAAAAGTAGAGAGAGTTACGGCAAAAACTGGATGCACTTCGTGTATAAAATGGACAATCTCTTTCGAAGTATCATGGTATCGGACGAAAACTCGTCTGTTACAAAGGCATTTCATTTTTTAAAACTTATTACAACTCCAGACTTTTTGTGTGTTTAGTATGCACCATTCAGAGCCACGTCATCAACTTTCAACCCTTTCTGACTTCATTTGCTATTTTTCATGCATTTACTGATTTTTTTGAGCTAAATGACCCTGAAATTGAAAAGCACTACAAATGAACTCTGAAAAGGTTGAAAGTTGGCATGGTATCATCATTTCACCCACATAGCATGTGCAAAAAAGTAGAGAGGGTTACGGCAAAAATTGGATGCACTTCGTGTACAAAATGGACAATCTCTTTCGAAGTATCAGGTTTTCGGACGAAAACTTGTCTGTTACAAAGGCATTTCATTTTTTTAAACTTATTACAACTCCAGACTTTTTGTGCGTTCAGTATGCACCATTCAAAGCACGTCATCAACTTTCAACCCTTTCTGACTTCATTTGCTATTTTTCATGCATTTACTGATTTTTTTTAGCTAAATGACCCTGAAATTGAAAAGCACTACAAATGAACTCTAAAAAGGTTGAAAGTTGGCATGGTATCATCATTTCACCCACATAGCATGTGCAAAAAAGTATAGAGGGTTACGGCAAAAATTGAATGCACTTCGTGTACAAAATGGACAATCTCTTTCGAAGTATCAGGGTTTCGGACGAAAACTCATCTGTTACAAAGGCATTTCATTTTTTTTAAATAACCTAAGTATTACCAAATTGAATATAATGATAAAACACAGTAATATTAAACATAAGAAAAAAGAATCAGTGAAGAATCTATTTTTAAAGTAAAGTTATTCCCAAACTAGTGATTAACATAAATTTCAAATAATTCAAATTTAAACTATTCAAATTTGAAAACTACTGGCACTAACAGAAAGTTTGTAATTTTTTGTACCTAAAGCAAAAATATTCACAAAGAAACTCTAAATACAACAAAAAACAACTCAGAAATAAATAAAAGAAAATAAATAAAGCAGAAAAAAAAGCCCGCCTACTGGGCCACAACGGCCTGCATACGACTAGGAACCCAACTGCAGTTGGGCCAGGATGCAGACCCGCAAGGCCCAGTCGGCCCACAGGGCAGAGTGGCAGAGTTAGGCCCAGAAGCCTGCTATAGAGAGGAGTTTGATACTGCGGTCGCGCCGGGGCTTTTAAACAGGTGAGGCTGCCCTTCGCTTGGCGAGGTGGGACTAAACTTGGGTGCACCGCACCTGCGCCAGCGCACCCCTATAGTACCGGTTGGTGGCTCTAACCGGTACTATAGGGGGGTCTTTAGTACCGGTTGGAGACACGGGCCGGTACTAAAGGGGGTCGCTTCCCGCCGCTTAGCCTAGCCAAATTTGACCTTTAGTACCGGTTGGTGGCTCCAACCGGTACTAAAGGTCCATCCTATATAAACAACACTTATGAAAATTTTGCAGTTTCATCTCCCTCTTCCTCTCTGCTTTCGACATCGCCGCCGCCCCCCGTCGCGCGCCGTCGCCGTCCCGGTCGCCGCCCCCATCGCGCGCCGTCCCCGTCGCCGCCCCCGTCGCGCGCCGTCCCCGTCGCCGCCCCCGTAGCGCGCCGTCGCTGTCCCCGTCCCCGTCCCCGTCGCCGCCCCGGCCCGTCCCTGTCACCGTCTCGCCGCCGCCCCGTCGCCGCCGCCCCGTCGCCGCGCCCATCGCCGCCCCCCATCGCCGCCCCGGTCGCCCCGCTGTGAGCCCCCTGCGCCATGGCCGCGCCCTTGATCATCCGATCAAGCCCGCGCGCGCGCGCGCACACAGTACACACACACGTACACACACACACACATTTTTCTTAATTATTTTCTGTTTTCTCTGTTTTGTCGTTATATAAATGTTAGATTAATGTCAAAGTTTTAGCTAGATGAATTAGATTAATGTCAAAGTTTTAGCTAGATGAATTAGATTAATGTCAATTTGTTAGATTATCGAATTAGATATATTAATGTCAAATGTTAGATGAATTAGATAGAAATGTTAGATTAATGTCAAATGTTAGATGAATTAGATGAATTAGCTAGATAGAAATGTTAGATGAATTAGTTTTTTATACTGTTAGTTATAGATGAATTAGATATATTAATGTTAGATGAATTAGTTTTGCATATAGAATCCATTATGTTAAATTTGCATATAGAATTTGTATATAAGAAAAAATGTTACATTTGCATATAGAATTTGTTATCGACGTCAACGATGCCCGGCCCGCATCCTCGCCGTCGACCCGTTCGCGACGACGTCCTGCTTCAGAGGAGCCATGTCCGGGACTGGGCTCCGCCAGGCTGGCACTGGGAGGTGCTACCTTCAGGGGGCGCCGCTTTGTGAGGAACCCGGCCCCGGGTCCCGTCGTCGACCCAGAGCTCCTTTGGTGGCGTTCGCGTGGGCCACTTTTGGTGTGGAGGGAGCCGGCCCCGCCGGAGGTGGTACATCGCCGTGTCAGGGAGGAGGACGAGCACGTCCGTCACTACATGGCTGCTAGCGTGCTGCTATCCGAGTCTACTACTCGCCATCTTACAAAGAAAAAAAGAAAAAAAATATATTTTACAACTGCGCTCTCATAAAAGATCACTGTGATGCTGACGCTTGATCTACCCTCACGGAATGTCTGGAATGTCACAGGTCCTGCTAAGGGTAAGTCCCAGACCAGGTGCTGAAGACTCGACCTCCTCCTCCTCCTCGGGTATGGTCTCCTGTTGGCCAGCTGTCGATGCCACGCCTGCTGGTGGTGGCACTGTGCTCGTAGGCGGTGATGCTCTAACTGGAGTGGGTGCAGCCAAGCGACTAGCCTCATCACTCGGGGATGAGCGCCGAACCACGGAACAAGTAGGAGGATCATATGGTGGAGTTGGAATGCGAGGAGCGTGTGGTGACGGGGAACGGAACTCACTGCTACGAGGAATCCTCGCACGAGCCAAGTACATCCGTGCAGTGAGATGGTTGTCCACCAGAGTGGTGAAGATTGACTCCAGAGCCATGATATACTGGACAAGGGGCTCGATTGCCTCGTCCCTTTCTCCCGCGGTGCAGGAGAAAGCATAGTGGCTAGTGTATGGAACATAGCATGGGAGGTAGTGATATGGACGTGTCTGCATGACTGGTAAAATGTCCCTCAAACGAGCGATGGCCTCACAGGCAGCCATCTGAACAGCATGCCTCTCAGAGGGCATGACTCTCCCCATAAAGCGATAGTTGCGAAATGACAAGGCACTCCCACCCTGAATATATACCGAGGCCTGGTACATAGTCAGAGTGTCTGTGATCCTGTCGGGGAAAACGGTGTACTCTGGACGGCTCAGAGATCTCATCGCATCTCTAGTGATGATAGCAAGAAGACAGAAAAATCCCGCAGGCTCATTGGTGAAAATCTGGGACGGACAGCTGCCGCCAGACATCTACAACAGTAGACAAAAATTCAAATAGTCATATCATAAGTATATGATGACCAAGGAAAATTGTTACAGTGCATGAGATGCATGCTAAAAATGTTAGTACTGACTCGAGTGTTAGCGATCGTGCCTAGGGCTTCCTACAGTCAGCCTGGCTCTGGTACCAAGATTTGTCAGGTCCCTTTCTGGGATAAATCACATAATAGCCACGAATCATACCAGCCCCAAGAACAACTGGTTGACTCCCTTGATATAGATAACCAGTACAAATATAATATTACACAGGATTGAGTCAGAGTGCTCAACAAATATTACAGACTCGCCAATATGAGACGGTGGCGGAATAAAATAGTGGTGTGGTGGTAGTACAACACTGATACATTAAAAGAAAACCAAGCGTCAGTGTGAGGCTTGAATATTTTATTGGTGTAGCGGAAGCACTACGGAAGGTACTTGTGGTAGACACCAAGATCACAAGTTGACTGACTGGGAACACCTCTAAGCGTCGGGCTCGCTAGCGTGCCCGTCCTCCACAAGCTCGTCTTCCTCCAGGTCTGGCCAAATTAACAAGCCAGGGACAAGCCTGTGAGTACGTTGGAATGTACTCACAAACATTATGAACAAAAGATATACCGAATGCATATGCTTATGTTGGACTATATTAAATGGATGCTGGCAGGAATTAAATCATGGCATGATAAAATATTAGCATGTGCAGATGAATGAGTATATAAAATGTTAGTGACAAACAAAAAAGTTAATGGAGAATCGGGCGATACAGGACCGCCCGAGAATCCAAGAAGGGTGTCTAAAAGTGACGCTACGATAGGTCTTGAAGAGAAATGCCAAACGGTTGTCTAAAAGCGACGCCACGAGAGGTCTTGAAGAGAAATGCCAAATGGGTGTCTAAAAGTGATGCCACGAGAGGTCTTGAAGAGAAATGCCAAGCGGGTGTCTAAAAGCGATGCCATGAGAGGTCTTGAAAGTAAATGAGTATCCCAGGTAGTCTAGCCAGCCCATGAGATAGTCGGAAAAGAAAATAAAATAAGTGTCCCGGGTAGTCTAGCCAGCCCATGAGACACTCAGAACAATAAAATAAAATGACAGGGTTAGTCCACAATAATATTCATAATAATATTCATGATAATAGCAATATTCATTATTTTCTCAGTGGTGACAATAATTAACATGCAAAAATTTAGTTAGGATCAATTTAATTATTGCCTCCAAAGTCTGACAGCGGGACCAACACTTGACCCTACCTAGCTAACGTCCTTGACCGCGGACACGGCTATTCGAATAGATATAACTCTGCCGAGGGTGTACTCTTTACCAACATGTATGAGATTTCTTTAGTCAGCACCGTGATGCTGGCTAACTCACATTATGGTCTTTGGGTTGAAAACACACATGACCAGCACACACCAGATTAACTTTCCGGATGCCAGGAATCACCCAAAGCATCGTTCAAGAAAAACTCTAAGTCGGGGAGACCATCATCTCGACTAGCACGGGATCACTATTCATACACGCGGATTACAAGGGGTGCCCCCCTCTCGGCCCAGCCGGATACATCCATGCCCCCTGACCATATGACTGGCATTAGTCCATGGCCGTGTAACCCTCATCTTGTCCTCTCTAGGTGGTGTGTACACGGAAAGGGGTTAACAACTTACTGAGCCGTACTTCCCTCGCGGGAAGACCTGTGGCAGCACGGTATTTAGCTAGGTGTGACAGAACAAGACTGGATCTAGGTCGACACAGGAGGTGTTATTATTATGACTGGCATGCCTCACATGCCACGGTGACACCGTCGTGTCATAATGCGGCCGTGCCCACCGGCACATCCAAGACAGCAGATACGCTCCTGAATTCTCACAGCCTTCAACCATGTTAGAAAGATTCTTGAGCTTGAGTGAAGGGCAAGTCATGTGCAAGAAATGAAATGATCATGCATGCATGCACTTGGGATATACTACATATGCGGTGCTACTCCGAACCGATGCAACCATGCAAGCAATTCACCATATCCCAAGTTCAAAATGCTTGCCTTGCCCAAAGTATTCAGAAGAAGAACCCTCGAAATTCCCAGCAAAGTCGCCCTCTTCTTTTTCTAAAAAATTCAAATTCAAAATTCAAATTAAAATTTTGCAGCAATACCAAAAGTTGTCTCAAAATATTTTTAAATAAATACTAAAAAATAGAGAGAAAAATAAGAATTTCAAAAAAAGAATCAACTCAAACAGAGATGTGGTTGAGAAGTTATTAAGCTTTCAAATCCAGGGGCCTTTCTGCAAAAATCCAGGTCCCTGTGCGTTTAAAAAGAAAACGCTTCGGGCGGAATACGCCTTTCAGCGGAAAAGGCATAAAGGGCAGAATACACCTTCAGTTTAAAAGCAGAAAAAACAAAACGCTGACGGGTGGGGTCCACCCGTCAGGTTTGAATTTAAAAGCACTCGCGCGCGTGGACAGAAGGGAGGCGGCGATCACCGACGATGATCCCCGGGGTTTTAGCGCGTGGCGTTGGTTGGATCATGCTCGCGGTAGACTTCCGCGTCGGTGGGTGGCGGTGGTGGTCGCCGGCTAGCACCTGAACGACGGCGAGGTCGACGCCGGCGGACGGTGGTTTCGGGTGAAGTGGGATCTTGTAGGAGATATGCCCTAGAGGCAATAATAAATGTTATTGATTATCTCCCTGTTCATAATTAGGTTTATGTTCCATGCTATAACTGCTAGGGTTCTCGAGTCTACAATAACCACGAGGCTCGGAGGAAGACTCATATGCACGTGTGGAATAATAAACGGTAAAATGTATTCCTAGTCTAGCCTCTAAGACTAGCTCAAGTGTTGCATGATGGTCCTGTTTTCCTGATCATGGGCATGTCTATGCCATCAACTTTTGAGGGCACAATGTTAGAAGAACATTTGTGTTGAATCGACCCGAATTGATGTTATGCTATGAGTTACATTCGTCACAAGTTAATGGTTAATAACACAGAGATGGTTAATGTTTGCATGATTCCTTAGACCATGAGAGTATCGAGTTTCTTCATGCTTGCTTCATGAACTTTGGGGTTTGTTAAACGTCATCCGTAAATGGGTGGCTATTACGGCGGCTTACGGGTTCATGGAAAAGTATGTCAAGTAACTTGATAGCTCAAGATTGGGATTTGCTCCTCCGACAATGGAGAGATATCTCTGGGCCCTCTTGGTGTTACGGTATCCATCATCGTCTGGCCAGACACTTTGTGATTTGATCACGGGGATGCCGGAACACGGAACGAGAAAAGAGAACAATACCGGTAACGAGGTAACTGGCATAGTGGACAAGTTGTTGACCCACAGGGATGCCAACATGTCTCACCTCGGGTATTTGTAACATATCGCGAAGCAACAGGAATAGCACACGGCAACTGGAGGTTCACTCGAATATTCATTCGTGTGGGTATAGGGGTCAATATGGGTGTCCACGGCTCCGATGTTGATCATTGATCGGAAGGGGTTCCGTGTCATATCTATACTTCACCGAACCTATAGGGTCACACGCTTAAGGGTCATCTATCTGCTGAATACTAGACACGGAGTCTGAGAGAAAATCACCGAAAAAGTTTCGGACAGCGGAAAAGTTCCGCAGAGAGAACACCGGATGAGTTTCGGTGAAACTGAAAAGTTGTTTCGGGGTATTCCATTAAGTCAAATTGGTTTCGGCACATGCCTGATAATTCTTGGAGAGTGCCAGAATCATTCTGGAAACTTTTGGGAATTTTCTGGAAGAAAAACCGGAAATGTTCCGGAGCTGCCGGAACCACTTCAGATGCTTTTCGTAGATGAAAATCACTAATCTGGAATTGTTCCAGAACGCGTTGAAAATTATTTTAGTGGGTACTGGAAATGTTCTAAGCCCACATAGATATTTTCAGTTCGAACGGACGCTGAAAAATGTCGTCATGAATAGTGAAAGTGCTTTTTGGGTGGCTTCTTGGAGAAGCCACCTTGAGGGTCCTTTGGTATTTTTCCCATTGGCTTCTTGGAGAAGCCACCCTTGGGCTTGGCCTATAAATAGGGGTGGAGGGGGCTGCCTAAAGACTCACTCTTTCTCACATATACATGCCATTGCAATGATCTGGCTTCTTCTCTCCCTCTCCGCGAAATAGTTTCGTAGAGCCGAAAGGCTGTCTGGGTTCCGGTGGGAACTAGTTCTGGACGGCGAAGCCCTGCCGGATAGATGACACCGTATGGGTGCAACTCTGTAGAGAGGTCGTAGTTTCGATCTTAGTGCCCGAGGGGCTGTTCGTGAGTGCCTCCCGAAGGGCTGTCCAAGTGACGGTCCAAGTTCTGTGAGTCCTCCCGAAGGGCTGTCCGAGTGACCGTTCGAGTTTCGAAGGTCCTCCCGAAGGGCTGCCCGCGACACCGTCCGGGGGACTGTTCGACCGCCTCCCGAAGGGCTGTCCGAAGGGAAGACGAGGGTATACATCCTCGCGGTTGGGACATTGTAAATCCTAGCTGCGGGGATCTGCACCGCCGATCGTCATCGACTCTACTTCCGCTGCGCTACGAGTCGGTAACGAAAATGATCAAACCTTGTATGCAGTCTCCATAGTGGTCCTGGGCTGGTGCATAGGTCGGAATTTTTTTGTTTTCTGCTGCGTTACCCTACAGTGGTATCAGAGCCGTGCTATGCGTAGATGCAGGTTGCGATCTAGAATACATAGTGATGTATGGGTGTTGCACAATATAATTAGGTAGGAGATGAGTTCTATTACTGAAAATTATTTGTGCGGGTAGCAGATGAAATCTGTTACCCGATGTTCTTGTTGCTTCCCTGGAATTTGCAGATTTCTGATCTTGCTAACAGCATGGTGGAGTTTCAATGTTCTGGCAATCCGCGATCCTGATTGATCAACGAAGTGCTAACAGTTCATTGAATTCCACTGTAGTTAAAAGGAAAGATGAAATTTCGTAGACGAAAGGGCAATGCAGATATGATCTGCACGGGGTCATGCGTATGACGAAGTTTAGTATGGGGCTCGAGATTTTATTATCTCGGTTTTCATACACCCTGGAAAGTTAATCTAGCAACTTTAATTATCATACTTGATGATGGACGTTGGTAGCTTCGGTTTGTTTCGAAACCTTAGAAGCCACGTAAAACTAGTTTTTGCATGAACCGATTAGAGACGTCTAACATGGTTTTGCAGGAGGGTTTGCATGTGCATATGATGTGGTATAGCAGTGCTCATAATAATTTGATTATGTATGAGATGACTATATGATGTAAATTAATTAACATGACCTGCGTGTCATGATTCGGCATGATGGCTGGAGCCATATGATTGCACTTTAAATGACCTGTGTGTCAACCTTGTTGTAATGCATTATTTTATTAGCTATAGAGATAGCAATATTGTCTGGTGCATCGACAAGGTGGTGGCAATCTTCGCAAAGGTGAACACCAACGCGAATGCCGAAGACGAAGAAATACAAGACTTCTCCGTCAGAAAGGGCTATACCAAATCATGCTATTATGAATTGCCTGAGATGTTTATCCCTTATGATGCACCCTTCTTGATTGCGTGGTAGTCGCTTTTTATTAGGGTGATCTCTCACAAAAATATCAAGTAGTTAGTGTTCTCCCAAGTGTAGCACCGTCACGGCACCTAACTTTTCGGGGTATCACAGGATCTCCCTGGGTACGAACGATTAGGGATGTGTGAGGCGGGTGAGTTGAGACCTCGCAGCAAGATCACTTGGTTGTCTTGACGTTCTGGAAGGATCTCCCTGAGCTCGGAACACGCCCATCGAAAGATGAACAAGAGTCACATAGAGATGTGATCGGCAAGTTTGCCTACCGATTGAAGTTCGCGCCATCAGTGTTCATCTCGTTCAATGGCGTTGAATGGAAATGCGGGTCTTGTATCACTCACAATCAATTATGAGAGATATTGATTTGAGTGGGAGCGCACTGTTGAATTAACTTGTTT
Source organism: Thinopyrum elongatum (assembly GCA_011799875.1). NCBI lineage: Eukaryota > Viridiplantae > Streptophyta > Magnoliopsida > Poales > Poaceae > Thinopyrum > Thinopyrum elongatum. The sequence continues at coordinate 10,223,751 of CM022298.1, forward strand.
AATTCTTAGTGCAATTAATTATGAACACTGTCTAAGTGTGGTTTGCATAATAGTTGTAGAATAATGGCTCGCGTTTCCACCTTCCCTATTAAATATGAATAGCTGTTAAATATCTGGTTAAAACTTTACAGTTGGTAACGTAATGTGAGGATTGTCCTCAAGAGTGCCGAGAAGGACTTTGTCCTATCGCATACTTTCGGTATTCTCTTGCTTATGCTATGGATCATGTGACTCTCGTCCTTCGATCCAAAAGCTAGAATTCCGTTTCAGTCAAGTGCAATATGTTTGCTTCCATGAGACCCGAACTTCGAAAGTTTGGATAGTTATGTGATATTCATGGAATCTGAAAATCATTTTCAGAGACAGACAAAGGCTAAAAGATATGAGATATCCAAAGCAATGTTTGTTTGCAAACTATTAGTAAAAGAGTTTACTATGCATTAGACTGATAAGAGAGGGATCCAGAAGAACGCCTGTCATATGATGAAAGGTGAATAAAACAACAACTTAAAGAGAAAGGAAGTGTCCGAAGGGTGTTAGTGAAACTTTCACGCCTAGGAAGTCCGGGGCTAACGCCACTCTTAAGTTGGGTGCTTCTTCTGAGAGTAGGAGAAATACTAAAAGTTAAACTGTTAGAAGTATAATGGCAGAAAGAAAGAAGACTGGAATATCCAGCTCATGTATGAATGTCATACAAGTTTTTGATGTATAGAAGGCTAGTCAAAGATATAGTTCTTGGGAATTATGATTAATTTGTTAATCACTGATTCTTGGGTATTGTGAGTTAATCATAGAGACACCCGCTCGATTGCATCCTGTTGCAACTCGATGTAAGAACTACTATGGCCTGAAAGACTAGCCAGGAATGAGGTTTAGGTATACACAGGGAACATAGTAAATGTTACTATACCTTCCATCGGTGTATTACCGTCTGTATTTATTTTCATAATTCATTTAGAGTTTTACAAACTCTAGCCTTTGCATAAAGTAATCTTGCAAGAAGGTTGTTCATAAGAGAACTTTTTATGTTCGATGTTATGAATAACATAAGGGCCATACTTTCATTGAGAATGAGATGCATGTTATGAATAATGATAATAATATATTACCTCTGGATTTACTTTCATAATTCATTTTAGAGTTTTACACACTCTAGCCCATTGCACAATGTTTGTTGCAGAAGAGTTGTTCATAAAAGAACAATTGTTGTTCAGTATTATGAATAACATGAAGGGCCATACTTCCATCCAAGATGGGATGTATGTTATGAATATTGATGGTAAAATGATACATCCATAACACTGACGCTAAATGTCGCAAGACTAAAAGAATACCACACAAGTGTGGCACTGCATTTGGTCACATTGAAGAAACCCGCATGAAAGATTCCATTATGATGGATTTTGAAGTCGTTTGATTTTTGAATCATCTGACACTTGCAACTTTCCTTCGAAAAGTGAAGTGACTGAAATACCGTTCACAGGCCATAAGGAACGAGCAAAGAATTTATTGGTGATCATACATTTTGATGTATGTAGTCCGATAAATGTTTTTGCAAGTAGTGGATTTATCTATCTTCAGAAATGACTCAAGTAGATATATGGATATTTACTTGATGAGACGTAAGTCTGAATTTTTTGAATTCATTCAATAGGTTTTCAAATATGAAGTAGAAGTTATTGTAACAAGAAGATTATGTTTCTACAATTCGATTGCAGAAAAGAATATTTGAGTTACAAGTTTAGCGAATGTCTGATGAGTTTTGAAAAGAGTTTCATAACTTACACCTCCCGGAACACCACTGTGAGTGGAAAGTCCGTGAAGATGTAATCGAACCATTTATGACATGGTAAGATCAAAGATGGCATAAATAAATTTGCCATTATCCCTTTTAAAGAGTGATGCTTTAGAGACTGCGGCTTTTACACTGAAAAGAGCTCCATCGGGTCTGTTGAAATGACACCATGGTATGGTACGCCCAACCATGTTATATCTTTTCTTAACATTTGGAATATGGGGCTTGTGTAAAAGGTTACAAACCTATTCCAAATCAGACAAGTGCTACTTTGTAGGTTATCCCAAGTCATTGGGTATTCCCCCACCACTATACCGAGGCAAAAGTTTTTGCCACCAAATGGTATGCTTTTTGAAGAAAATGGTTCTTTCAAAAAGGTGAGTGGGAGAATAATGCAACTCGACGAGATAACCAGTATCTCCGTCATCAGGTCAAAGGAAAGAGACCTTGGAAGTAATTCCAGTGTTTCCTACTGCGACTGATACGGAAGTCTCTACAATAAAATGTATGGACTTCGGTCAAACTTGCAGCTAAACCACGTAGGCAAGGCTTGTGCAAACCTCTCAGGTGCGCAGACGAGATATTGTTGTCAGACAACAGTATACCTACGATACACAAGGAAGCGTTGATGGGCCCTGACTCCGGAATTGGCTGACTGCCAATACAACCCGAGTTAGTTTCCATATAAGTGATTCAAGATTAAAACCTTGATACACCTTTCGGAAGACTTAGAGTCTAACGAATATTTATGGAACTTAAAACTGATACGGATAAAAATGTTTTATCCATAAAGCTCGACTTGTTGAAATAACAAGTTCAAGGAGTTGACTGCGATGAGGTTGTTTCATCGTAGCGATGCTTAAAGTCGGTTCGGGTTGAACTAGCAATTAATACATATTTCAGTCATGAGATATGAAACATGGATGACAGTAGGATTTCCATATGATGGAAATGAAACCAAGGACTTGCATGTGTTACAGTCCAAGGTATTTTGTCATTCCAGAGGATGCTAGTGAGTGTGCAAACTTCAGAGTTCCAGCAATGGACAGAAGAGAGCACAATGGAGTTGGAATCTTCGTGTTTTGATGAAATGGTCAAAAGGGTTTGACTTCATCAATGGGTAACGAAGATGCTTGTGATTCAAGAAAGTAAGTGGGAGCATAATAAATTTCTAAAAAACGTTGTGTGCTTGACACATTGTTAATTGGAAATAAATTTCTTGACATGAATTAGGACTTCATTTGAAAATAGTTTTTCGATGAAGTGCTTGGGCTAAATAGCCTTTATATTAGGCATGATGATCTATGGAGATAGATTTACCTAATGGGGCTGAGCAAAGATACATATTGACAAGATGCTAAAACCTTTTAGCATTAAAAACGTCAAGGAGTGATTCTTGCCGAAGTCACATGGAAAGAGTTTTTGCAAGACTCGGTGTCCCAAAACACTGATGAGCAAAATACATAATGGAGATTCCACACACTCTTGTGTTTGGATTAATCATGTATTCCATGGTATGTAAAAACAAACCAGATATGTCCAATACTCCCAAAGTTGTTGCGAGTATAGATACCAAAGTGATCAAAAGTACTGATCATGGGACAATAGTGAAAAAGGGTCATTGAGTACTATAATAGCAATGATGACATGTTTTCTCGCAAGCGGAGATCATGAAGAGTTCATTGTAAAAGGTTACATCGATACAGTCTTCATCCATGCTCCAAGCGATTTTCAATTTAAATTAAGGGTTTTGTGTAACACACAATATGGTGGCACAGTTAGTTGGGAAATGTTCCAAACAAGTTACTGTGGCGAATTCTATAACAGAGGCGAAGTATGTTGCCGCCTTTAAAGTGACAAAGAAGATGTTGAATCATATAGTTCATTCATGAACTTAGTATGGTTCCAAGATGGCTTTTGTCAATGGGACACTACTGCAAGTAGTTGCTCCATAACTCAGTCTGAGGAATCCAGGTTCGACCTGTGATTCGCATACATACCAAGCCAAGTCCACACAAAATATGAATTTTGTGAAAGCGTAAAAACGCGAGGATACGCAAAGATACACACGGAGCTGAAGTCGTCAGATCCATTGGACATCAGGCTATACCACATGCGAAGCATATTTACACCGGTGTGCCACAGGTGTGAAGTGCATTAGCATTAACTAGATTATTGACTCTAGTGCAAGTGGGAGTCTGTAGGAGATATGCCCTAGAGGCAATAATAAATGTTATTGATTATCTCCCTGTTCATAATTAGGTTTATATTCCATGCTATAACTGCTAGGGTTCTCGAGTCTACAATAACCACGAGGCTCGGAGGAAGACTCATATGCACGTGTGGAATAATAAACAGTAAAATGTATTCCTAGTCTAGCCTCTAAGACTAGCTCAAGTGTTGCATGATGGTCCTGTTTTCCTGATCATGGGCATGTCTATGCCAGCAACTTTTGAGGGCACAATGTTAGAAGAACATTTGTGTTGAATCGACCCGAATTGATGTTATGCTATGAGTTACATTCGTCACAAGTTAATGGTTAATAACACAGAGATGGTTAATGTTTGCATGATTCCTTAGACCATGAGAGTATCGAGTTTCTTCATGCTTGCTTCATGAACTTTGGGGTTTGTTAAACGTCATCCGTAAATGGGTGGCTATTACGGCGGCTTACGGGTTCATGGAAAAGTATGTCAAGTAACTTGATAGCTCAAGATTGGGATTTGCTCCTCCGACGATGGAGAGATATCTCTGGGCCCTCTCGGTGTTACGGTATCCATCATCGTCTGGCCAGACACTTTGTGATTTGATCACGGGGATGCCGGAACACGGAACGAGAAAAGAGAACAATACCGGTAACGAGGTAACTAGCATAGTGGACAAGTTGTTGATCCACGGGAATGCCAACATGTCTCACCTCGGGTATTTGTAACATATCACGAAGCAACAGGAATAGCACACGGCAACTGGAGGTTCACTCGAATATTCATTTGTGTGGGTATAGGGGTCAATATGGGTGTCCACGGCTCCGATGTTGATCATTGATCGGAAGGGGTTCCGTGTCATGTCTATACTTCACCGAACCTATAGGGTCACACGCTTAAGGGTCATCTATCTGCTGAATACTAGACAGGGAGTCTGAGAGAAAATCACCGAAAAAGTTTCGGACAGCGGAAAAGTTCCGCAGAGAGAGGTCACCGGATGAGTTCCGGTGAAACTGAAAAGTTGTTTCAGAGGATACCATAAAGTCAAATTGGTTTCGGCACATGCCCGATAATTCTTGGAGGGTGCCAGAATCATTCTGGAAACTTTTGGGAATTTTCTGGAAGAAAAACCGGAAATGTTCCGGAGCTGCCGGAACCACTTCAGATGCTTTTCACAGATGAAAATCACTAATCTGGAATTGTTCCAGAACGCGTTGAAAATTATTTTAGTGGGTACTGGAAATGTTCTGAGCCCACATAAATATTTTCAGTTCGAACGGACGCTGAAAAATGTCGTCATGAATAGTGAAAGTGCTTTTTGGGTGGCTTCTTGGAGAAGCCACCTTGAGGGTCCTTTGGTATTTTTCCCCTTGGCTTCTTGGAGAAGCCACCCTTGGGCTTGGCCTATAAATAGGGGTGGAGGGGGCTGCCTAAAGACTCACTCTTTCTCACATATACATGCCATTGCAATGATCTGGCTTCTTCTCTCCCTCTCCGCGAAATAGTTTCGTAGAGCCGAAAGGCTGTCTGGGTTCCGGTGGGAACTAGTTCTGGACGGCGAAGCCCTGCCGGATAGATGACACCGTATGGGTGCAACTCTGTAGAGAGGTCGTAGTTTCGATCTTAGTGCCCGAGGGGCTGTTCGTGAGTGCCTCCCGAAGGGCTGTCCAAGTGACGGTCCAAGTTCTGTGAGTCCTCCCGAAGGGCTGTCCGAGTGACCGTTCGAGTTTCGAAGGTCCTCCCGAAGGGCTGCCCGCGACACCGTCCGGGGGACTGTTCGACCGCCTCCCGGAGGGCTGTCCGAAGGGAAGACGAGGGTATACATCCTCGCGGTTGGGAGGTTGTAAATCCTAGCTACGGGGATCTGCACCGCCGATCGTCATCGACTCTACTTCCGCTGCGCTACGAGTCGGTAACGAAAATGATCAAACCTTGTATGCAGTCTCCATAGTGGTCCTGGGCTGGTGCGTAGGTCGGAAATTTTTTGTTTTCTGCTGCGTTACCCTACAGATCTCGCCTGAGAGAGCTCTGGACGACGAATTGAAGCGCAGAATCGATGAGTGGTGTGATATGAGGCTACTGGAAAGATTTCAGTGGTGGAGGTGGAGTAATGGCATCAGGCTGATTCGGGACGGTGGCGGCGGATCGGTGACCGAAGAGGAAGGAGACGACCTCCTCGAGGTTGGGGGAGTGGCGTAGTGGTCGATTGGGGATGGTTGTGGGTGGTGCAAGTACTGGATGGAGCTCGAGGAGCTCTTATATAGACGCGACGAGGTGGACAGTGGCGGAGCGGATGATGGCGAAGTTATTCCGTCCAACGAAGTGGTTAGGGACGGCGGGCAGGTTCAGTGCATGATCAGTGAGGTCAATGGAGCTCTCTAGAAGCATTAACGTGGACGAGCTCGAGCTCCCTGGTCTTATCCGCGGCGAGGTGCCCGTATGGGTGCGGCGGCCGTGCCCGTCTCCGGCGACTGCCAGCGGGCCCTGGGCGGTGTGGACGGCGTGCGAGGACGTGGAGGAGCTGCCACGTGGAGGAGGTAGGTGGAGGGAGTAGCAGGAGGAGAAGTGAAGGCGGAGGCGGCCGTGGTGATCCACCCAGTCCGCCACAGCCGAGGACGGTGGCCATTGCACCGGCCACCTCCTGTGCTGTCGGTGGTGTGGCACTGACGGGGAGGGTCCCCAGTGACCCAATTAAGGCGAGAGGAGGCGTGGAGAAGAAGGAGGGGCGATGGAGTGGAGTGCACGGCGACGCCTCCACTGTCTACTGAACAAAATTCAGTTAACTGAATTTGTTCGACAGTGAACAGTACGCACACCACATGCATGATGAAATGACAGAGGGTGCTAGGGATTTTAGGAATTTATGAGGATTTTTGCGATAGGGTGTTGATGCATATAAGAGAGTCTGGTAGAGTTTCAGAATTTTTAGAGCAATTAAAAATAGGTTTTTGTCATGGAATTTGAATCTGGTCCAAATTTGAACTGGATGGGATTTGAAAATTTTGAACTGTGGAACCCAAAGTTTTTGGTGAAATGGGTTGTAGGTACTGTCTAGTTGCTAGGATAATTTTTGTGGCTGCTGAAGAATCATAGAAAATGTGGTTCCTTTGTAAACCAAAGAAACTATGAATAATATAAATTCCAGCTTTGGAATTTATAAAATATGAGAAAAATATTTTTGTGGGGAGGAGAGGTGTTGGCTACTGTCCTAGGAAGTGAGGATGATTTGGAGGATTATTTAGAAGTGACAGAAAATTATTGAGAGAATTTTATATAAGGATGAAAGGAGATGAAAGGAATCATTTCATTGAAATGATTTAATCATTCAAAACTCTTCTGAAATAGAAATATTTTTGATCTTTCAAAAATAATTACCCAGGGAATAAGTCATCAAATCAGAACCATTTAAAAAATTTGACACCCAATTAAAAATTAAAAATGAATTTCAGAACAGAAGAAAAAAAAGAAGAAGAAGAATAGGGTCAAAATAATTCAAAGCATTTTATTTTAAAGAAAGATTTGAAAATCCAAATGAAATATTTTGGGGTGTTATAGTTATCTTTCCGAGGTTTGGGGTCTCTAGATACTTAATGACTGATGGTGGTTCACACTTTATTCACGATGCATTTCGTAAGATTTTGGCTAAATATGATGTAAACCATAGAATTGCATCACCTTATCATCCTCAGTCTAGTTGGCAAGTTGAATTAAGCAATAGGGAAATAAAGTTAATCTTGCAAAAGACTATTAATAGATCTAGGAAGAATTGGTCTAAAAAACTTGATGATGCACTGTGGGCGTATAGAACTACTTATAAAAATTCTTTCGGTATGTCCCCTTATAAAATGGTCTATGGGAAAGCATGTCATTTACCTCTTGAGTTAGAACACAAAGCTTATTGGGCAATTAAAGAACTTAACTATGATTTCAAGCTTGCCGGTGACAAGAGGTTATTTGATATTAGTTCTTTAGACGAGTGGTGAACACAAGCTTATGAGAATGCCAAGTTATTTAAAGAAAAAGATAAAAGATGGCATGACAAAGAATTAAAAAACGAGAATTTAAAATTGGCGATCAAGTTTTGTTGTACAATTCTCGTTTTAGATTTTTTGCAGGCTAGCTTCTCTCTAAATGGGAAGGACCATACATGGTCAAAGAAGTTTGCCGTTCCGGGGCTATCAAGATCAACAATGCCGATGGAACTAATCCAAAGGTGGTTCATGGGAAAAGAATTAAACATTATATTGCAGCTACACCCATTAACCTTGAAACCAATATTATTCAAACAATTACACTGGAGGAACATCTAAAGGAGACCTTCCAGAATGCTCCAAAATCCTGAAAAAGGAATAGGTATGTGATACGGTAAGTAAACCGACTCCAAAAATTTTGTAAAAATATTTTCTGTCAGTTTTGGAATATTACAAAAATTAGGAAAATAAGAAATAGCTGAGAGGGACCACGAGGAAGCCACAAGACAAAAAAGGCGCGCCCTACCCCCCTGGGCGCGCCATGATGTCTTGTGGTCCCCTCGTGCACCTTCCCGACTCCGTATTCTTCCCGTATACTTCTTTTGCAAGGTAAAAATTCATTATATATACTCCCCGATGTTTTGACCACCGTATCGCTAGTTTCACTTCTGTTCTTGTTTCGGGCTGTTTTACTGTAAGATCTTCAAGCGCCGGGAGTCATGTCTTCTTCCTCCTCCAGCAATATGGGAGATGATGCTTGGCTAATTCAGGTGGAACTAGAGAGGGAGCAGACGGAAGAGGTCATCATGGGAGAAGGATCGCGGGAGATCCAATGGAAGTCCACCCTCCTGCTTCGCAAAGAGGCACCCTGGCAGGCATCTCCACTATTCTGAACCCCCATCAAGCCATGAGGACGACGGTGATCCAAGGAAATTATGAGGTATTGGAGGAGCCCGTCTTAAGAATGCTCCCGGGCAGGTTACACGAAAACAACTTTCATAACTTGATTCATAACTATGGTGTCGAAAACACCTCTCGTATTCACATACCTTCGAATTGGGACATTTCCCGTCCAAGTGAAAGTGATGCAGGATAGAGTTCAGGGTGGCCGGAGAATAAACACATCATGATAGAAGTACAAAAGAATTCCACCATGATTCAACACCTGCTTCACGAAATCCAGAGTCTGAAGGAAATCATTATGAGCTTGGGGGAAGACAAGCCCACCACTTCATCTTCACGATCACCGAAGTAGGAGACTTGAGTACATGGGTATGGGCACCACCCTTGGCTTGCTCCAAGCTTGGGGAAGGTGCCCCGGTATCGTATCACCATCACTTATCATTATCATTATCTATCTTAGTTCGATCCTTAGTTATTTTGTGATTTAGAAGAATAAATTTTTTAGTATGAATTAGTTTCGTGTGCTTGTTTTATAATCTACTTATCTATGTAATCGAGTATGAGAGTTATATAATAAAGAGTAGTTTGAGTTTTTCTTCTTTACTTTTTTGCATCAATCATAGCATGAAAATAAAAAGTTCATATGCTAATCCCATGGGGAGTACTGACTTCACATAAAATAAATGTATTGATAAAGTTTATTGGGAATTAGCAAACATAGCATTGGTCGTTGATGCAATTCATGAAAGATTGATAAGAGAAGAGAGGCTTCACATATAGATACACTATCTTGGACATCTTTTATGATTGTGAGCCCTCATTAAATATTTTTAGCTTGATCAAATTGTGGATGTTGGACAAGGAAGACAACATAATGAATTATGTTTGCTTATATTCACATAGAAGTTATATTGTCATGGATCCTCTAACATGTGGTGCTTGCTCATAATCTTTTGCTAGCCAAAACTTCGTACTAAGTAGAGATACGATCTGTGCATCCAAAAACCCTTAAACTCAGTTTCTTGTCATGAGAGTCCACCATATCTACCTATGGATTGAATAAGATCCTTCAAGTAAGTTGTCATCGGTGCAAAGCAATAAAAATTTGCTCCTAAATATGTATGACCTTTTATTGTAAGGGAAAATAAGCTTTGTATGATCTTGTGATGGCAAAGAAATAAAAGCGATGGATTGCATAATAAAGGTTGCTATCACAAGGGGCGATATAAAGTGATGTACCTTTGCATTAAGAGCTTGCACACCCCAATGAAAAAGCGCATGGCAACCTCTGCTTCTCTCTGCGAAGGGACTATCTTGTACTTTTCAGCTATTACTATCATGCAAGAGTCAAAAGTATTCATCCTTATTCCATTCTTAACAATTTCCACTTGGCAAGCATCATGTGGTAGAGAAAGATCCAGGCACATATATCCACTTGGATGTAGGTAATCATAAATTATTATTGTTGACATTATCCTTGAGGTAAATAAGTTGGGTGGTGAAACAATAAACCCCCATCTTCCTATGTGTCCAACTGAAATATTTGCTCCAAGAATATGCTTTGAGTGTCACCAATCATAGAAGATTATATGATGGTTGAGTATGTGAAACTTGCTAAACCAAAAGCTTTATCTTGGACTCTCCTTGCAATATGATGAATTGTAATTGCTTTGATGGCTAAGAACATAGTTTGCTAGTTTTCAAGAAGATTTATGGTTTATGCTCCAACTTGTGGATGAATTGTTACTTGATCATGAGAAGTTTTATGATAAATAGTTGTTGTTATAATGATGATCATGATGCTTCTATGTCCATATTTTGTTTTATCGACACCTCTCTCTCTAAACATGTGGTCATGATTATCGAGTTCGGCTTTCGCTTGAGGGCAAGCGAGGTCTAAGCTTGGGGGAGTTGATACGTCAATTTTGCATCATATTTTTCCGCTGTTATTTATAGTGTTTTAGGTCATTATTTCACTTTATGATGCAATTCTATTGCCTTTTCTCTCTTAATTTGCAAGATCTATATGAAGAAAGAGATTGCCAGCAGCTGGAATTCTGGACCTAAAATAAGCACATCAGAGATAGATATCCTCTGGAGCCCCAAATGACCTGAAACTTTATGGAGATTTTTATTGAATAAATAAAAAATAAAGTAACGAAGAACCACCGGAGGGGGCCACCAGTTGCCCACAAGGTAACAGGACGCGCCCACATCCCCAGGGCGCGCCCTGATGTCTGGTGGGTCCCACAGATGCCCTCCGGTGCCTCCCTTCTGCTATATGAAGCCATTTGCCCTAAAAAAATAGAAGAATACTTTCGGGATGAAGCGCCGCTGTCTCGGGGCGGAACCTGGGCATGAGCACTTTTGCTCTCCGGCGGAGTGATTCCGCCAAGGTCCGGGAGGGGGTAATCGAAGCCATCGACATCACCAACGATCCTTCCATCGAGGGAGGACCAATCTTCATCAACATCTTCACCAACACCATCTCATCTCAAACCCTAGTTCATCTCTTGTATTCAATCTTTGTCCCAAAACCTCATATGGTACCTATGGGTTGCTAGTAGTGTTGATTACATCTTGTAGTTGACGCTAGTTGGTTTATTTGGTGGAAGATTATATGTTCAGATCCACAATCATATATTATACTGCTCTAATCTTGAACATGAATATGATTTGTGAGTAGTTTCGTTTGTTCTTGAGGACATGAGAGAAGTCTTGTTATAAGTAATCATGTGAAGTTGGTATTCGTTCAATATTTTGATGATATGTATGTTGTTCTTCCTCTAGTGGTGTCTTGTGAATGTCGACTACATGACACTTCACCATGTTTGGGCCTAGGGGAAGGCATTGGGGAGTAGTAAGTAGATGATGGGTTGCGAGAGTGATAGAATCTTAAACCCTAGTTTATGCACAATTCTGTAAGGGGCTGATTTGGATCCATATGTTTCATGCTACGGTTAAATTTATCTTAATTCTTCTTTCGTAGTTGAGGATGCTTGCGAGATGGGGTAATCATAAGTGGGTTGCTTGTTCAAGTAAGAACAGCACCCTAGCACCGGTCCACCCACATATCAAATTATCAAAGTAGTGAATGCAAATCAACTAAACATGATGAACGTGACTAGACGAGAATTCCCATGTGTCCTCGAGAATGCTTTGCTCATTATAAGAAGTACTTTCAGCTTGTCCTTTGCTACAAAAAGGATTGGGCCACCTTGCTGCACATTTGTTACTATTGTTACTTGTTACTCATTAAGAAACACCATACTACCAAACTATCTATTACTACTATTTACAGTACTTGCAGAGAATACCTTACTGAAAACCGCTTATCATTTCCTTCTGCTCCTCGTTGGGTTCGACACTCTTACTTATCAAAAGGACTATGATTGATCCCCTATACTTGTGGGTCATTAGGCCTCCCGAAGGGCTGTCCGAGGGACCGTCTGAGGGGCTATCCGAGGGAGAACATCCTCGCGGTTGGGAGGTTGTAAAATCCTAGCTGCGGGGATCTGCACCGACGATCTTCGCCAACTCTACTTTCGCTGTGCTACGAGTTGGTAATGATCAGATCAAACCTTGTATGCATCTTCATAGTGGTCTTGGGCTGGTGCATAGCTCGGGAAATTTTTGTTTTCTGCTGCGTTACCCTACAGCATCCTCTACCATAGACAGAGCACGTCTTCTTGTTGAGGCGTATTGACGAAAAGCTAAGAGGTATTTACCCAGCCATTACATGTACACGCTCTTCGGATGTTGCAAATCCTCGTGCAGTGCGGCGTCCGCCATGTCCTAATGCGAGACCATGGGCTTCACCCCTGCGTCACTCCTCGCATCATCAGGATTCACCTCCGCGGCCACAAATGTCTTACATGCCATCACCTCCTTCGCAACCAGGAAGCTCATCCTGGCAACAACCAGGATCCTTGTCCTGGCAGCAACATATGGACCTAGGTAACACTACTTTGTAGTTTGTTTTGTTAATTCTCTTTTTACTGATCAATTTTAAATGTGTAACTGTCATGCAGGGAGCAACCAGCGTGCCTCCTCACCACAGTTCATGCAATCCGTGCAATCGCCGGTGCTCACTAGTGGTGGTTCGTAGTTTGACCATAGTAATGATGCCAACCCAGAGATGTATGCATACAGTATGGCAACTTTTGCCTCCCAGCCATTATTTTAGACTCCACCACCACCACCCATGCAGGATACACAAACCGAGGATGACGAGGGTTTGTATGGCCGAGATCTTCGTCATCCTCATCCCCCACGTAACCACCTCTCGCTTTCCGGTCCTCGGCCGAGGAAGCCACAGGTCCGTATTCGTCGCCAGGAGTGATAAGATTATCTATGTATGAGACATATTTATATCCATGTGTAAGTCATTATCTATGTATGAGACATCTATGTATGATACATATTTATATCCATGTTACGTTCAACATTACGAACTGTTATAAAAATTCTCATGAAGATATTGTAAAACACTACAAATTGCGACATACTACAACAGGAAATTAACATGCATGGGAATGATCAAATTAAAGTACTACAACTAAAATTAAGACACAACACAATGCTTCTGCATCGTCGTACATACACTACATGAAGTCCTCATCACTATTCTCGCTAACATGGTTCTTCCAAAGATCTTCACGATTGCTTCCAAATGCGACCTGAACTAGTTTGCCTGGCATAAACTCATCAGCAGAATCATAATCATCATCGGCGCCCTTCAATGATGCAGGTCTCTTACCTGATCTACTGCTCTTCGAGCTTAGACAATCCTTGAATCTATTCTGGGCTCGTTTGCTTGGCATAAGGTAATCATCATCGTCGTTTACTTTCTTATAGCTACCGCCACCCTTTTTTGATGCAGCAGGACCCTTGGATCTATTCTGAGCGTGTTTGCTTGGCATGAAGTCATCATCGTCGTCACTCACTTTCTTTGAGCTTGTGCCAACCCTAGCTGATGCAGCACCCTGCCCCGATCTTCTGCTTTTAGAGCTTCCACCACCCTCAGGTATAGGGCCCCATATGATGTTCATCCACCCATAGTTGTATATCTCCTTGTTCAACAATTCCGTGTCCTTAGGGTACCTCTGAAAATTACAAATAGCAATAAAACTATATTACAATTACGAACCTATGGACTAACGGTATGGAACCTGAATAATCAATTACCTTAATGTGGTCCTCATATTGATTCCGCGGAAAGGTTATTTTTGGATGGTCAGGAAGAAAAGGTAACTCAGTAATGCGCAAACGTATATATTTGAGTTCAACAATCCTGTCCCACCTTCCACGCAATCTCAAAAGTTCTTGTCGGATTTCCACTGGGTTCCTTTCCGGGAGCTTCTCCGGGAGCCCGGGCTTGGAAAAACACTTACCCAACTACGCCAGGTGGCTATCACTACTAACTAATTCTTCAAAACGCACACCTCCCCTACTAGGCATCTGCATTCTTGCGGCACCTGACAAAAGCTAATGAGACATCATTGGAGTAAAACGGCTGGAGGGGTCACTTGACATGACTGGAGAAATGGCTTCGAAATGATGCAGAACACAACATGCCCCCCCGGGGGGGGGGGGGGGGGGGGTTATAGAATGAGGGCAATGGGTTGGCAGGAAAATTGTGTAGGAAGGATAGCCAGAAAAATGACCGGGAATGATGGCGGAAAAGGGTTGGCGGGGAAAATTGAGCGGGAACGATGGCATGAAAGGGTTGACGTTGAAAAATGAGCGGAAACGATGCACAGGAAGGGAAACGGCGACACAAGAAAGGGCAGTATAAAAAAGACTTTTCGGCCGCGTGTGAGCCGAAAACGATTATTCGTCCTCGGGATGACCGACATGCAATTTCGGTCACCATGCTACTTAAAGAGGAGGCTCTTTGCCCGGGCGACGACCGAAGAGATGATCTTCGGCCCTCGCTTAACTGAAGACGGACTCTTCGGCCTTGGAAAGGACGAAGGGAGCTCTTCGGCCAAGACGTGGCCGAAAAGCCCATCTTCAGTTGCGTGGGGACTGACGGGGTCATAGAACTGTAATTTGTGGATTTAGGCACATAGTTTCGGGATTTGTTAAAAAAATAAAAAAAATCTTGTTTCTTTCCAAAACAATTATATATATATCAAGTTCATGCTAATTATTAAAAAAATCAAGAATTCCTCCATTAATTAATTGGAAACTTACAAGCCATTCATGTGAATTATGTAGATCTTATTTATATAATTACTGATGTGACAGTTAGATTTTATTTTTTTTGCGTGATTACAATATAATGTAGACAGGTGCCTCGAGTTGTCCAACACGTCAGATAGATCCTCTCGGTCACAAATGTATACATTAGTTTATGTTCGGATTGAGGTTCGGACGTGTGTGCCCGTGTGAAGCTAGATGGTAATATTAAATCTGGAGGCTCCCCTAATAACTGAAGTTAGTTTTTTTCATTTTCGCAAAATAAAAATAAAAAACTGAAGTTAGTTTTGAGAGAAAATAGCTACGCTTCCAACATTATTCTTTGAAAAATGTCTAGAATGTTTGCCCTACTGTCTAAGTGGCTTTGGCGTATCACGAACAACGTGGGTGGACCCTGGTTGGATATTATCAAAGTAAAATACCTCCGGGGCCAGCTTCTAGCCTTCTGCCAACGCTCTGGAGGGTCCCAGTTCTGGCAATCGGTCATCCAGCTACTTCCTGTCCTGCACATCTGTTCGTCCATATCGGTCGGCTCCGGATCCTCGATGCTTTTCTGGTTTGACCGGTGGATCACGGACCAACCTCTTGCGACTCGATTCCTTGGCCTGTTCTCCATCTGCGCGGTTCCTCGGGTTTCTGTGGAGGCTGCCCTTATTGACTTAGGGAGCCTTGCTTTTCGTCGGGCCTTCGGGCCCATCGATCAGGCCGCATGGGAGGTGCTATTGGACTGCATCGCGCTCCATACGCCTAGCCTAGAACCTGATCAGATCTCGTGGCACCTCGAACAGTCTGGCCGGTTCTCGACTAAGTCCCTTTACCACGCCATTGCTGCAACCCCTGGCCCAGAACCACTCTCTTTGTTGTGGTCGGTCCTGTTGCCGATGAAGATTAAGATCTTCCTGTGGCAGTGGATCTGTGGTCGCGTACCCTCTGGGGTAGAGGTACTCAAACGCAACGGACCTGGTGATGGCCGCTGCCTACTTTGCTACACCCCAGAAGACTCGAACCATATATTCTTCTCCTGTGTAATGGCACAATTCCTTGGAGTTGTTTCTGGGAAGTCTTCGGTGGTGCATGGTGCCACACCAACTTCCCCGATTTCTTGGCAGAACTACAAACCACTCCAGTGGGCTCCCGCCACATTAGGTGGCTTGGGGTCGGAGTTCTAGCGTGGATGCTGTGGACGATCCGCAATAAGCTTGTGATTGAGCATTCGCCTCTCCGACGGTCTACTGATGCACTATACAAACTTTGTTTCTTCCTGCAGCTCTGCAAACCGCTTAGCCGTCGCCCGGAGCACGCCATCATCGACTCCATCACCGCCGGACTTCGCTCCATCGTGCTCCGCCTGTCGCCACCGCTGCCACCTCCTCCACCCGAGCCTGATTAGTCGCCCCTTTCTGGGTCTGCGACATGTATTTCGTTTCTTCTTCTGGGCTTGTTGAGCTGTGCCCTCAGCAGAACCTTGTGTACTTTGTGCGTACTTTGTGTCATGACGGGTGGTGTTCGTTGTGTGTTTCTTGTGTACTGGACTATGTCTGTGGCAGTTTGCTTTATCTATAAAGCGGGGTGAAAGTTTTTTTCGATTAAAATGTCTAGAATGTCTACATTTGATTTGGCGAACTATATAGATAGGAATCTGATAACGCCCGAACTTCAGGTACGAGCACATGGCAAATCGAACGTTTTCGATGGCAAATTTAGTGACGCGAAGATGGTAACTTTAGTTGGCAAGCACGCCAACTTCATGCTTCAGTTTATTTTTTGACAGAAAATTGCCGTGTGTTTCAACTAATTTGCCATACTTGCGTCACTAGAATTACCGTCGAAAACGTTCGATGTGCCATGTGCTCATACTTGACGTCAGGTACTTATCATTTCCGTATATATATATTCTGATTATATATGTATGTATATCGGGTTGTCCTATCTAGGGCCGAAAATAAACCAGTCGAGAGAGATAGAGAGGCCGGGGTGCTCTCTCCTTTTTCGAAATATAAAGGGTGCGAAAGAATGGCCTCACCACAGGTCCATTCTTTTGCGTTACATTTTCCTTTTTTAAATAAAATAAATTCCTTTGGGAGTTTTCAGTTAGCTATCTTTGGGAGTTTTCAGTCACGTCACGCCAATATAAGCAAATCCATGACTCTCTCGATCAGATCAAACCTGTGCGCACGCCGCCGTTATTCCCTTGCCGAAATGGCGTGGGAATCGATACCACCTTAGCCTCATGCAATGCACCGATCCATCGTGCCTACCACCTTAGCCTCATGCGTGCACCAATCGATCGATCGTGCCAAGCTGCAGACTGCGGCGTCCTGAAGTGACAGTGACAGTGACTCGAGTTGAATTTGGGTTGGAAAATTTGGAAGTGACGGTGTGGCCGACATCGTCCATGCCCTGACCTCCGTGCCACCTTGCACCGCTCCGATCGATCTTGTGCACCACGGGCAGCTCTCCTCACATCCGTGCTCCCCATCGGCACCTGGAATTGGAGGCAAAGATTGTCCCGTGTGTTAGTATGTACAGGCAAAGATTGTAAACTTTAGGGGATGGGTAGATGGCTACAACTCCCTAAATGTTTAGTTTTCAGGGGGGGTTAAGCGAATTTAGTCTTCTCCAGTCCAGGCTATTGTCCTGCCTCGTGTCCAACGAAACCAGCGCACCGATCAAGAATCGCCAACCATGGCCGTGTGCATCATAATGATGCACAGGCCAGAGATAATCCTCATTTTCTAAAAAAAACAAACTCTGGCCTAACTCGACACATACACACGCCTTCCTGCCTGCGTGCCATACGTCGCCTGTCCTTTCGGCAGCAGCCCAATAGACCAGAAACGGTGACGCCGCGATTGGTCTATCCATCAATGGATCGAAGCGAAGAACATGTAGTACACTACCTACGCTGGCCCACCACAACACATGGAGCATGCACGGTATGGCGTTACCGACCGTTACAATCCCATAAAGAACTATTGCTATGCTAGGCATAGGATGAAAAAGCACGGAAAGAAACGCAGCAACAATCATTTAAGTACAATATAGGCATGTGGCCCAAGTATAAACCAGTCCAGGGTTGTTTCTTGTCTGGTTTTGGATGTTGGAGGCTGTAAAATAGACGGTTTCATGGTTCAGATTGTATATTAGACTTTGATGGTAGCTCAATGTTGTAATATGGACTTCTCTCAAAATAAAGGGAAATGCTTTCAATCAGTAGTCTGATTAGAAGCAAATCGTCAGACGGATTGACTACCGTTGATTCTCGTTGGATCTCACGGTGTAGAAACAGGTTCACCCTGCTTCTCTTCATTTCTCCTCTGCCGGTGCCACCGGCCGGAGTGGGGACGGGAGGGGAGTCCGGGTAGCTGCTGCATATAGTTGTTTAAGGTAGTTGTTGCATTAATGGCGTATGGCCTAGTGCAGTTTTGGAGTATTTCACTGTAGCACGCGGGCTGCATCCGGTGGTCGCCGTTCTTGTTCCCCGGCCATCTTCGACGGTGAAAGCTGGCTGCGGGTGGCGGATCCGACGGAAACTCCCTTAATAAACCTGGTCGAGAGCCAGATCTGATTGAAGCAGATGCCTTCTAGCCTTCTTCTTCGAGCCATCATGGTGGCGGTACAAGAGGTGGGGATGGATCTGCCTTCGGCTTCCCTCGATATGGAGCTCCGATGGGAAATGAAGCTGGCTTTGATGTTCGTCATCCCCCATCTTTGTTCTCTGCATCGACCTACGCAAGCTGTGTGGGTGGCTACGGTGGAATATCGGTCGCTGGTTGATCTGCTGGCAATTTCCTATGCCCACTTCTTCAACGCCCGCCAATGGGAGGCCCTCTTCTCCTTGCCCTGCGATGGCAAGGTCCTGGTCGGAGACGGTGGCCACAGCATCTCCGATGAGGTCGCCGATTGTTTTAGGACTCGATTACTTTCTTTATGTCTCATTTGGGGTCCTGTGTGCAAAATGGGAGGACTCGGTTGTAATTTCCCAAAACAAAAAATTGGGGTCATTCGTGCAGGGTTGTTTCACCTTTTGTTGTTGTAGTGAAAACAATGGGTGATTAGGCAGTGTCATTAGCAGCGTGGTTGCAAAAGAGGTTAACGGCGGTGCGTATGACAGCCTTATAACGAAGCTAGCCGTACACCAATAAAATTAACACTTCAATTTTTTTGAATAGGTTTAGTCACCTCGAGGGAGCGCGACCTGATCTTATGTTAGGAAGGCGTCGAGAGAGGTTTGGTCGCAGGTGCGTGTTTCGGCCGATTCGGCTGTTGGCCAGAACGCCGACGCCCGTGATGGCTCCCGAAGCTCGTGGCTGTCGTTTGGAGTAGGGATACTGGCCGCCGGAGCTACCGCGGGCTGTCGCGCGACCACCACGACCGAACCAAGCGGCCACTGCTTCGGTCGATGTTGCGTCGGCGAAATTAGGGTCAGCCACCAGCCGGTAGGTGTCAAGGAGGCGTAGCAGACGCTTTCGCCAGCCGCTCGTCGCCGGCGCGACTACCATCTACGCTCCGACGTGCTGCCGCCCGGTTTCTTCCACCTCGCACACAAGTTGTTCGACAAAATTTGCACAAGGTATTTCATATCATCTATTGAAGCGGCTGCCCTATTTTACATCATCTGTTGGAGTTGGATGTAAAAAACCACTTTTTGATGATGTAAATTTTACTCGAACCACTTTTTGATGATGTTTTTTACATTATCTATTGGAGATGCTCTTAGAGAGAAAGGAAGAGAGAGAGGCGTATGCAAAAAGCAGCAGGGCGCCGCGGCGTGCATGAAAGAGTCAGATAGAGATAGAGAAGGGGATGCTGTGGGGTCCACCGGTCAGCAGGCTCACTATTTAAGGACCCATTTGGTGTTTTCTTGAGATCATTCACTCATCAACGCAGAGAGAGAAAGGGTCCGTTGTACTTGTGTATCTTTCCCGCCTCCCCTGCCTAGTCCCAGAAATCCATTGCCCCCCTCTCTCTACACATCTGAGAGACTCCTCTAGATCAGTTCCTGCAGTTAACTCTCGCCGGAAGCCACCATGGTGTCGCCGGACACTATCCGCACGGCCATCGGCGTCATAGGTGCGTCGCCGTCCCAGTCTCTACGCTCTGCTTCTATGCATACACATACGCTCCTGCGCTGCAGCAAAAATCATGTGGTGTATGGATGGTGGCACTAAACGGGTCGTGCGGGGTGTTTTCTCATGCTCTTTTTGTTTCTCACAACTTTGTGCATGTCCTCTTCACAAACTTTTGCTCCCTTCTAATGCAAGCATCATGCACCAGATTTTCTAGAACTCGAATTGTGATTTATTTGCCAATTCATCCTTTCTTCATCATCTAAGATCTACTTCTACTTTGTTGGGATTTTTTTTTTCTGTCTTGCAGGCAATGGAACTGCCTTGGTGCTCTTTCTATCGCCAGTGTAAGAACCGTCTAAGAAAAATATGATGTGGCACTGCAATTAATGATTATGATACCATATCATAGCATGTCAAATGAGAAAAATTAATAAAAAATAAATCCTAACCACAACTTTGCATGGAGATTCTACAAATGAATACATGAAGGTACCATATGATACTAGTATATGATATTATGCATTGTAAAGGTAGTATCATTAGACTAGTATCATGTGCATGATACTTGTTTATGATACTTCCCACTACAAGAGGTTTAACAGAACTTTTAAACAAGTGTATCTTCCTTTACTTCTCCGGAAAAAAAGGGATTCCAGAATTAATTGATACAAATTCGAGAGAATGTGGAGATCTGCACGGCAATAATTTAGATTTCTTTTCGAATAAACAGAATAAAATAAGCAATGAAAGAATAATTTCTGCTTATTATATATACAATACGCACTACACGAATATATTTATGAACTACGAATTCCAGGCCGACGTTCTACCGAATCTGGAAGAAAAAGTCGGTGGAGCAGTACTCGGCGGCGCCGTACATCGCGACGCTGCTCAACTGCATGATGTGGGTGCTCTATGGGCTCCCGGTGGTGCACCAGCACAGCATGCTCGTCATCACCATCAACGGCACCGGCATGGCCATCGAACTCACCTACAGCGCGCTCTTCCTGGCCTTCTCCGTCGGCGCCGCCCGCCGCCGAGTCCTCCTCCTGCTGGTCGCTGAGGTCGCCTTCGTCGCCGCCGTTACCGCGCTTGTCCTCTCCCTCGCCCACACCCACGACCGCAGGTCCATGGTCGTCGGCATCCTCTGCGTCCTCTTCGGCACCGGCATGTACGCCGCCCCGCTCTCCGTCATGGTACGCGTCGGTATCACTCTCACTGTCTCACCTAGAAATTAGTACAGTATTGGAGTGAGATTTGGTGGTAGTATTTTATTGATTGATTTTAGTACAGTAGGTGATTGCCGACGTCAGGATATCCGGCAAGGAAATGATTAATTACCTGCTGTTAGATTGAGAATAACCATAGGAAAAGAACGCTTGATTAATCTATAATTAGTAATTTGATTGACCAACGTCGACTCGGGGTGGAGTATACACGCATGCATAATCTTGTCGTTTCTCTCTATCTAGTTGTTATATTCTTTTTCGGGGCTATCACTATCTACTTTTTTTTTGTTGCGAAAAATCCCTTCGATCTATTAAACTTTCTAGCAGTACAAGCACCCCTATAAAATAAGAAAATTACAGCAAGGTCGCTGGGGAGCCAGCCAACTCCCCCTTCTTGAGCGGGCCCGTGGCGCACCGCTGCCGCCGCTCCACAGCCGGGAAGACACCGTACCTAGGCCATGCTGGACCAGCGCCCTAGAAGCGAAGCCGATGACGCCAGAAAGAAGACAGATTTCGGAGCCGATGCGCCGGCCGATCCAGCGCACCACCACCTCCTGCACAAGGCCCCAACGAACTCTGCAGCGACGACGAGCGGCACTACAACGAGGGAGGAGCCTGGGGACAAAACACCATATGAACAGTAATGTGGGTGCAGAGCATCATTTGTATTTCGTTTTGTATGGAGATCATTTGATGTTTTTTGGTGACCAAACTTTGCAAGCTCCTAAAACATTTGCTCATAATCACATCCACCAAGTTTCAGAATTTTTTAATTTTTTTTCGAATTTACTGTTCACTGCATGGGTATCCAAGCTGGGTGCAGCCACTACTTTCCTTATTGCAACGTAGAAAGAGAGGAAATGGGAGGTTGGGTTGGAATCACTATCTACTTTGAATAGCGTATATTCTTTTCCACAAAAAGTATTTCAAGCAATGCTTTCATTCCATGGTGTCAAATCAACTCCTGTTCTTTTTGTTCATCCTTCACTTTTCCATTCAACTATAATTAATAACTTGTGTGCGCTGCACTTTTCCCCTCATGTTTTTGTTAAAATTGTTCAGGGCTTCTTTTTCTTCTATTAAACACTTTCTTTTAGTCCCCCCATCCCAAACAAAACAAAGGTTGTGTCATCTCCCATATGCTGTCGTTTCTTTGGATGAATTGTACAACACAAACAATTGGCTGTAAAATGGATGGATTTTCCTTTTTTAATGTTCATCATGTTAATTTCGGTGTCCGTATTTCAGAAAATGGTGATCCAGACGAAGAGCGTAGAGTACATGCCCCTGTTTCTGTCCGTGGCCTCGCTCATCAATGGCATCTGCTGGACTACCTACGCCCTCATCCGCTTCGACCTCTACATCACCGTAAGGCTTCTAAAATTTTAATGTTTTTAGTTGTTTTTACTATTCTTTATAGGGGAAAGCTCCCCCTCAACCGGCTCATCTTATCCTCCCGTCCACTACCTCTACAGCCTGCCACGTGCCCTCGTGGCCCCACGTCCCCGTCCTCAGCCTTATCTCCTCCCAGAAGCATCTTGTTCGCCTCCTCCAAATTTTCTCTCGCCGCTCTCCTCTGTCTCAAAAACAAGCCGTCGAGCTACAAGCCAGTGCTGTGGACCCCGTCGGCTGTGGCGACGCTCCTTGCTGCAAGCCACTGCTGCGATTCTTTCCTCCTCCCTTGTAGGCAGCCACAGATTAGCAAGCAGCCGTTGTAGCAAGCCATGGCGGCACCCCAGCAACCTTCACGAGGCGACGGCAGCCATTGCTGCGAGCGCAGCGGGGGCGCTGCTGCAAGTTGGAGCTATGGACCGTAAGGCCGGCACCCCTGTTGTGAGTCGCGGCGGTGCCAACAATGTTGCATGCTTGGACCAGTGACAGCAGAGGTTGCGAGCGCGTGACGGCGGGGCATGGTGCTGTAAGCCGGCGAGGCATGATGCGCAACGGCGGCGCAACATGGTGGTTGCTGCGACGTGCGGCGACAGCAGCCTTCCAAACATAGTGGTTGATGTGATGACGGGGACGAATCGATGATACGCAGGATGAATGGACTTCGGCGACGACCGCAATGTCGGCCATGTTGCAAACCTCCCGTGTGCAGCATGGCTCATGTTGCAAAGCACTCGTCGTGTAAATCTCCAAGCACAACATGCCCCATGTTGCAAATCTCCGATCACAACATGACCCATGTTGCAAACCTCATCAGCTAGATTGGACCGAGTGCAACATGACTCATGTTGCAAACCTCCAAACACAACATGACCCATGTTGCAAACCTCGTCGGCTGAATCGGACGGCTATCCCGCGGTGGATCCAACGGCTCGCGACCCGCCCGATATTTTCAAAAGATCAGCCGGTCGACGAGTTGTCCTTATTTATTTTACTAATATTTAAGTAATAATCATTAGCTATTAAATTACTGGTGTGAGAAGAGGATGACTAAACCAAGCATCCACTTGAGCACTTGCTACAAGTAGCCAGCACGGAACCTGGACAGTGCATGCTGTGTCCACCAAACTAAATAGTAGTACCGGAAGTTAACATGGATGACTTACTAAGTTCTGCCAAGGCAAGTTTTGTTTTTTAAACTGTCACAGGTGAAAGACTCCCCACGTGAATTTGAACTCATTTTAAAAACAAAGTTGATTCAGTTTATACGGGAAACCAGATCAAAAACCAAACAATGCGACCCAGTTTATGAGGAAAACCGGGCCAAAAACCATGCAAGCAACTTAGGCTCGTCGACCACACGACACTAGGCAATAGTCGCACCAAACACACACCCCCAGTTCCGGAGCCGCTGCTCCGACGTCCCCTGCTCTCACGCGAGACCACGACCGTTGCGCCAAACATCCGGGGCCACTGTCCCGACGTACCAGTCAGACCGACCCCTAAGATCGCGTCGAACAGGTCGACGAACTTGCTACCCGCGCAGCATGAGGTCGCCACCTACGCAATGCAGAGCCGCGCTCCTACCCCATAGAGCCGCCGCTACATCGCAATCCGAGGCCGCCTCCTTGGTGCATATCCACCGTACTCCGGCATCCACCAACCTTGACCACCAAGCAACCCTGAACAACTGCTTTGAACCCGCTGCCCCACAGGGGTCAAGGACTCCAAGGCAGCACCTCCAACAAGGTAGCGACATAGGTGTCGCCGCTGCCCGCTCCGACGAGCTTGGGTTTTCACTCAGAGATCACATGACACATGCGGCAGTAGAGGAATGAGGCGTTCATGAAGGAATACGACACTCAAGGTGGCAGTCATCATCGGCACCAACAGGAGTACGTGCAGGGCTTTGGCCCAGAGTACGTTCACCACCGTCCAACCTCACAAGGGAGGCCAAACCGCAGGAACGAAGCAAGCTGCGAGAGTGCCATGCCGCCCACCATCAAAACTGACCAACACGCCCGGTGGCCGGAGACCAATCCCCACGACAGCCGCAGCAAACCCAACGTCGCGGTGCCGCCACGCCGCCATCCAAAATTGCAGCACTCAACCACCACTACAGTTCCACAGCTGAGGGAAGGAACCCTAGCACCCGAAGGCATCGAGCTGCTGCTGCACGTCACAGCTCTACCTTAGCCGCACCTCGGCTGCATCTACCGAGTACCGACGGATCCAGAAGTGGGTCAGATCCTTGGCGGTCCGCCCCAGCGCCACCCCGCACGACCCCTTGCTGAGGGGGGAGTAGAGCAGCGTGCCACCATGCCCGAGGCTGCCACCCCGGCATGCCAGCGCTGACAGCAAGCCGCCGCCGCAAGGAACTAGATCGGGATCTGGGACAGAAAGCACAATAGAGCCGGTAAATTATGGGATCCGGCCGGGGAGAAGTATCACACACGAGGGCTACGGGAAGGGGAGCTAGTACCGTATGCAACAGACCGCCGGCCAGTGGTTGCCTCTGGTGAGAGACGCATGGTCCCGGGACAGAGCAGGGATGTGGGAAAAACGGCCAAGGGCCCCGCCCCTTTTGGGAATAACAGCAGCCGCCCGCCGCTTCCGCGGAGGCCGACGGCGGCAGCGGCGGAGAGGGAGGTGGGGGGACGCTCCGGTGCCGCTCAGACGAGCACGACACGGGAGCGGGGTCATTCGCACAAGAATTTCCTGGTCATCTGCCAAGGCAAGCTAATGATGGCAGGGCCGGGTATATAAATTTAGGAAGTGCATCTGGTTAGGGACCATATTTGGATGCTTCAGGCGAACCACCCGAATGAATGCAGCTGCAGCCTTGCAACTAGGACACCCGTGAACTGAAGTAACCAGCTCTTCCTTTGATTTCCTGCGAGTTCCTATGACTTGGCTAACATGCACGTTTTTGTGCTGGGAGGGACTATGGCTGTACGATCATAGCGTTCACCCCACAATCAATGCGTGTGTCATGCGATCCGTCCGTCGCTGACCTCTGATACACGGTACGGTAGTAGTACACCAGAAACACAAGGTTACGTCATGTGCTATGCTATTGTAGTTGCCCTGTGTCCGCGGCCACGGCATGCATGCAGCGCATCACCTATATACTGACCCTTTTCAAAAAGCTCATGCTAACACATTTTTGGGATTATAATTTGTTTTTCTCGTACGACGCTCCTGTTCGCCATCACGAATGTTATAAATAAGCCCCTTAAAACTTAAATGAGTACTACCAATTTGATATTTTTTTTTTCTTTGCGGTTCGGTGAATGCTAAATTGGTATTCTTTCAATGCAGATTCCCAACGGGCTGGGCGTTATGTTCGCTGTGGGGCAGATAATTCTGTACGCCATTTACTACAAGTCGACGCAGCAGATCGTTGAGGCCCGCAAGCGCAAGGCCGACCAGGTACCCATGACCGAGGTTGTCGTCGACGGGAAGAACGGCAACACCACCAACTAAGAGCATGGTTAATAGTACAACCAGCTGGTAGCTATATGATGTTGCCATGTCATTTATAGTCAAGCTTATAGCCGGTAAGTACAATAGTTGGATATAAATATGCACTACTTTGTTGATACATGGTACACCTCACTCTCTCATAAAGTCTCTAGAAGCACGTGCTGCAGCTGGCTATTCATCTGTAGCCGCTTCTCTTCTCTCTCCTCCAACTCAGTAAAAATATAATATTTAAAGTCTTACAGCCCGCCTAAATCACTTTATTGTACTTGCTCTAAGGGGCCGGCAATGGCCACTACTAGAAACAAGATTACTCGATTGAAGTGCCTTCATAAATGAGTGGGGTGAATTGGAGCTCGGCCTCCATGGAGGCCAAAATTTTGAAAAATTCAAAAATCGAACTTCTCAGTTTAAAAAAAATCTGAAAAAAATTGTACAAGTATACAAGGATGTGATATGTATGTGTGTAAAATTTCAGGATGAAATATCTTGAAATGCGATCTGTGCAAAAAAAAAAACAAATTCATGGACCTTGGGCATGAACAGTATCATGTGCTGAAAAGCCACGAATTTGTTTTTTTTTTCACAGCTCTCATTTCAATGTATTTAGTCCTGAAAATTTACACACATGTGCATTATGCCTCCATGTATATCTGTATTTTTTTTAGAATTTTTTGAAATGTCAAAATATGAATTTTGATGAATTTTGAATTTTTCAAAAACCAGCCTCCATGGAGTTCGGCCTGCAAAAGCATTTTTCGTTCATAAATTACCTTAGCTAATTCTCCGATGAATCATCTACGCTGTGCGCTAGCTGTGATGCCCGAGGCTCGTGTGCATGCACTGTCGCAGACGTGTTCATGTGTACCCTTGAATAATCTGCCTTCATTTGTCTCCTTTATGCCTAGTGCGTACGGCCGCTACTATATACGTATCAAACAGACGGCTAACTGCGACCCTGAGTGGCGGATCTCTGGTGTTCTTGATTTTCTGGAAAAACTATGACACTCCAAAGCCTGGAGCGTAGCTAGGCCCCAGGCTACCAGGGCTGTGACCGGGGACTGTAGCAACTAGGTTGGCCTGGGCATGCCTCTAACCTGGCTAGGCAACTGCTCCAAAGGGAACTTATAGTCCTGTTCTCTGCAAACATGACTCGGCTGGACATACGTCGGCAATCATTAACTCTGCCAAGTTCTTATTATCGGGCACTCGGCAAACACTTAAATATCCATTGCCGAGTTTCTGTAAATGAGAACTCGGCAAACTACAACTCCAGATGGAATGGCCCGTTAACGGCGGTGCCACGTGGCCAGATCTTTTGCCGAGTGTGGAACTTGGCAGAGCTTCAACCAGTAGGGGCCCGACGCGTGGCACAATCTTTTGTCGAGTTCTCGCCTGCCGAAAAAACTTTTGCCGAGTGTGGAACTCAGCAGTACCTCGACGAGTAGGGTGTCGCCGCATGGCACACCCTTTTGCCGAGTTCTCGTCCATTGAAACTCGGCAAACCATTACCGAGTCTGGAACTCAGCAGACCTTCGACGAGTATAGGCTTGACCCGTGGCATAGCCAGTCACCAAGTTCTCGCGGGCGGAACTCGGCAAACCTTTGACGAATACGAGCGTGCCATGTGTCACGTGTGTTCGCCGAGTGTTTTGTTTGCCGAGCGCCGCGTTCGATAAACCCCCCTAGTAGATGTCAGCTGAAGCTGGCCTTTGCCGAGTGTGGAACTCGGCAAAGACTCCAGGAGCTACCAGCTTCTACCATGTGTCCCTCTTTGCCATGTACTGCACTCAGCAAATGCTCCAGGAAATGCTTTGCCAAGTGCCAGAACTCGGCAAATGGTCAGCTATGTTTTTCTTTGGGCAGCCCTGGATAGAAGTCATAATATACACATATGTTTGATCACACACATGCATGACAGCATTCAAATATCATCACAACATTCAAATATCACCACACACTTACATCATAGCATCACACGGCATCAACAAGCAATATGGGCATCATTCCGACACATATTACACAAGTGGCATAATTACACATGTGTACACACTGTGAAACACAAAGTGCATACATAGAGAAGTTGACACACGAGTGCATACATAGAGAAGTTCAACGAGAACTAAAACATGACAAGTGTAGCGAGAAAGACAAATGAAAAAGGAACGAAATTGGCCTATAGCAGTACCGGAGTTCCTATCTGGATTTGTACAGAAATAGCAGGGCACTCCTTTCTTTTAATTTATTTTAATCCTTTGGGAAGATGGATACTTGAAGGTTCTGGAATTCTACATGTGCGTATACCAAGTGAAAGAAAAGAAAGTACACGTATAACCAGCTATGCTACTGATTGCATTGGAAAATAATCAAATCTGAGGTAGTACTTTTCTTTTAGCTAGCTTGTGAGCCTTGGGTTACTGGTTGGTGCTCTAATTCAACAATCAGCATAGGTTAAATTCTGTTGGGAGGAATTAGGTTCCAGTGAATTGGCTATTAAGTCGAGTTTGCCTACACAGGTTTGGAGGGGTCTGTCGCTAGGGTTGGTTCTTCGCTGCATCGTCGAGGTTAAGGCAAGTACATGATGGATTGCCTTGGTTTATGTTTGCCACCAATGGTTCTTCATTATTTCTGTTTGGAATCGTCTCATCTTCGTATTCATGCATGTATCAAGGTATCGGTGTATCCCCCGCAAAAAAGAGGGTTTCACTGTATCAGTTAGGACATAGGTTGACTATTCCGGATATGACCGGTGAGAAATGTCAAATGTATCTAGTCCGGTGTGAGTGTGACACTGAAGATGTCCCGCCGGATGAGTCAGATTCAGTTCATTTGTGCATCAGTATCAGTATTCAGTTCCCGTTTAGAATTACCTCAGATATTATTCCATTTGTCAACGTTTTTTTGGCTCTATAGTGTACTTTACTGAGTATATTTTACTCACCCTTGTACTTCCTTTGTCGGTTTTGTTTGGATTTCAGGTACCCAAAGTAACGACATGCATGGGAGGGAGTAGTTCATCACCACAAGGACGCACACGTCTATATCACATACATTAGTTCTACATATCACATAATTCTTAAGACTATCGTTTGTTAGTTGTCATAGTATCGAAGACTTGCACCTTTTTTTGTGAGTTTTGGTTGCTCTAGTCTTTTCATGTGTGCCGGCATCATTTGAACAGGGCATTAGTCCTGGTTCGTAAGGGCCTTTAATTCCGGTTGTGCAACCGGGACTAAAGGCCCCCACTTTTAGTCCCGGTCGTGTTACGAACCGGGACTAAAGGGGCTCCACGTGGCCGCTGCGCAGTGCTCAGACAGGAGGACCTTACCAACCGGGACTAAAAGGCCGTCACGCGTCAGCACTTGCCAAGCGCTGTTTTTTTTTTGGAAAGGAGGGGTTTAGGGTTTTGGAGGGTTTAGGGGTTTCATATTGTATTTCCCTTTTCTTTTTGTGTTTACCATTCAATTCTTTTTCATTTTTATTTTATGTTTTACATTCAACTCGACGCTAGCTACTACATATAGCAATGAAGGAACCATTACACAACATCATCATGAATATAGAGAAGTGACCTCTCTTTCTCCGTGCTTGGTCGAACAATAAGTTTTCGTATATCTATTCGACGCTGCTACATATAGTACACGTTCATGCATATATACAATATAACATCTCTTACGATCCCTAATATCTAATTGTTGCCAAAATCGCATTCCAATTCCCGATGCTATTCTCACTCTTTATGTATGACCTCTTTAAGTAAGAATCCTGCCAATTCCTCTTGAATTGCTCGTATGCGATCCTTTGGTAGGAGTTCGTCCCGCTTCCGTTGGATCTAATTTAAAGAAGGGGGTCAATATATATATATGAATGAAACTCAACACAATTTATGGTAATAAAATAAAATTGTGAATATTGTTTACGTACTTCAAGTTGTTGTAAAATTCCGCCCTTCTCACTGGTCGTCTGGCGAATGAACTTGCAAACGTAGTATCCACATAAATTATTCCCGTCTTACTGCCTCAAGCACTTTATGAGAATAGAGTTAAATCAAAATAATAATCAAGCGTGATAATGGTATTAAAACTAGAATTAAAGAGAGATGCACGGAACTAGCTAGTACTACTTACATTGGGGTGTCGAAATCGCAGCTCCTTTTTCCATTCACCCCTAGCCTGCTTGGTGAACTCTTTCCAAACCCTGCCCGGCAAAGAAAATGAATAAAAGAGTTATTAATTACTTGATATCAGGAAATGAACGAAAGTTGCCGATATAGTGTGATAATGATTGAACTTACTTCTGAAGCATTTCACTCGTGTCCGCCGACATCTCAGGGTCTTTACGTTTCCAGTCCATGACAATTACTACTCCTGCGTAAAGCTGAATGACTAGCAGAATAAAGTGGAACCTGCGCACGCATAACTCATCAAATACACTTAACCTCGAGTAAGCGAAATAGTATGTGCACAAGACAGTAACACTCACTTGAAGTTGTAAGGAAATAGTATTTCCCTTCTGCTTTGTTGTCCAATTAACGCCTTTAGCAAGTTTTTCGCTGTATCCTTGGCGTTGTTTGCTACCGTAAATTCATGTACGGTATTTGGGTTAATAAACCCAATGTCATAGATTTGTCCCCTTTTGCATTCGAGAATCTTCAATCTGCATAATATAGTGAGGATAATTATACATGCAATGAACGAGCTGAGCTAGAGACTTAGTTACACAAATAATACTTACAGACAATAGCAACTGACGATAGTTTTGTGCGAGAGCGTCTTGATTGTATAACTGAAATAATTCATCAAATTCAATGTACATCTCCTCGACTCCATTGAAGAAATGCTCATATCTAATTCCCACAAAGATCATGTTGCTCCCTTCCTTTGAGGCTTTCATGTACCACTCATACAATCTTCGCATTTGTGTTGGTTGATGCGGGAGCTCCTCAGGTCTGATGAGAGGCTTCCCGTGCTCGTATCTAAAGGCTAAATCAGCCATGGGGAACTCTCCATGCTCGCCTAAGTATTGACCAAGAGTGAAAGCAACCTCCGGATCAATAACGATATCGGAAGACACCTTGAGCGGGGGGAACAATTGGTTTTTCTGTTCTCCAAGCTGGGGAATTGTTTTCCCCCTTGCATTACTACTACTTCCCGACCGCTGCTGTTCTTTATGTGACTTGATAATAGAGCGGTCATAGTTTGATAGCAGCGGAGGCGGCGGTGGTCGCGTAAGGCTTTCCTGACAGCGCTTTGCTTTTGCTGGTTCTATTTTCTCCTTTCGCTCGGGCCATGTCGGTGCAAGCTGGCGTTTCACTTCGTCATCCACGACCTTCTTGAGTTCCTCATCACTCAGTTGGTATGGTAACTTGGCAGGAGCCTCCTTGACGCTTATTGTACCTGCTCTGGATTTCTTCGCAGTTGTCCTACTGGCCGCCGGAGCGGCGGTTCTCTTTCGCCGGGACTGAGGCAGCGCAGTCTGCTGAGGGGCCTCCTCCGGCGGAGTCTGCTGATGTGGCGGAGACAGCTGACGCGGCGGAGACGACAGAGGCAGCGGAGATAGAGCTAGATTGGTACTGTGAGGAGTCTGCTGAGGGGCCTTCTCCGGCGGAGTCTGCTGACGCGGCGTCCAATGTGGAAGCACGATGTGTTCCTTTGTCCATAGAATGGTACTTCCTCTGGCATCTCCCAGTTCAGTATCCCCTTCACCTGTAGGGATTTCAAGCTCCAGCTGCTCAAATCCGTTCATAACTTCATCCACCCCGACAACAGCATAGCCATCTGGAATCGGAGAGCAATGGTAAGTTCCACCAGGTACAGGAGGTAAGGCAAAGCCGACCGCCACCTTCACGGATATGTTCATGCATTTCGCATGTAGATCACAATGTTCCCTCTACGTGATATCATCCACGGGGTAGCGAGGAGCCGTGATATCATCTATGGTCCGAACGAGCTCCGTGTAAGCCACGCTGCTTTTCTGCTGAGATGCTGGGCCGGATGTCTCGAATGAAGGATCTTCGTGCCGCTGAGTTTGGCCGGTAGCTCGCTGGCTGGTAAGTGCCTCTATTTGCTTCTGCTGCAACGCTACTATTTCTTCTATCTTCTGTAGCCGGTCTACATCCTGTTTCATTATTCTTCCTCGGCTTCTGTAAGTGTCACTGCATTCGGGAAACCCAACCTTCCACGGAACGGAGCCTGATGTGCCTCGTGTTCATCCACTGTGTTCAGCATTCCCGAGGGCGCGTGTCAGCTCGTCGTTCTCTCTGTCGGGAATGAACTTCCCGTCCTACACGCCTTCATTGCAGCTTGAAGGGTTTTGACAGGTGTTGCAAGTTGCTCTTTTGTATAAATACACTTCCCTGTTTCTGGGTTCAACGTTCCCCCATGCTCGTAGAACCAAGTCCTTGCCCGTTTGATCCACTGCAATGGCTCTGGATCGATCCCTTTAGCAATCAGGTCGTTCTCAATTTTCTCCCACTTAGGCCTGGCAACCTTGTAGCCACCTGACCCCGTAACATGGTGATATTCTTTCTTTGCAGCATTTATCTTATTTCTTTCTGACCTTTTCTTAGCTTCATCCGATTTCTTGTACTTCACAAATACGTCCCAATGATCTTTTAACTTCTCATGTGCTCTGGTGAATGTTGGAGTCTTGTCTTTCTGGACATAGTCTTGGTTCAATCTTTTCTTCCAGTTGTAGAATTGTGCGGCCATCTTCTTAAGAGCCCATGACTTGACTTTTCGCTCTATAACTTGGTTATTTGGATCCACCTCTGGTGGTAGGGTGAAATTTGTCATGAGCGTATTCCAAAGCATTTCTTTGCATCTATCCTCGACATAAGTAACTCCATCGTCCACCTTCGGCTTATTCCATTCTTGAATGGAGATCGGGATGCTGTCCCTAGCAATAACTCTGCACTGACTTATAAATGCATCTGCGTTCCGCTTGGGAGCAATCGGTTTGCCATCTCCATCGACTTCTTCGATCTTGAACCTTTCATTATCGCCCAACCTTTTTTTCGGGCCTCGTTTCTTTATCAAAGATTGGCTCTATCCAGAGGGCTAATAGAAGAAAGAAGCGTTAATAAATGTATATACAAATCAATTAATGCATCTAGTCAGCATAGTCTTAATTAATATACCTCGCCGGACTTTGTAATAATTAAGGTTCAAACACCGGAGCCGTCACCTTCTCGCTCCATTCTCTCATCGGAGCCGTCCATTCCCTCACCGGAGTCGTTCAAAAAATGTGAGGTGATATCATCATCTCCGTCGCGGATTATTTCCTCCAACATGTTTTCTTGTTCTTCGTCTCTGGCGTGTTCCGGATCCATAGTTTCTGCAATCACTTGCAAGTTATTTCATATGCATTTTATATAGTTTTAGTATTCTGGACAGAACAACAAGTTTATTTATTTTAACATGTATGATGATGGCAAAACATAATCTACAAGAGAAATCGAAACAAATGCATATAAAGAATGTCTCGATCGGAGTTACGATTCTACCGGAACGAACCGGTGAGGACTCTTCACCGGCGATCATCAAGGACTCCTCCGGCGATCGTCGGGGACTCCTCCGGCAACCCAAAATATCGGGAAGGAAACGGTGAGGACTCTTCACCGGCGATCATCGGGTACTCCTCCGGCAACCCAAAATATCGGGAAGGAAATGGTGAGGACTCTTCACCGGCGATCGTCGGGGACTCCTCCGGCAACTCAAAAATTTCGGGAAGGAAACGGTGAGGACTCTTCACCGGCGATCGTCGGGGACTCCTCCGGTGATCGTCGGGACTTCTCCGGCAACCCAAAATATCGGGAAGGAAACGGTGAGGACTCTTCACCGGCGATCGTCGGGGACTCCTCCAGCGATCGTCGGGACTCCTCCGGCAACCCAAAATATCGGGAAGGAAACGGTGATGACTCTTTACTGGCGATCGTCGGGGACTCTTTTCACCGGCGATCGTCGGGGACTCCTTCCGCTTAAATTCTTTTGAACTAAATTCTACCAGGAAGAAGACATAAAAATTCTCTTCTTTCATGTTCAAAGCTACCTCATATGATGCTTGCATTAAATCACACAAAAATGAAAAAATGGCATCTTTTGCAAAAATGACATGCAACAAAATCAATACAAAATATTGACCAAGTTTATATACAAAATATTAACATCCACAATACAAAATCAGCTAGGCGGGCGGCGTCGGTGACTGCGGGGGGGGGGGGGGGGGGGGGGGGGGGGGGGGGGGGAGGTGGGA
This sequence comes from Thinopyrum elongatum, assembly GCA_011799875.1. Lineage (NCBI taxonomy): Eukaryota > Viridiplantae > Streptophyta > Magnoliopsida > Poales > Poaceae > Thinopyrum > Thinopyrum elongatum. The sequence continues at coordinate 10,258,254 of CM022298.1, forward strand.
TAGGAGGAGGAGGGGAACAGCGATGGCTCATAGCTAGCCATGGAGCCGGGGGCGGCGAGGCTCGGTGACGCGGCTCGGGGAGGAGGGCGAGGTGGTCCGGCGATGGCGGCCGTCGGCGACGAGGGCGGCGGGGTGACTAGCGGCTACGGGTGTCTGCGACCGGGGGGGGGAGCGATCTCCAGCAGCCTGGTGGCGGCGTGGTGTCGTTCGGCGTCGGGGCAGGCCTGCGGCGTCGCAAGATAGATGGAGAAGATTGGCGGAGGAAGATGGCCGGGGCGGTTAAATACCTTGAGCTTTAGTCCCGGTTGGTGGTTACGACCGGGACTAAAGGCCTACCTTTAGTCCCGGTTTGTGCCACCAACCGGGACAAACCTGGTGTTTTAATCAAAAATCAATTATGTTTAGCTCTTTTAGTTTTATAACTTTTTCCTTTGTTTTAATTATTTTATTTTATGTTTTCTTGTTAATCTTTTCCCTGATTATATTATGTTAATTCTAAGTTAATATTATTTTGATCATAACTTGAGTTTTATAAAAGCTTTTTAGTTGATTCTTTGTGCTATTGAAGAATATTATGAAATACTTTTTGTTAACCTAATAATGTTATATTTTCTTTTCTGTTAAGTTATTAGTTTAGTATTTTGTTTTGTTTTCTATTTGCTTTTTCTTATTGTTTTCTTTATTGCTTTATTCATTGATTGTATTTTGATTGCTAGAATGCTTGCTAGAGTGAATGCTTATATGAATGCAATGTTTGATTATATAGGTTTTCATCAGATAGTGACAAATATTTCTATCAAGTTATTTTTCATAGGTACCATTGCCGCAACATTTCGCATTGAAGGGCCAGCATCAGGTGGTGGTTTGTCAATATGTTTTTGAAAATATGACACAAGGCGATCAATGCTGTCAAAATATTTCTTCCGGAATCTAAAGCCCTTTGGGTATAACCCAACATACTCATGATGTGAGTTTGTACTCCTGATGTAAGATAATATAAAGGTGCCTGGATGTTCATGAGATATGCCTGCATATTTGTACAAGGAAAGAAACATACATTTACCAAAAATTAAAACAGATGACAATCTTGCCAGTTAATACATCGCCTTCATGTAACTGTAGTGATTCTAGATCAAAGCCATCATCAGAATAGTTGTGGAGCATACCTATGGCTTTCAACCCAGAATCAAAGGTGCAAATTATTCGGTTATCTTGTATATGCTGAACAGTTACTTGAACAATCCTACCATCTGATAAGTTGTCCTCAGTTTCACCAAAAAGCAACCAGAACTCCTCTCATCTGGACTTGGCTCGGCATAAGGGGTCCTCCGATCAGAGAAACCACATAGTAGGGGTGAAATCTTGCAAAACTTGGGATTTTCCAGCTATAAGTCCGGAAACTCACTAGAGAGAAAGTCTTCACTTTTTCTTCGCGTGTGTCCCTTCCTTATTGCGCCGTAACCATGGATAATCTTCATCATTTAACAGGATGCTTGGGTCAGTCTTCACTGTGAAGGGAGGAATTTCATCAAACTTTTCATAATCTTCTGACTTGTTTGTCTTGTCCTCCACTCCCACGATGTTTCTTTTCCCTAGAACTATGTGGCGCTTTGGCTCATCGTATGATGTATTTGCTTCCTTATATTTTCTTTTTCTTGGTTTGGTAGACATGTCCTTCACATAGAAAATCTGCGCCACATCATTGGCTAGGACGAATGGTTCATCTGTGTACCCAAGATTGTTGAGATCCACTGTTGTCATTCCGTACTGTGGGTCTACCATTACCCCGCCTCCTGTCAGATTGACCCATTTGCACCGGAACAAAGGGACCTTAAAATCACGTCCATAGTCAAGTTCCCATATCTCCTCTATGTAACCATAATATGTGTCCTTTTCCCTATTGGTGTTTGCTGCATCAAAGCGGACACCACTGTTTTGGTTGGTGCTCTTTTTATCTTGGGCGATCATGTAAAATGTATTCTCATTTATCTCGTACCCTTGGATAGTCAATACAGTCAAAGATGGTGTCCTGGCCAACAAGTACAGCTCATCTCCAACAATGGTGTCATTCATGAGATGTGTTTGCAACCAACCGCCAAAAGTCGCCATGTGTGTACGTTTAATCCAGGGGTCAGACTGCTCCGGGTTCTTGGAGCGTACAATATCCATGTGTTCCTCGATATACGGGGCCACCAAGGTAGAACTTTGTAGAACTATGTAGTGTGCTTGCGCCCAGGAATGCCCGTCCCTACATATTATTGATTTCGGTCCTAACGTGCCTTTTCCACTCAGTCTCCCCTCATGCCATGATTAAGGAACACCAATCGGCTTAAGGTCAGGAATAAAGTCAACACAAAAATCAATAACCTCCTCTGTTTCATGGCCCTTGGAGATGCTTCCTTCTGGCCTAGCATGGTTATGAACATATTTCTTTAAGACTCCTATGAACCTCTCAAAGGGGAACATATTGTGTAGAAATACAGGACCCAGAATGGAAATCTCTTCGACTAGGTGAACTAGGACGTGCGTCATAATATTGAAGAAGGATGGTGGGAACACCAACTCGAAACTGACAAGACATTGGACCAAATCATTCTGTAACCTTGGTAGGATTTCTGGATCGATTACCTTCTGAGAAATTGCATTGAGGAATGCACACAGCTTCACAATGGCTAATCGAACATTTTCTGGTAGAAGCCCCCTCAATGCAACCGGAAGCAATTGCGTCATAATCACGTGGCAGACATGAGACTTTAGGTTTTGGAATTTTTTCTCTTCCATATTTATTATTCCATTTATATTCGACGAGAAGCCAGACGGGACCTTGATACTGAGCAGGCATTCAAAAAAGATTTCCTTCTCTGCTTTGGTAAGAGCGTAGCTGGCAGGACCTTGATACTGATGCATGCCGTCTTTTTCGTTCATACGTTGCTGGTCCTCCTGTGCCTCCGGTGTATCTTTTGTCTTCCATACACGCCCAAGAAGCCTAGCAGGTTCACGCAATGATTCTTCATCATGTGCATCACGTCGATTGCAGAGCGGGCCTCTAGGACTTTCCAATAGGGTAGCTCCCAAAATATAGATTTCTTCTTCCACATGGGTGCGTGTCCATCACCGTCATTCAGAAAAGATTGTCTGCCAGGACCCTTTCCAAAGATTGCTTTTAAATTCTTGACCATATCAAATATATCATCACCAGTACGGTGGACATGCTTCTTCCGGTGATCTGCCTCACCTTTGAAATGCTTGCCTTTCTTTCTTAAGGGATGCCTGCTCGGAAGAAATCGACGATGTCCCAGGTATACATTCTTCTTACATTTGTCCAAATATATACTTCCAGTCTCATCTAAACAGTGTGTGCATGCATTGTATCCCTTGTTTGTCTGTCCTGAAAGGTTACTAAGAGCAGGCCAATCATTGATGGTTACAAACAGCAATGCTCGTAGGTCAAATTCCTGCTGTTTGTGCTCATCCCACACACGTACACCTTTGATATCCCACAACTGTAAAAGTTCTTCAACTAATGGCCTTAGGTACACATCAATGTCGTTGCCGGGTTGCTTAGGGCCTTGGATGAGCACTGGCATCATAATGAACTTCCGCTTCATGCACAACCAAGGAGGAACGTTATAGATACATAGAGTCACAGGCCAGGTGCTATGATTGCTGCTCTACTCCCCAAAAGGATTAATGCCATCTGCACTTATACCAAACCATAAGTTCCTTGCGTCATCTGCAAACTCCGGCCACTTTCTCTCGATTTTTCTCCACTGCGACCCATCAGCGGGTACTCTCAACATCCCGTCTTTCTTACGGTTTTCTTTGTGCCATCGCAACAACTTGGCATGCTCTTTGTTTCTGAACAGACGTTTCAACCGTGGTATTATAGGAGCATACCACATCACCTTGGCAGGAACCCTCTTCCTGGGGCGCTTGCCCTCAACATCACCAGGGTCATCTCGTCTGATCTTATACCGCGATGCACCGCATACCGGGCATGCATTCAAATTCTCGTATTCCTCACTGCGGTAGAGGATGCAGTCATTAGGGCATGCATGTATCTTGTGCACCTCTAATCCTATAGGGCAGAGAACCTTCTTTTCTTTGTACATACTGTCAGGCAATTCGTTATCCTTTGGAAGCTTCTTCTTCATTATTTTCAGTGACTTCTCAAATCCCTTGTCAGATAAACCATTCTCTGCCTTCCATTGCAGCAATTCCAGTGTGGTACCAAGCTTTATGTTGCCATCTTCGCAATTTGGGTACAACCATTTATTGTGATCCTCTAACATGTGATCGAACTTCAACTTCTCCTTTTCACTTTCGCATTCTCTCTGTGCATCAACAATGACCCGGCGAAGATCATCAGCGGGCACATCTGGTGCCTCTTGATCTTCAGCTTCCACCGTTGCAGTATCACCGTATTCAGGGAACATAGGATAGTTGTCATCATCCTCTTCTTCTTCATTGTCTTCCATCATTACCCCTCTTTCTCCGTGCTTGGTCCAACAATTATAGTGGGGCATGAAACCGGACTTAAGCAGGTGGAAGTGAAGGGTTTTCGAGGAAGAGTAATCCTTCATATTCTCACAGACAACACATGGACAATACATAAAACCATTCTGACTGTTTACCTCAGCCACATTGATAAAATTATGCAGGCCCGTAATGTAGTCGGAAGTGCATCGGTCACCGTACATTCATTGCCGGTTCATCTGCATTATATAATTAAGTATATCAAAAACCATTACAGAACATCGTGAATAGAGAAATGACCAAATTAATACAAGTTCATCATCACATTAAAACCAAAATACAGTAGTGATCAAATGTTATTACTGCAAAAATAAATACATAAAGTTCACACATAGTTCTCATAAAACAACATACAACTATCTAGAGCATCTAATTAAAACATAAATTGAAACTAACATACAACTATGTAAAACATTTAAATGCAACAACAAATGCGATCAAAATCGCAACTAAGGTAACAATTGATCCAACAGCATAATGATACCAAGTCTCTTTATCAATGGCATATTTTCTAATCTTTCTAATCTTCAAGCACCTTGCATCCATCTGGATCTTTTCTAGATCGACGACATCGGCAACATGCAACTCCAATTTCATCTTCTCTTCTTCAGTTATTTTCAATTTTTCTTTCAAATAATTGTTTTCTTTTTCAACTAAATTTAACCTCTCGACAAGAGGGTCGGTTGGAATTTCCGGTTCACATACCTCCTAGATAAAAACATCTATGTCAAGTTGGTCGGCATAATTGTCATAAACACTAAATGAAACATATAGTTATAAAACATAATATACCACATCCGAATCATAGACCGGACGAGAGCCGACGGGGGCGGATATCAAAACCATGGCACTATATAATAACAAACAATAATACAAGTTGGAAAATTATACAAGTAGCTATCTAAATCATACAAGTAAGAGTTTTTTTCTTTTTGAAAAAATATAAGAACAAGAGGCTCACCATGATGGTGCCAGCGACGAGATCGGCGCAGGCGAGAATTTTGCAAAAGACCGTCAATAGATCTAGAAAGAAATTGTCTAAGAAACTTGATGATGCATTATAGGCTTATAGAACTGCTTATTAAAATCCCATGGGTATGTCTCCATATAAAATGGTCTATGGAAAGGCATGTCATTTACCCCTTGAGTTAGAACATAAGACATATTGGGCAATCAAGGAACTCAACTATGATTTCAAACTTGCCGGTGAAAAGAGGTTATTTGATATTAGCTCGTTAGATGAATGGAGAACCCAAGCTTATGAAAATGCCAAATTATTTAAATAAAAAGTTAAAAGATGGCATGATAAAAGAATCCAAAAACGGGAATTCAAAGTGGGTGAGTATGTTCTATTATACAACTCTTGTTTTAGATTTTTTGCAGGAAAATTTCTCTCCAAATGGGAAGGACCATATATCATAGAGGAAGTTTATCGCTCTGGAGCTATTAAGATAAATATTGTCGAAGGCACTAATCCGAAGGTGGTCAATGGCCAAAGAATTAAGCATTGTATCTCAAGTACGCCTATTAATGTTGAAACTAACATTATTGAAACTATGACACCGGAGGAATTCATAAAATAGACCTTCCAGAACACTCTAGAACCCTGAAAAGGAAGAGGTAAGTGATACGGTAACTAAACCGACTCCAAAAATTCCATAAAAATACTTTCTGTCAGTTTTGGATCGACGGCGGTGAGGACGGGGACGGGGATGGTCTTGGAGCAAGAATAGAGGAGAAGAAAGAGGAGAAAGCTTAAGTGTGGCTCGGGCACCTCATATCATGTTTGTTTTGTGTGAACTCAATTGGCATCATGCTCTCAGGCATTTCATCGAACACCTCATGTGCAAAGGAAGGGAGAACAAAGTAGCACACACCTCCCACCTTTTGTGAGGAAAAAACAGAGGAGTGGGCGGGCAGGGGCGGGGGTATATATAGGCAAATTTGTAGTCCCGGTTGGTGTCTAAAACCGGGACTGAAGACAGACCTTTAGTCTCGGTTGGAGACACCAATCGGGACTAAAGGGCACTAAAGGTCCCATTTGAATCGGGACTGATGCCTGCCGAGCCCCGACCGGCGCCCTAGCCGCTCGAACCGGGACTAATGCTCACATTAGTCCCGGTTCGTAATGCGACCGGGACTATTGCTCCGATCCAGCTTGAACCAAAGCCATGTTTTCTACTAGTGTCCCTCCATTTTTATTTACATCACATATTGGCTTTGTCTCAAATCAAACTTTGTGCTGTTCCTCGATATACGGAGCCACCAAGCTGGAATTTTGTAGAACTGTGTAGTGTGCTTGCGCCCAAGAATGCCCGTCCTGGCATATTACTGAATTCTTTCATAGCGTGCCTTTTCCACCCAGTCTGCCCTCATGCCGCGATTCGGCAACACCAATCGGCTTAATGTCAGGAATAAAGTCAACACAAAACTCAATGACCTCCTCTGTTTCATGGCCCTTGGAGATGCTTCCTTCTGGCCTAGCACGGTTATGAACATATTTCTTTAAGACTCCCATGAACCTCTCAAAGGGGAACATATTGTGTAGAAAATACAGGACCCAGAATGGCAATCTCTTTGACTAGGTGAACTAGGACGTGCGTCATGATATTGAAGAAGGATGGTGGGAACACCAACTCAAAACTGGCAAGACATTGCACCAAATCATTCTGTAACCTTGGTAGGATTTCTGGATCGATTACCTTCTGAGAGATTGCATTGAGGAATGCACACAGCTTCACAATGGCTAATCGAACGTTTTCCGGTAGAAGCCCCATCAATGCAACCGGAAGCAATTGCGTCATAATCACGTGGCAGACATGAGACTTTAGGTTTTGGAATTTTTTCTCTTCCATATTTATTATTCCCTTTATATTCGACGAGAAGCCAGATGGGACCTTCATACTGAGCAGGCATTCAAAGAAGATTTCCTTCTCTTCTTTGGTAAGAGCGTAGCTGGCAGGACCTTGATACTGCTTTGGATGCATGCCGTCTTTCTCGTGCATACGTTGCTGGTCCTCCCGTGCCTCCGATGTATCTTTTTTCTTACCATACACGCCCAAGAAGCCTAGCAGGTTAACTCAAAGATTCTTCGTCACGTGCATCATGTCGATTGCATAGTGGACCTCTAGGTCTTTCCAATAGGGTAGTGATACGTCTCCGTCATATCTACTTTTTCTAACGCTTTTCCTCTTGTTTTGGACTCTAATTTGCATGATTTGAATGAAACTAACCCAGACTTACGCTGTTTTCAGCAGAACTACCATGGTGTTATTTTTTGTGCAGAAATAAAAGTTCTCGGATTGGAACGAAACTTTGTGAGGATTTTTTAGACAAATAAAGATAATTTCTGGAGCCAAGAACCACCAGAGGGGGGCACCTGGTTGGGCACAACCCACCAGGGCGCGCCCCCCTCCAGGCGCACCCAGGTGGGTTGTCCCCACCTGGTGGCCCCGCGGACTCCAACCCTGACACTATAAATTCACATTTTCGGAGAAAAAATAAGGGAGAAAGAATTATCACGTTTCGCGAGATGGAGCCACCGCCACCTCCGGTTCTTCATCGGGAGGCCTGATTTGGAGTCCGTTTGGGGCTCCGGAGAGGGGGATCTTCGATCTTCGTCATCACCAACCCTTCTCCAACGCCAATTCCGTGATGCTCCCCACCGGGAGTGAGTAATTCCTTCGTAGGCTCGCTGGTCGGTGAGGAGTTGGATGAGATTGATCATGTAATCGAGTTAGTTTTGTTAGGGCTTGATCCCTAGTATCCATTATGTTCTGAGATTGATGTTGCTATGACTTTGCCATGCTTAATGCTTGTTACTTTGGGCCCGGGTGCCATGATTTCAGATCTGAGCCGTTTATGTTATCACCATTATATCTATGTTCTAGATCCGATCATGCAAGTTATAGTCACCTACTACGTGTTATGATCCAGCAACCCCGGAGTGACAGAAGTCGGGACACTTCCCGGTGATGACCGTAGTTTGAGGAGTTCATGTATTCATTATGTGTTAATGCTTTGTTCCGGTTCTCTATTAAAAGGAGGCCTTAATATCCCTTAGTTTCCATATGGACCCCGCTGCCACGGGAGGGTAGGACAAAACATGTCATGCAAGTTCTTTCCATAAGCACGTATGACTATTTACGGAATACATGCCTACATTATATTTATGAACTGGAGCTAGTGACATATCGCCCTAGGTTATGACTGTTATATGATGAATATCATCCAACGAATTCACCCATCCAATGCCTACGAATTTCTCTCACATTGTTCTTGCTAAGTTACTATGTACTGCTATCGTTACTGTTACACTTGCTCCAAAATCATTGCTATCACTGTTACCATTACTATTGCTGCTACTACTATCATACTACTTTGCTACTGATCACTTTGCTGCAGATAATTAATCTCTAGGTGTGGTTGAATTGACAACTCAACTGCTAATACTTGCAAATATTCTTTGGCTCCCCTTGTGTCAAATCAATAAATTTGGGTTGAATACTCTACCCTCGAAAACTGTTGCGATCCCCTATACTTGTGGGTTATCAAGACCTTTTTCTGGCGCCGTTGCCGGGGAGCATAGTTATATTTGTTGAGTCACTTGGGATTATTATCAAGTTATCACTATGAAGAATCTGAAGGATGCTAAGACTAAGATTTTTCCCTCTAAGACGAGGGGAGGTAAGGAACTGCCATCCAGATCCGCTTTAGATTCACCTTTTGTTATGAGTAAACTTGCAACACCACCACATGCTATTAATCCTGACATGTCGCAAGTTATTGATGATGCTGCTTCTACTATGAATGGTGCTTATGATGATGCTAGTACTATGCTTGATGATGATGTGCCACTAGGTGATTTTCTTGATGAACAAATTGCTAGAATCAGAGAGAAAGAAATTGTTGAAACTGATGAGATCACTGAATTTGATGAAGTACTTGAAACTAAAAATCTTGAAACACCTGCTAGACCTAGCTCTCCTAGATATGAACTGCCTAAGATATCTGAGGGTTATGTTATGGATGGAGAGGTGACTAGAGATATTCTTGCTTGTAAGGATAGAGATGATTTGAAAAAATTGCTATGCAAGTATAAAGAAAAGACTTTGAATGCTAAAATGAAATGTGATCCTCAGTTTGCTACTTCACCTATCTTTGTTGATGATAAGGATTATGAATTCTCTGTCGACTCAGAGTTAATTACTTTGGTTGAATCTGATCCTTTCCATGGTTATGAAACTGAAACTGTTGTGGCACACCTTACTAAGCTGAATGACATAGCCACCCTTTTTGCTCATGATGAGAAGGTTCATTTTTATTATATTCTCAAATTATTTCCGTTCCCACTAAAGGATGATGCTAAGGCTTGGTATAATACTCTTGCCCCTGGTTGTGTGCGTAGTCCCCAGGATATGATTTACTACTTCTCTGAAAAATATTTTCTTGCTCATAAGAAACAAGCTGCATTACAGGAAATATTTAACTTTGTGCAAACTGAAGAAGAGAGTCTCCCACAAGCTTGGGGGAGGCTTCTCCAATTGATTAATGCTTTGCCTGATCATCCACTTAAGAAAAATGAAATACTTGATATCTTCTATAATGGACTAACCAATGCTTCTAGGGACTTCCTAGATAGTTGTGCTGGATGTGTTTTCAGGGAACGAACTATTGGACAAGCTGAAGAATTATTGAATAACATATTGAAAAATTATGATGATTGGATCCTTCCTGAACCACCACTTAAACCCACTCCGAAGAAGAGGGGCATTTTATATCTTAGTCCTGAAGATATGCAAGAGGCAAAGAAATCTATGAAGGAAAAATGTATTAAAGCAGAGGATGTTAAAAATTTATCACCTATCGAAGAAATACATGGGCTTGAAACACCATCACCACCCAAGGTGATAGAGGTAAATTATTTATTGAAGTTCGATGAAGGTGATATACCTTATAATAAACATCCTAGTCAATGCTTATATGAGTTGGATAATTATATTAGAAAGAAAGATCACTTCAATGAAAATGTTATGAAACAATTGAAATACAATTCTGATATGATTGCTCGCTTGAGTGACTTGTTATTTAGAATCTCAAATGATGTCAGAGGTGTAGGAAAGCATGCCTCTATGGTTCAAACTCAATTAGAACAAGTTGCTATATCTCAAAGAGAGTTGCTTGATGAAATGAATAATAATATCAATGATCATGCTGTTAGAGTAATGACTAGAGGAGGTAGAATGACGCAGGAACCTCTTTATCCTGAGGGACACTCTAAGAGAATTGAACAAGACTCTCAAAGGGTTAACACTGATGCACCTAGTCCTTCCAAAAATACAAAGAAAAAGAAAAATGGTACGACTTTGCATTCCTCTAGTGAATCTGAAGTAGAAAAACCTCCTGATAAAGATAATCAAGTCTCTATTTTTTATGCTGAAAATCAATCTGGCAATGAAACTCACATTCTGATAATGATGAGGTTCATGAAGATACCCAAACTGTACGATCGGAAGTATGTCTAGAGGGGGGGTGATTAGACTACTTGACCAAATAAAAATCTAGCCTTTTCCCAATTTTAAGTGTTGGCAGATTTTAGCAACTTAGCACAAGTCAAGCAATCAACCTACACATGCAATTCTAAGAGTGTAGCAACAAAAAGTAAAACATTGCATATGAAGGTAAAGGGAAAGGTTTGGAGAAGGCAAACGCAATGTAGACACGGAGATTTTTGGCATGGTTACGGTAGGTGGTGCTATCGTACGTCCACGTTGATGGAGACTTCAACCCATGAATGGTAACAGTTGCGCGAGTCCACGGAGGGCTCCACCCACGAAGGGTCCACAAAGAAGCAACCTTGTCTATCCCACCATGGCCATCGCCCATGAAAGACTTGCCTCACTCGGGTAGATCTTCACGAAGTAGGCGATCTCCTTAGCCCTTACAAACTTCTTGGTTCAACTCCACAACATGTCGGAGGCTCGCAAGCGACACCTAACCAATCTAGGAGACACCACTCTCCAAAAGGTAATAGATGGTGTGTTGATCATGAACTCCTTGCTCTTGTGCTTCAAATGATAGTCTCCCCAACACTCAACTCTCTCTCACAGATTTGGCTATGGTGGAAAGATGATTTGAGTGGAAAGTAACTTGGGGAAGGCTAGAGATCAAGATTCTTGTGGTTGGATTGGAATGTCTTGGTCTCAACACATGAGTAGGTGGTTCTCTCTCAGAATATGAGTAGTGGAAGTGTAGGCACGTTCTGATGGCTCTCTCACAAATGGAGAAGGGGGTGGAGGGGTATATATAGCCTCCACACAAAATCCAACCGTTACACACATTTGACCCAACTCGGTCAGACCAAATAGATGAACTCGGTGAGACCGATTTAGTTCAAAATGTGAACGTTAGGAATCTCGGTGGGACCGATGTGCTAGGGCTTAGGGCAAACTTCATCTCGGTGAGACCGATTGCATGAACTCGGTGAGACCGATTTCAGCAATGAGTAAACAGAGAGTTGGTCAGGCAAACTCGGTGGGACCGATCGCTCATTTTGGTGAGACCAAAATGTTACGAAGGGAAATAGAGAGTTTGTCATGCAAACACGGTGGGACCGATCGCTCATCTCGGTGAGACCGAAATGTTACGAAGGGAAACACAGAGTTTGCAATGCCATCTCGGTTAGACCGAGATCCGTATCGGTGAGACCCAATTGTCTAGGGTTTCTGGAAGTGGCTATGTCAACTGAACTCGATGGAGCTAGATAGATCAAATCGTGCCGGATAGATCAAATCGGTGGAAAAGAGAAAGTGGCTGAGGGTTTTGGAGCAATATCACTAAGCATTTTGAGCAAGTAGACCATTAACAACACCGCATCCCCTTTTAATAGTATTGGCTTTTCCTATGGACTCAATGTGATCTTGGATCACTGAAATGAAAATGAAGAGTCTTGAGCCTTTGCCAATCTTTGTCCTTAGCATTTTGAGAGGTCCACATCTCTAGTCCATGCCATGCCATTCATTGAACTTTCTGAAATATTAGACTTGAATGGATATTAGTTCAATGAGCTATATGTTGTTATGAATTATCAAAACCACCCGGGGATTAGTTGCACATTCAATCTCCCCCTTTTTGGTAATTGATGACAACATATAGATCAAAGCTTCGACAAATGATAATATGAATGAAATACATCGTCGCTTTGAGAAGTATGTGATAAGCAAGAGCTCCCCCTAAATTTGTGCATTATTTAAAATTTGCCTTTGAATGCAAATGCACAATCGATTAGGATCATGGGTCACTCTTTCATGTCACATACATCTTGGTGGAGCGCTCAAAATGATAGAATTAAACAACATGCACTCATCACCAAGGATAAACATGATTGATCATACACAAGTATCGTAGATATCATCATGCAAGCACACATTAAAGCATAGTATGATCAAAGACATAGCACAAAAGTATCTCACACACATAACACAAAGTAGCATCGGAATCAAACAAGCAAATGATCAAAGCAAATGACCAAAGTAGCAAGAGAGGCAACAAAAAGCAAAACACTCTCTCTCTCTCTCGAAGCCTAATGATCTATACACTTTCTCCCCCTTTGGCAACAAGTTACCAAAAAGCTTGAAAATGCATAGTGCTATGCGGCACTGTAGGCTCGATCTCCGGGAGCTCCTGAAGTGGTCTTCTGGCTGGTTGCTCCGGTGTGCGTAGATGGCATGGAGAGGAATTCATCTGCAAATAATTCAGCTGACGTCTGTGGAGCTGGAGGAATTGAAACTGGAGGGGCAACAGTGGCAGTTGCTGCAGGTGCTGAAAGAGTAGTCCTGGCATCACTGACAACAAGCACTATTGATGACCTTTGTGCCCTTGGCACTCACTGGAAAGTATCAGTGGTCGGTCTGTCCTCAACTTCTTCCTGGAGCTTCTCCACAGTTGTCTGGATCTCTGTGACCTTCACATCTAGATCATGAAGCTTAGTCTCAATGATCCTCTCAAGCCTTTCTTGATTCTGAGTCAGGGTGGCCAAGCCCTTCTCAATCCTCACGGTAGCCTCAAGCAAATAACTGAGTTGATCTTGCTTGGTCTTGAGCATCACATTTGAAGCATCTAGTGCAGTGGCTGCTTTTGCAGCTTTTGCTCTCTCTCTCTCTCTTCTCCTGGGCTTCTACACTAGTTGGATGAGATGCATCCATGACAACCTTGTTGTCCTCAAATTCTGGCCTCAGGGGAAGATGCTCTTTGTCTAAAAGATATGTCCTTGTTCCCATCTTGGAGTTGATCAACATCTGTATATGAGGGGCATATCCACATGATCTCTTCTGATCAGCTGTTGTTCTCTTCACTGTTTCAACTATCAAACTCATCACCTTGAACTTCTGTGGCACATCAAACATATGGAGCAGGTTGATGGAGTGACCACGGATCATTCTATGATCTCCTGACTTAGGTAACAGAGTGTGCCTCAAGATGGTGTTGATGGTGGTCAGCCCTGACAGCAGAAAGTATATCGACCCAAGCTTGTGAGTCTCCAAGGCATCATCAGGAATGGTCTTGTACATGTTTGCCATGGAGTTGTGATCCTTCCTTGGCTTGGCATATACACATGTGTCATTTTCATCTTCCTTGGGGGCATTGATCAACTTGGCCCATTCAGAAATAGTTGATTGGTACCTTGTACCTTCAGTCATCCAGACAATCCTTCCATCTGGGTAGAAATGAGTAGTTGAGTAGAATTGCATTATCATCTCATTATTCCACTTGATCAACTTCTGACCAACAAACTTGTCCACATCATTCATCTTGAAGCTCTCATGCACACCTGGGAAGTAGTCCTCATTGTCATCAATGAATTTCCAGTCAACCCATCTCATGTCACTGACAATGGGCTTCTTGTCCAACAAGACTGTCTCATAGAAGTCATGTTGTTCCTTGGTGTGGAAACGATAGTCTACAGCAGTCCTTCTCTTGGTGGCATAGGGATCAGTCTGTCTCCATAATCTCATACCAGCATCCTTCCTTTCCTTCATGTTTTCAGCAATAGGATGATCATCACTATGATCAGGAATCTTTGGCTTCAACTTTCTAAGCACTTGTTGCTCTTCATCCTCTTGAACTTCAGGCACTGGGGCCTTGTTCTTCTCAGCAGCAGGGATGTTTCTGGTGGATCTCTTGGGTGCAGCAGGTTTTGGAGCTTGAGCTTGAGTTGGAGGCTTGGGGGCTGATTTGGGCTTAGATGGAGCAGCCCCTGATCTTATAGCATCCCCCATGAGCTTCTGAGTCTTTGGAGGTGGTGCAGATGGCTCTTCCCTCCTCCTTTCTTCATCAGAGTCTCTCATCATAGATGGTTTGCCAATGACTCTGGCAATAGTCTTCCTCACTCTCTCCTTCCTCTTCTTTCCTCCAGCAGCCTCTTCTTCTCTAGCAGCACTTGGTGAAGCAGCATCAACTTGAGTAGAGGCTCTGGCTTTGGACATAGGATTCCTCTTGACAGGAGCCTTCTTTGGCATACCAGGCTTGGTGGCAGCAGCAGCAGCATACTCCTTCTTCAGCACTTTCTTCTTGGAGGTCACCTCCTCCTCAACAACAAAATCTTCATCTTCAGAATCTAAGGTTCTCTAATTTCAGACCTGTTCAGACCTGTTCTGGCTGTGCCCTGACTACTTGACCAAATAAAAATCTAGCCTTTTCCCAATTTTAAGTCTTGGCAGATTTTAGCAACTTAGCACAAGTCAAGCAATCAACCTACACATGCAATTCTAAGAGTGTAGCAGCGGAAAGTAAAACATTGCATATGAAGGTAAAGGGAAAGGTTTGGAGAAGGCAAACGCAATGTAGACACGGAGATTTTTGGCGTGGTTCCAATAGGTGGTGCTATCGTACGTCCACGTTGATGGAGACTTCAACCCACGAAGGGTAACGGCTGCGTGAGTCCACGGAGGGCTCCACCCATGAAGGGTCCACGAAGAAGCAACCTTGTCTATCCCACCATGGCCATCGCCCACGAAGGACTTGCCTCACTCGGGTAGATCTTCATGAAGTAGGTGATCTCCTTGCCCTTACAATCTTCTTGGTTCAACTCCACAACATGTCGAAGGCTCCCAAGCGACACCTAACCAATCTAGGAGACACCACTCTCCAAAAGGTAATAGATGG
The DNA here is from genome assembly GCA_011799875.1 of Thinopyrum elongatum. Classification (NCBI taxonomy): domain Eukaryota; kingdom Viridiplantae; phylum Streptophyta; class Magnoliopsida; order Poales; family Poaceae; genus Thinopyrum; species Thinopyrum elongatum. The sequence continues at coordinate 10,273,953 of CM022298.1, forward strand.
TGTGTTGATGATGAACTCTTTGCTCTTGTGCTTCAAATGATAGTCTCCCCAACACTCAACTCTCTCTCATAGATTTGGCTATGGTGGAAAGATGATTTGGGGATGGCTAGAAATCAAGATTCTTGTGCTTGGATTGGAATGTCTTGGTCTCAACACATGAGTAGGTAGTTCTCTCTTAGAAAATGAGTAATGGAAGTGTAGGCACGTTCTGATGGCTCTCTCACAAATGGAGAAGGGGGTGGAGGGGTATATATAACCTCCACACAAAATCCAACCGTTACACACATTTGACCCAACTCGGTCAGACCGAATAGAAGAACTCGGTGAGAATGATTTAGTTCAAAATGTGAACGTTAGGAATCTTGGTGGGACCGACTGGATCAACTCAGTGGGACCGATGTGCTAGGGCTTAGGGCAAACCTCATCTCGGTGAGACCGATTGCATGAACTCGGTGAGACTGATTTCAGCAATGAGTAAACAAAGAGTTGGTCAGGCAAACTTGGTGGGACCGATCGCTCAATTCGGTGAGACCAAAATGTTACGAAGGGAAATAGAGAGTTTGTCATGCAAACTCGGTGAGACCGATCGCTCATCTCGGTGAGACCAAAATGTTACGAGGGGAAACAGAGAGTTTGCAATGCCATCTCGGTTAGACCAAGATCCGTATCGGTGAGACCAAATTGTCTAGGGTTTCTGGCAGTGGCTATGTCAACTGAACTCGGTGGCGCTTGATAAATAAAATCGGTGGGGCCGAGTTTGACTTTGGGTTTTGGACATATGTGGAAAAGAGAAAGTGGCTGAGGGTTTTGGAGCAATATCACTAAGCATTTTGAGCAAGTAGACCACAAAGCAACACCTCATCCCCTTTTAATAGTATTGGCTTTTCCTATGGACTCAATGTGATCTTGGATCACTGAAATGAAAATGAAGAGTCTTGAGCCTTTGCCAATCTTTATCCTTAGCATTTTGAGGGGTCCACATCTCTAGTCCATGCCATGCCATTCATTGAACTTTCTGAAATATTATACTTGAATGGACATTAGTTCAATGAGCTATATGTTGTTATGAATTACCAAAACCACCAGGGTATTAGTTGCACTTTCACAAACAAATAATAAGGAAGCTGAGAATGATGTTGAAATAGAACCAGCTGTTGATCTTGATAACCCACAACCCAAGAATAAGACGTATGATAAAATAGACTTTGTTGTTAGAAAACATGGTAAGGAAAAAGAACCATGGGTTCAAAAACCTATGCCCTTTCCACCTAAATCAACTAAGAAGAAAGATGATGAAGAATTTGAACGCTTTGCTGAAATGCTTAGGCCAGCCTTTTTGCGTACTCGCTTGACTGATATCTTGAAAATGCCTCCTTATGCAAAGTATATGAAAGACATCATCACCAATAAGAGAAAAACACCAGAAGCTGAAATCTCCACCATGCTTGCTAATTATAATTTTAAGGATGGAGTACCTAAAAAACTTGGAGATCCGGGAATACCAACTATACCCTGCTCCATTAAAAGAAATTATGTGAAAACTGCTTTGTGTGATTTAGGAGGTGGTGTTTGTGTTATGCCTTTCTCTCTTTATAAAAGACTTGACTTGAATAAACTCACACCTACTGAAATATCTTTGCAAATGGCTGACAAATCAACTGCCATATCTATCGGTATTTGTGAGGATGTGCCCGTTGTTGTTGCTAATGTTACTATCTTAGTTGACTTTGTTATACTTGAGATGCCCGAGGACGACAACATGTCGATTATCCTTGGTAGACCCTTCTTGAATACAGCAGGGGCTGTTATTGATTGCAATAAAAGCAAGGTCACTTTTCATATCAATGGTAATGAGCATACAGTGCACTTTCCGAAGAAACAATTCCAAGTGAATGGTATTAATGTTATTGAAAAATCTCCGACAATCACTATTGGAAGTTTTTAACTACCTCTACCCACTACCAAAAAGAAATATGAAATGCTTATTGTTGGGGACATTCATATCCCCGTTGAGGTAACTTAGTGTTTTACGAAAGTTCTTCGGTTTCATGCTAACCGAAGGTGGTTGTTAAACCTTATTAATGAATCATTTTTCGGAAGTATGAAGTTGATGAATTTAGTGAGCACTACCTTCTGTCCTATACCTTTACTTTTATTTTCTGTTTTTTTAGTTAAATAAAATAAAATGCCTAGTTTAGTCTGTTTTCTGAACTTTCCGTGCAATAAAAAAATGACACAAAAATAAAAGTTCTCAGAATGCTCTGAAAATTTAATATGATTTTTTTCTGATTATTTAAGAATTTTTTGTGCAAATATCATCAGAGGGGGGTGCACCAGGTGGGCACAACCCACCTGGGCGCAGCAGCACCCCCAGGCGCACCCTGTGGGTTGTGGTCCCCACGTGGGCCCCCTCACTTATCTCTTTAGCCCATGTCATCACCTACCTCCAGAAAAAGTTCACCATTACTCTCTCTTTCGTGTTCTTGCTCTCAAACATGTGGATTTCGATCTCTTTCCTCAAAGCTCCGTTTTCGAAACTGTTTCGGGGGATTGTTGCTTGATATTTGACTCCTCCGTGTTGGGGAACATAGTAATAATTCAAAAATTTCCTACGTGTCACCAAGATCAATCTAGGAGATGCTAGCAACAAGTGAGAGGGAGTGCATCTTCATACCCTTGAAGATCGCTAAGCGGAAGCGTTACAAGAACGCGGTTGATGGAGTCGTACTCGCGGCGATTCAAACCGCGGAAGATCCGATTCAAGCGCCGAACGGACGGCGCCTCCGCGTTCAACACACGTACAGCCCGGTGACGTCTCCTCCTTCTTGATCCAGCAAGGGGAGAGGAGAAGTTGAAGGAGAGCTCCGGCAGCACAATGGCGTGGTGGCGGTGGAGCTCGTGGTTCTCCGGCAGAGCTTCGCTAAGCACTACGGAGGAGGAGGAGTAGGAGGGGGGAGGGCTGCGCCAGGGGCAAGGGGTGCAGCTCCCATGCACCTCCCCACTATATATAGGGGTGGAGGGGGATGTTTTCTTGCCCTCCAAGTCCATTGGGGCGTTGGCAAAGGTGGGAGGAAAGAAATCCCATCCTTTCCCTTCCCCACCGATTGTTATCCCCCCTTTTTAGGGATCTTGATCTTATCACTTCGGGATATGATCTTATTCCTTCTAAGGGGGATCTTGGTGCGCCTTGACCAGGGGTGTGGGGCCTTGCTCCCACTACCCACGTTCATGTGGGTCCCCCCATGCAGGTGGGCCCCACTTCAAAACCTTCTAGAACCTTCCCGGTACAATACCGAAAAATCCCGAACATTTTCCGGTGGCCAAAACAGGACTTCCCATATATAAATCTTTACCTCCGGACCATTCCGGAACTCCTCGTGATGTCCGGGATCTCATCCGAGACTCCGAACAACTTTTGGTAACCACATACAATTCCCATTACCACTCTAGCGTCACCGAACCTTAAGTGTGTAGACCCTACGGGTTCGGGAACCATGCAGACATGACCGAGACACCTCTCCGGCCAATAACCAATAGCGGGATCTGGATACCCATATTGGCTCCCACACGTTCCACAATGATCTCATCAGATGAACCACGATGTCGGGGATTCAATCAATCCCGTATACAATTCCCTTTGTCCATCGGTATGTTACTTGCCCAAGATTCGATTGTCGGTATCCCTATACCTTGTTCAATCTCGTTACCGGCAAGTCTCTTTACTCATTCTGTAACGCATGATCCCGTGGCTAACTCCTTAGTCACATTGATGTCATTATGATGATGCATTACCGAGTGGGCCCAGAGATACCTCTCCGTCATACGGAGTGACAAATCCCAGTCTCGATTCGTGCCAACCCAACAGACACTTTCGGAGATACCTGTAGTGCACCTTTATGGTCAACCAGTTACGTTGTGGCGTTTGATACACCCAAAGCATTCCTACAGTATCCGGGAGTTGCACAATCTCATGGTCTAAGGAAATGATACTTGACATTAGAAAAGCTCTAGCAAACGAACTACACGATCTTGTGCTATGCTTAGGATTGGGTCTTGTCCATCACATCATTCTCCTAATGATGTGATCCCATTATCAACGACATCCAATGTCCATGGTCAGGAAACCACAAACATCTATTGATCAAAGAGCTAGTCAACTAGAGGTTCACTAGGGACATGATGTGGTCTATGTATTCACACATGTATTACGGTTTCCGGTTAATACAATTATAGCATGAACAATAGACAATTATCATGAACAAGGAAATATAATAATAACCATTTTATTATTGCCTCTAGGGCATATTTCCAACAGTCTCCCACTTGCACTAGAGTCAATAATCTAGCTACATTGTGATGAATCGAACACCCATAGAGTTTAGGTGCTGATCATGTTTTGCTCGTGGAAGAGGTTTAGTCAACGGATCTGCGACATTCAGATCCGTATGTACTTTACAAATATCTATGTCTCCATCTTGAATATACTCGTGAATGGAGTTGAAGCGGCGCTTTATGTGCTTGGTCTTCCTGTGAAACCTGGGCTCCTTGGCAATGGCAATAGCTCCAGTGTTGTCACAGAAGAGAGTCATCGGGCCAGACGCATTGGGAATCACTCCTAGGTCGGTGATAAACTCCTTCATCCAGACTCCTTCCTGAGCTGCTTCCGAAGCAGCTGTGTACTCCGCTTCGCATGTAGATCCCGCCATGACGCTTTTGCTTGCAACTGCACCAGCTGACTGCCCCACCATTCAAAATGTACACGTATCCGGTTTGTGACTTGGAGTCATCCAGATCTATGTCAAAGCTAGCATCGACGTAACCCTTTACGACGAGCTCTTCAGCACCTCCATAAACGAGAAACATATCCTTAGTCCTTTTCAGGTACTTCAGGATATTCTTGACCGCTGTCCAGTGTTCCATTCCGGGATCACTTTGGTACCTCCCTACCAAACTTATGGCAAGGTTCACATCAGGTCTGGTACACAGCATGGCATACATAATAGAGCCTATGGCTGAGGCATAGGGGATGACACTCATCTTTTCTCTTTCTTCTGCCGAGGTCGGGCGTTGAGCTGCGCTCAATCTCACACCTTGCAATACAGGCAAGAACCCCTTCTTAGACTGATCCATATTGAACTTCTTCAATATCTTGTCAAGGTATGTGCTTTGTGAAAGACCAATGAGGCGTCTCGATCTATCTCTATAGATTTTGATGCCTAATATGTAAGCAGCTTCTCCAAGGTCCTTCATTGAAAGCACTTATTCAAGTAGGCCTTTATGCTTTCCAAAAGTTCTATATCATTTCCCATCAACAGTATGTCATCCACATATAATATGAGAAATGCTACAGAGCTCCCACTCACTTTCTTGTAAATACAGGCTTCTCCATAAGTCTGTATAAACCCAAACGCTTTGATCATTTCATCAAAGCGAATGTTCCAACTCTGAGATGCTTGCACCAGCCCATAGATGGAGCGCTGGAGCTTGCATACTTTGTCAGCATTCTTAGGATCGACAAAACCTTCCGGCTGCATCATATACAATTCTTCCTTAAGGAAACCATTAAGGAATGCCGTTTTGACGTCCATTTGCCAGATCTCATAATCATAGAATGCGGCAATTGCTAACATGATTCGGACGGACGTCAGCTTCACTACGGGTGAGAAGGTCTCATCATAGTCAACCCCTTGAACTTGTCGATAACCCTTAGTGACAAGCCGAGCCTTATAGACGGTCAAATTACCATCCGTGTCAGTCTTCTTCTTAAAGATCCACTTATTCTCTATGGCTTGCCGATCATCGAACAAGTCCGTCAAAGTCCATACTTTGTTTTCATACATGGATCCTATCTCGGATTTCATGGCTTCAAGCCATTTGTTGGAATCCGGGCCCGCCATCGCTTCTTCATAGTTCGAAGGTTCACCGTTGTCTAACAACATGATTTCCAGGACAGGGTTGCCGTACCACTCTGGTGCAGAACGAGTCCTCGTGGACCTACGAAGTTCAGTAGCAACTTGACCCGAAATTTCATGATCGTCATCATTAACTTCCTCTCTAGTCGGTGCAGGCACCACAGAAACATCTTCCTGAGCTGCGCTACTCTCCGGTTCAAGAGGGGGTACCTCATCAAGTTCTACTTTCCTCCCACTTACTTCTTTCGAGAGAAACTCTTTCTCCAGAAAGGATCCATTCTTGGCAACAAAGATCTTGCCTTCGGATCTGAGGTAGAAGGTATACCCAATAGTTTCCTTAGGGTATCCTATGAAGACGCATTTTTCCGATTTGGGTTTGAGCTTTTCAGGTTGAAGTTTCTTGACATAAGGATCGCATCCCCAAACTTTCAGAAACGTCAGCTGAGCTTTCTTCCCAAACCATAATTCATACGGTGTCGTCTCAACGGATTTAGACGGTGCCCTATTTAAAGTGAATGCGGCAGTCGCTAAAGCATAACCCCAAAATGATAGCGGTAGATCGGTAAGAGACATCATAGATCACACCATATCCAATAGAGTGCGATTACGACGTTCTTACACACCATTACGCTGAGGTGTTCCAGGCGGCGTGAGTTGTGAAACAATTCCACATTTCCTTAAGTGCGTGCCAAACTCGTGACTCAAGTATTCTCCTCCACGATCTAATCGTAAGAACTTTATTTTCCTGTCACATTGATTCTCTACCTCGCTCTGAAATTCCTTGAACTTTTCAAAGGTCTCAGACTTGTGTTTCATTAAGTAGACATACCCATATCTACTTAAGTCATCAGTGAGGGTGAGAACATATTGATAGCCACCACGAGCCTCAGCGCTCATTGGACCGCATACATCAGTATGTATTATTTCCATCAAGTTGGTTGCTTGCTCCACTGTTCCGGAGAACGGAGTCTTGGTCATTTTGCCCATGAGGCATGGTTCGCACGTGTCAAATGATTCATAATCAAGAGACTCCAAAAGTCCATCTGCATGGAGTTTCTTCATGCGTTTGACACCAATGTGACCAAGGCGGCAGTGCCACAAGTATGTGGGACTATCATTATCAACCTTACATCTTTTGGCATTCACACTATGAATATGTGTAATATCAAGTTCGAGATTCAATAAAAATAAACCATTGACCAGCGGGGCATGACCATAAAACATATCTCTCATATAAATAGAACAACCATTATTCTCGAATTTAAATGAGTAGCCATCTCGCATTAAACGAGATCCAGATACAATGTTCATGCTCAAAGGTGGCACTAAATAACAATTATTGAGGTTTAAAACTAATCCCGAAGGTAAATGTAGAGGTAGCGTGCGGACGGCGATCACATCGACCTTGGAACCATTCCCGACGTGCATCGTCACCTCGTCCTTCGCCAGTCTCAGCTTATTCCGTGGCTCCTGTTTTGAGTTACAAATGTGAGCAACCGCACCGGTATCAAATACGCAGGAGCTACTACAAGCGCTGGTAAGGTACACATCAATAACATGTATATCATATATACCTTTGGCGTTGCCGGCCTTCTTATTCGCTAAGTACTTGGGGCAGTTCCGCTTCCAGTGACCATTTCCCTTGCAATAAAAGCACTTAGTCTCAGGCTTGGGTCCATTCTTTGGCTTCTTCCTGGCAACTGACTTACCAGGCGCGGCAACTCCCTTGCCGTCCTTCTTTAAGTTCTTCTTACCCTTGCCTTTCTTGAAACTAGTGGTCTTATTCACCATCAACACTTGATGTTCCTTTTTGATCTCCACCTCCGCTAATTTCAGCATTGAATATAACTCAGGAGTGGACTTCTCCATCCCTTGCATATTGTAGTTCATCACAAAGCTCTTGTAGCTAGGTGGAAGCGACTGGAGTATCCTGTCAATGACCGAGTCATCTGGAAGATTAACTCCCAGCTGAGACAAGCGGTTGTGCAACCCAGACATTTTGAGTATATGCTCGCTAACAGAGCTGTTTTCCTCCATCTTACAACTGTAGAACTTGTCGGAGACTTCATATCTCTCGATCCAGGCATGAGCTTGGAAAACCATTTTCAGCTCTTGGAACATCTCATATGCTCCATGTTGCTCAAAACGCTTTTGGAGCCCCGGTTCTAAGCTGTAAAGCATGCCGCACTGAACCAGGGAGTAATCATCACTACGCGACTGCCAGGCGTTCATAACTTCTTGAGTTGCTAGGAAAATGGCTGCGTCACCTAGCGGTGCTTCAAGGATATATGCTTTCTTGGCAGCTATGAGAATGATCCTCAAGTTACGGACCCAGTCCGTATAGTTGCCACCATTGTCTTTCAGCTTGGTTTTCTCTAGGAACGCGTTGAAGTTGAGGCAACATTAGCGTGGGCCATTGGATCTACAAGATAGATTGTAAAGACAATTTTAGACTAAGTTCATGATAATTAAGTTCACCTGATCAAATTATTTAATGAACTCCCACTCAGATAGACATCCCTCTAGTCATCTAAGTGATACATGATCCGAATCGACTAGGCCGTGTCTGATCATCATGTGAGACGGACTAGTCATCAACGGTGAACATCTCCATGTTGATTGCATCTACTATACGACTCATGTTCGACCTTTTGGTCTCTCATGTTTCGAGGCCATGTCTGTACATGCTAGGCTCATCACGTCAACCTAAGTGTTTCGCATGTGTAAATCTGGCTTACACCCGTTGTATGCGAACGTTAGAATCTATCACACCCGATCATCACGTGGTGCTTCGAAACAACGAACCGTCGCAACGGTGCACACTTAGGGGGAACACATTTCTTGAAATTTTTAGTGAGGGATCATCTTATTTATGCTACCGTCGTTCTAAGCAAATAAGATGTAAACATGATAAACATCACATGTAAATCACAAAGTGACATGATATGGCCAATATCATCTTGCGCTTTTGATCTCCATCTTCGAGGCGCGGCATGATCACCATCGTCACCGGCATGACACCATGATCTCCATCATCATGATCTCCATCATCGTGTCTTCATGAAGTTGTCTCGCCAACTATTACTTCTACTACTATGGCTAACGGTTAGCAATAAAGTAAAGTAATTACATGGCGTTTTCATTGACACGCAGGTCATACAATAAATTAAGACAACTCCTATGGCTCCTGCCGGTTGTCATACTCATCGACATACAAGTCGTGATTCCTATTACAAGAACATGATCAATCTCATACATCACATATATAATTCATCACATCCTTTTGGCCATATCACATCACATAGCATACCCTGCAAAAACAAGTTAGACGTCATCTAATTGTTGTTGCATGTTTTACGTGGCTGCTATGGGTTTCTAGCAAGAACGTTTCTTACCTATGCAAAAGCCACAACGGTGATATGCCAATTGCTATTTACCCTTCATAAGGACCCTCTTCAACCAATCCGATCCGACTAAAGTGGGAGAGACAGACACCCGCTAGCCACCTTATGCAACAAGTGCATGTCAGTCAGTGGAACCTGTCTCACGTAAGCGTACGTGTAAGGTCGGTCTGGGCCGCTTCATCCCACAATGCCGCCGAATCAAGATAGGCCTAGTAACGGTATGCAAATTGAACAAATCATCGCCCACAACTACTTGTGTTCTACTCGTGCATAGAATCTACGCATAGACCTAGCTCATGATGCCACTATTGGGGAACGTAGTAATAATTCAAAATTTTCCTACGTGTCACCAAGATCAATCTAGGAGATGCTAGCAACAAGTGAGAGGGAGTGCATCTACATACCCTTGAAGATCGCTAAGCAGAAGCGTCACAAGAACGCGGTTGATGGAGTCATACTCGCGGTGATTCAAATCGCGGAAGATCCGATTCAAGTGCCGAATGGACGGTGCCTCCACGTTCAACACACGTACAGCCCGGGGACGTCTCCTCCTTCTTGATCCAGCAAGGGGAGAGGAGAAGTTGAAGGAGAGCTCTGGCACCACGACGGCGTGGTGGCGGTGGAGCTCATGGTTCTCCGGCAGAGCTTCGCTAAGCACTACGGAGGAGGAGGAGTAGGAGGGGGGAAGGCTGCGCCAGGGGCAGGAGGTGCAGCTCCCATGCACCTCCCCACTATATATAGGGGTGGGGGGGGGCTGGTTTCTTGACCTCCAAGTCCATTGGGGCGTTCGCAAAGGTGGGAGGAAAGAAATCCCATCCCTTCCCTTCCCCATCGATTGTTATCCCCCCTTTTTAGGGATCTTGATCTTATCCCTTCGGGATATGATCTTATTCCTTCTAAGGGGGGATCTTGGTGCGCCTTGACCAGGGGTGTGGGGCCTTGCATTTATAACACATCCTCAAATTTCAACCATTTCTAACTTCATTTGCTATTTTGCATGCATTTAATGATTTTTTTGAGCTAAATGACCCTAAAATTGAAAAGCACTACAAATGAACTCTAAAAAGGTTGAAACTTGGCGTGGTATCATCATTACACACACATAGCATGTGCTAAACACTATTGGAATCCACTTCTTTGCCGTCTGCCACTTCTTTGCCGTCTGCTGGCTGACGGCAAAGAAGGTCTTTGCCGTCCGCTTACGAAAAACGGACGGCAAAGAACTGGCTGATGGCAAAGAAGGTCTTTGCCATCAGCCAGTTCTTTGCTGTCGGCTAGCGGATGGCAAAGAATCTTTGCCATCAGTTGGCGGACGGCAAAGAGAAAGGTGGGCCCCACTAACGAGCTGCTTAGAAAAAAAACTAACGGCCCCCTCTTTGCCGTCTGCTAGCGGACGGCAAAGATAAAAAAAGCGGACGGCAAAGGGGGGCGGACGGCAAAGAGATGACCTAACTAACGGATCCCCACCCCTCCTTCCCTCTCTCTCGTTCTGTCCCTCTCTCCCCGACGAGACCACCGCCGCCCCCACCACCCGCCGCCGCCCCTCGCCCCGTCGCCCCGACCACCCGCCGCAGCCCCTGCCCCGTATTGCCCCACCACCGCCGCCGCCAGGCCCTGGCCCACACCCGCGGAGCCCCACGGTCCGCGCCGCCCCTCCCCTATGTGGACGTCCCCGCCCGTCTCGACGCGGCTTCCCCGCTTCACCGGGCCTCCGCTACGCCCCCACTCCACGCGGCCTCCCCCTCCACGCGGGCCAGCACGCTGCCCCCACCGCCAGCGCGCCTCCCCTCCAGGGGCCGTCGCCGCCCCCACCCGCCACGGCCCCTCCCTCCACCGGGTCCGCCACCACACCCACCCGGCCGCGGCAT